>JAWNNX010000109.1:0-377500 GCA_035044505.1 Zaprionus lineosus | reverse complement strand
CTCCTTCTCCTTCTCCTTCTCCTTCTCCTTCTCCTTCTCCTTCTCCTTCTCCTTCTCCTTCTCCTTCTCCTTCTCCTTCTCCTTCTCCTTCTCCTTCTCCTTCTCCTTCTCCTTCTCCTTCTCCTTCTCCTTCTCCTTCTCCTTCTCCTTCTCCTTCTCCTTCTCCTTCTCCTTCTCCTTCTCCTTCTCCTTCTCCTTCTCCTTCTCCTTCTCCTTCTCCCCTCTTCTCCTCCTCTCTCTCTTCTCCTTGTCTTAAGCCTATGGGTCATTCCATAGTCACATATGACCGATTGCAATTCGAGTGCTCCAACTTTTCCATAAGCTGGCATTTATGTAAATGCGCCTGTGTGTGTGTGTGTGTGTGTGTGTTGTTGTTGTTGTTGTTGTTGTTGTTGTTGTTATTCATATAATATCATTATTTACAAACAGTCATCCATTCATTCAGCAAAATTGTTTTGGGTTCGTCATATAATGACAGTTTTTGCCATTGTCTACGACTGAAACCGCAAGTGCAATCGAAGTGCATTCAGTGGACGAGGGGGTCAAAGGGCAACGAGCAACCAGCAACGGGCAATGGGGAATGCGGTGAGGGGTGGATAGATATTCCCCTTTGATTGAGTTGGATACCAAATGACAGGTGTAATTGGATGCGAGCCAAGCCTTTGGCTACCTGAGCTTCAGCCATGGGAGATGTCAATGTAATTAAGGCTAAAAGTAGAAAATTTAATAATTTGATTTTAATTAATTATAAATTATAAATTATAAATAATAGTAAATTATAGTAAATAATAAATTATAATTATCTACTTTTAATTAATTATAAAATCGCATTATTAACATATATATACACAAGTGAGGTTATGTTGCAAGGACAAGGAATGATCCTGGAAGATAATTGCGAAAATAAAGGAATTTTCTTTCGTTTCTTAGCCAAAGGACGGACAGACAATTGCTAATCGTGAGTATCGGAGGCTTTGTAGGCCAATCGATTTATGGCCGACGATTAAGATAGAGGAGGAGCCGCGGTGCCTTATCGATGGGCCATTTATCAATCGGCTTATTGGGTATCAGAGAGCGACTATTCATTGATAGACAAATAGTTTCCTGTGATTAGGCTCTTTATGGCTATCAATGGGCAAAATCACTAAGTACAAAATAATGGAAACTATCAAGTGTATTGTAGTTGTAGTTTCGGTTTGATTGCTCCGATAGTCGCGACTATCTGGAGGGGTACGGCTGCGACCCATTGAGTCTTTCAGAGCACAGTAGTGAGTAGAGATTGTAAATACGAAAAGTCGAGTGGCAGTTTTGCTGGGAAACTGCGCAATAGACGAGTAGACACACAGGCAAAGTTCATGATCATGACGCGGACCACTAGAAGCGCAGCCACTTGGAACTCGCCTGCCCGATGGTCACAGGCGAGTCTAGGGGAACTCGGCGCCTAATCTGATAAGCGCTCGTCGGAAGACAATTCTGTTCATCCTACCCAACGGTCAAAAGTCAAGACGATTCAATGATCCGACGCCTCGACGATTCGACAATCCAACGAATCGTCCATCCAACGATTCGTCGATTCAACGATTTGTCGATTCAACGATCAACCGACGTGACGAGTCAGAGTCTGTCAAGTATACGCCCTGTGGACCCCCGAGTAAATCATTATCGCAATCACATAGCTTCATGTATATGAGTGTACATACACACACACACACACACACACACACACACGAAATGTAAACATTAATAGGTTACGGTGCAATCTTGGTTATGATTGTAGACAATAAACATTTTTATGAGCGCCCATATAGACAATGCGATCAAGGAATTTTGTGCGAATTCCAGATGGAATTTTCTTATAAACTCATTAAGATGACGGTGTTGGTGGTGGAGTCGGTAGAGTCGGTGGTGCTGGTGGTGCTAGCGGCACTGTGGGGAAGCTTGAGTGGATTTCTGGCAGTGTGTGCAATTAAAAATATTGCCGCTTTTGCGTGATAATTGAAAATATACAAAGTTGGCCCCATTAAGCGAGTAAATTGGAATGGACTAACGCTAAACCAGATAATAACACTTGTTTCAGATAGGTTTTAACGAGAAGGTGGAGTAGGTAGCTATAATAACTGATTGAAGCTGTTCAAGAGTAGGAATGAGTAACCAGAAATTAATTCTGTTATAAAAAAAAATATCCAAGTTATCTAACTCTAACGAGTCAAGAGATAATAGCGAGTACCTTAATATTTATGATATCAAATCTCTTAAAAAATTTACCTTTGCAAAGCAAAGGAAACAAAACGCAATAAGAAAGTAACGAGTAGCTGACTGAACGGTGGAAGCTACAACGTTTATACTTATTTCCTATCTTATCCTGAGGGAGCATTCAAATGAGTAAATAAATAACGAATTAACACTTATAAATCAAGCTCCAAAAAATGAAGTACTTATTCTACTCGCTTTACTAAATCAACGGTGCGAGCAGCGAGTTGGCACTTTTACTTGCAGCATGTAGCATTAAGTAGCAATAAGATAGCAACGAGACAGAGACATGTGGGGTAAGCAAAGAGATTAATCGTTGCAAATAGCAACGAGTTGGCTACTTACAGCGAGTAGCATTAGGTAGCAACAAAATGTATCATTATTTTTATTTAGTAACGAGTCTACGAAGTGTGTAGTGAGCAACGTTACTACATGAAGTAACGAGTTGGTAGAGGGACATGCAGCGGGCAACAAGACTTCTCGTTAGTTTTAAGTAGTAACGAGTCAATGTAGAGCGAGTAACGAGATTAATCGTTACTTTTATTTAGTTGCTGGGTATTTCATCTAATATTTTCATCATTCGCATCCGAGTCCAATAACGGGGGATCGCCCCACGATTGGGAAGAGGTAAAAGTGCAAAAACCGAGGCAATCTAATTGTACATTGATAAGTGGAGACCTTTGGGGGTGAAGCCTTCGGCTGACAAATTGATTCATGTTTTCGAAAACACGCTTCCTGCGATAATCGCCAATGGATGTGCGTGCCAAGGGGGTGGCTCGCCCCAGAGGGGAGGTATGTGGAGGAGCAATAAAACAAGAAACACCAAAGGTGGACCCCAGTGATGGGCGCCATATATGCATATGCACTCGAATCTACATGTTTGGCTTTTATTAGCCACTCGACAAGCGCCATAGACTGCGATCGATGTGGAAACATTGACTGATTGTCCAAATGGGCATATGTTCAAGTGTCCCGTCCCGGACGCTTCGCTTATCACTTATCAGCGGCGGAGTAGTCAATGGCGGTGATCGGACGGTGAAAGGCGAAGTCTCAAAATGAACACCACTTTGGCTCCTATCGATTCCAGCGAATTTCAATTAAAATCCAACAAAAATAGAAAAACATAAATAAATATATAGAATAATGTGAGTGTGATAGGAGCATGTCTGATTGCCCATCGTCTCACTCCTCCAATTGTCCACTTAGCCTAGATTCAGCAGCAACAGGAACTGGCTAACCTCCTTCACAGGAAGGACACGAGTTGACTGCCAGCTGTGGAGGAGGTGTGATCCCAGCTGCGTGCGCAAGCCCCTCTGGGGCTCAGTTCCTGGTGCTCTGCCTTCGAGTGGGCTGTCTCAGCTGAGAGACGTAGCTGACCCCTAAAGGGACAGATGGACAGGTGGGCGGGTGGGCAGGTGGGCAGGTGGACAGGTGGTCGAATGGGGTTAATAAAGAATTCTATCAAACGCGAGCACACAAGCTGCTGTTGAAATATTCAGGGACTCCTACGTAACTTCAAAGAGTCGTAAACAAAGAGCGAACAAGGGGAAGAGCGAGCGGGCGTAAAAGTGGGCGGGGGGGTGTGTAAAGAGAAAATGTGTAGGTGTTGGGTGTTGGGTGTGCGCAGACAACGTGCTGGGGACGTGGGCATTGAGTACAGACGATGTCGATGGGAGGTTCAATGACGTGTACTGAACCTAGTGGCTAGTGTCTCGTGGCTGGTGGCTGGTGGCTGGTGACTGGTGGCTGGAGAGACACCCACAACAAGTTTTCGGCATTTTCAGATTGTGTAATCGCACTCAGCAAGGCACTTAAATATGCAAATCATTCGAATCACATGTGTATATGTGCATGTGTATATGCACGTGGAAAGCATATTAAATTTTAGCACAAAAATAAATAAAATATAAAACAAATTCTAAAATAAGTTTGCAAATATTTAAACATTCCGTCACTCCTGTCGCGCCTTTGTTTAGCTGGGAATTGCCCTTGAGTTTGTCCTTTCCAAGCGGCGACGCAACAAAGGCAGCGACTGAGGTACAAACTGCGCTGCCAGCGGCAACAAACTGTTATACTTCGCGCATGTTAACTGGTTTTCAGTCTCTTGCTTTGTATAACACCCGCCTACAATCACACACACACCACTCACTTGTGTGCTTGTGTGCGTGTGTGTAGGAGGCTCGTCACCGGCTCTCTCTCAACTACAACTACGCTATATTCCCGTTATGAATTACAACAGCTTTGCGTCTAGGTATGTGTGTGCCTATGTATGTGTATCGTAAATATGTAAACACGCAAACACCAAAATGATTAAAAAGGCATAACAAAGCGTCACATGACCAAGACTGAACGGCGAAACGTTTGTCATTTTCGAAGCGACACTTTCATAAATGTGTCATTAGCTAATTTAAGCTAATTAAGCATTGTTGACAATGAATTAAATTACAAATGTATAAAAGATTCTTTATTTCAATATGGTTGAAGTGGCGCCTGAATAATATGTCCTTTAAGCTCAATTTAAATCTCTGTTAAAAACAGTGAAATCGTCTGTTAACTTCATTTTGAAAAATCCGCATGGCGGCATCTTTTATAAGCGTTGAGCTTAGCCTGTCAGAGTTGCCAGATCGATAAGATGTATTTCGTTTTTAGTACTTTCCAGCACTGAACTGTAACTTTTCGATTAATCGATAGCAACTATCGCACATCCACAGCTGTTAAGTTATTGAAAACGCGAGGCCGCCTGCTTATAAAATAAAATGTCTTTTAGCAATTTATTAATGAAAAGCGGTGCAAACGGCAGTTTGCGTAACACACAATCCGCTGCTCTGCTGCTGCTTAATGTTCACCAGCGTCAGGGGCACTTCATGCGAGGCAAGCCACCCGGTGTTGCACGAACTCTCGAACAGCGGCTGCAAGGTAAATGCTGTTGATGTAATCACATTGAAAACAACAATAACTGACCGACTCTTTGTGCTACTTACGAACAGATGAAAACCGCACCGATCCCGAGGTGACGGCCCGCATCAACATTGGCTTCCCACAACTAAGGCCCTCCCGATCGGCACAGCTGAAGGCACGTCTCGAGCATCTGAAAGCACAACGTGCCAGCCAAGAACTGGAGAAGCTTGCGCGGAGCAACAAGCGTGAGTAGCGATTACATATGATTTGTTAGGGGTCACTTATAATACAGTCGCTCTTTCGGTTGTCAGTTGCCTCTATCAGTGTACCGTTTTATTTATTTTATACCACATTTAACTGTGCACTTATCTTGTTAAGCCGCAACCTGCATATTTTATCCGTGTCATGTATCCAATTGTTATGCAAATTTCTCACAATTGTGTCTAACTTGAGATTCATTTCCATGAACTGCACTTCACATTCACTTTCTCCAGATTTGCATATGTTTTGTTATTGAGTGCAAGTCGTAAAGGAGCAGAACGCGTCAAGTGCTTCTGCATTCTAATCTAAGCATTTTTTGTGTGTGATGTAAACGCCAAAGAGGAAGAGAAACTGTCTACAGGTGACCCGATCTTTACGGGTCAATTAAAAAAATAATATATATTCCTTTTGGGTATGCAGTGACTATTGACTTGGACAAAGTACAGCAGGCGTATGTGCAGAAAACGGGTCAACATGATCTGCGTCTGATAGCGGATCACTACGGCATCTTTGAGCACTTGTTTGGTAGCGCCTTCTTTGTTCCACGCGTGCCCTTAACCATCAGCTACGAACTTGATGCGAACGTCTCTAGCCTGGTGCACAATGGCAATGTGATTAAGCCCTCGGAGGCGACGAAAGCCCCTGTGGTTAGTTTTAATGGACAACTGGATCCCATCACTGGTCAGACAGCACAGGGCGACTCCTACTGGACGCTGCTTCTCACCAACCCAGATGCACACTTCGAGAACAAGGGCGAGTGTCTTCATTGGTTTATGTAAGCGCCTTCAATCCCATCCCTTAACCAAGCCTTTAAAATGTTTACCTCTCACAGTGCCAATATACCCAATGGTAAGATCGGCGAGGGCGAAGTCTTAGCCGACTATTTGCCACCTTTCCCACCCAAAGGCGTGGGCTTCCAGCGTATGGTGTTCGTGCTCTACAAGCAGCAATCTCGCCTGGATCTAAGTGCTCACAAATTGGAGGCAAAGGACAACAATAGCTTGGAGAAGCGTTCGTTTAGTACGCTGGATTTCTATCGCCAACACCAGGAGGAACTGACCCCAGCCGGTCTCGCCTTCTACCAGTCCGACTGGGACGAGTCCCTTACCGACTTCTACCACAATGTGTTGCGTAAGTTACGGCTGGAATAGGCACAGATCCGGGATTAATGACCATGATTCTTGCAGAGCTGAAGGAACCCATTTACGAGTACGATTTTCCGTCTCCCTATCTAGCGGATCAAAAGTTCTTCCCACTGAAGCAGCCCTTCAATCTGTACATGGACAAGCACAGGGACATCAAGCAGGTGAACAAGGAGTACTTGGAGCGAAAGCTCGCCAAGACACATCCCTTCGAGGGGCCCGAGCCGAAGCTCCGTTTCCCCAATGCCCATCCCATACGCAATGTACCCTCCTGGCTGAGAACCGAGATACGCAAGCAGCGCTTGGGCATTGGTCGCGTCCAGGACTACTGATCCGCCAATGATAACACCTTTGGTCGTTGTTTCATTTTTTTTTATTGGTTAACAAGTCGCTTTCTTTCGCTGGAAGTACATGAATTGCATTGAAGTACACGTTGCGCTCCTACAGCTACTAACATGTTGAGCATACCGATTATGACTGTGTGTGTATCAGTGTGTTAGTGTGCGTGTGTGTGTGTGTGTGTATATTTGTGTGTACATATGTAAGAATTAAAAGTAGTTTAAATAAATACGTGTTAATTAAAAAGTCGTCCTACACTCGAAGCGCTCAACGACCACCCGCCGCCTCAGTCGCTCCATTTGCAGGCTGCAGGACTCTGCCGTTATTTTAGTTCATACTAATTTAATTAGCTGATTTATCTATGTATGTATATATGATTAAGTATCGGTTAGTTAGCGTTGAATTTTTGGCACATTTGTTTTTGTTTTTGTTTTTGTTTTTGTTTTTGTTTCTAAGATATTTTATAAGTACTCAACGAATTTGCTGGCTTCGTCTGAGGGAAGCTGTGACTGGAAGTTGATTGGACTGGAGCGGGGCCGATGTCCAGCTCGGACCCTTGCCATAGGTGCCAACCGGTGGCCTGTACATGGCCGGCAGCATGAGCACCTGCGGCAAATAGAATGCGTAGTCGTGTGTTCCAATGTTCTTGAAGACGTTGTCCATGCGCGTCCCCTCGCTGAAAGGAGAAGAGGATACGATATGATGAGATTCATGATTCATGGGATTGGAATATCTTTTGGGTGATGGGGTACAACCTTCGCATGGTGCTGAGGACAAATGGCACTTGCTTGGCGGGCAGCTGGAATTCGCGCACAAGGACACGGCACTGCTCCAGGGTGACGGCCATTCCAGTGCGATCCTTGGCACTTTTGCAGGATGTAAAACGCAGACCGCCCATTAGACGGCAAGCGTCTTCGGCGAGGTGCAGGATCCGCACGTTCTTGGACACATTGGTGCGCAGCTGCTGCTCCATAAAGCCCAGCACAGACTGCAGCGACTCCAGCTCCGACGACCCGACGTCCACCGATGCCGAAGCATTCAATCCCAGCTTCCGATAGCGACTGAAGTACTGACTGAGTCGCTCATAGTTGTCCAGGTTGGAGCGGTGCTGCTCCTGGGTCTTGCCCAGTATAGCCTTCTCGTTAATGCCAATGTTGAAGAAGACGGGCGTGATCTTGAAGGTCAGTGGAGCGTTGCTCCTGGGTAACGCTTGCTCCGGCACGGGCAGCAACACTTCCAGTGCCTGCCGTGAGCCGGTTATGCGCGGCATGGGCGTCACCTCCTCGAGCTGTGCCGGGACAAGTGTAAAGGAGACTGCCGACAGATCCTCAATGGCAATGCACATGTCACTCCACATGTCCGTCTCCGCGCCGTAAAGCGACAACAGACCCTCGAAGTAGGCCAATGGTCCGAGCTCGCGGAGCAGCGACAGAAACGCGATGTCCAGTTCCTGGGTCCAAAGGCGGAGCATCAGCGCGGTGACCAGCGCCGTCAGCTGTGGCAACAAGATCAGTGGTCAGAAAAGAAAATGTGCTGGGCCCTTGGAGGAGAATACTTACCGCCTGCGAGAAGCAGACGTCCCGGCGGTACATGATGCTTGCCTGAAGGCTATTGCAGTGGACATCCTGCTGGAGGCGCTGGACGGAGTGCATCAGGCGAGCGGTCTTCAGCAGGCGGTCCATCGCATGGCGCAGCTTCCGCATGCTGGGACGCAGCTCACCCACCCAATCCGTGGTTAGCGAGAGATCCAAGCCGTCGGTGAACTTGTTGCCCTTCCTGGCTGCAGGCTCAGGTTGGGGCTTCGAAGGCGCCAGGTCGAGTTGCATCTGTGGTGGCGGCTCTGCGGGCGCGACAATCACATCGGGCGTCTGCTGGGGCGTCACTGTGAAGCCCTCGCGTTTCAGGGGCGCCTTGGGATGACGCAGCCGAATGGCAGGACTGTCGCAGCGCCCGCAGAAGAACTTCAGTTTACTGACCAGACACATGACGCTGGCCTCGATATTCAGCTGAGTGAGATCTAGTGGCTCCGGCTCCTCCGTGGGCCGATAGTAGTTGGCAGATGGTGAGGAGCTCATGTGCTTTGTGTCCAGGAAGCCAGTGGATGGTCGTGACCCGCGAACTTTCTCTTCGAGATCGACTATGGCCAGCGGCAAGGCTGTTGTTGGGACGCCCTGCCAGCTGGAAGACTGTGACTGATATGTGCTCTGCGGCTGGACTTCACCCTGCCCCCGGTCCGTCGGCTTGTGCTGCTCGAGATTCCGCAAGTGCGCATTGTAGCACTTGACCACGTGCTGCAGCGAATCAATGGCGTTTATGTCCAGCGAGGTGGGCGGCGAGGAGTTGCTTGGATGCCAGCTGTTGGAACGCATCAATGGCTGACCGCGTGGCCACAGATCCGGTGGCGCTATCTCGGGTGTGGCAAAGTCCTCCAGCTCCGGCGACTTAAGCTCCAGTGCACTCAGCTGCTGGGTGATCTTCCGGAATGGCGACATCGGCTCCATGAGCACATTCTCCGGCTCCTCAATGATGCGATGCCGCTCAATGAAGGTCACCGCCTCCTCCACAATACTTGGCTCCCAAATATTGAGCAGCGTCTTCGTCTTGGACACCATCTCATTGCACAGCGGCATCATGTCCCGTGCGCAGCGGCGACTGGCCAATTGAAGCAACTGGGACATCAGCTCCACAATCTCCTTGCGCAGCTGCTTGGTTGCCTGTACTGCATCATTCGCCGCCTGCACCTTGCACGCGTTGCTCTGCTCCAGCTTCCAGGACTTGCTCTCCTGCAGCAATCTGTAAGGGATTGGAAGGATTGCAATCTTTAAGAATTTACACCAGGAATCCATTTAAAGTTCATGATTCCATCCTACGCTACTCAAAGGTATACTTGGAATGACTTGGAGTTCATGTCGCCACGCTACTCACTTGATGAGGCCACCGCGTCGTCCGCCTTTGGCGTGCCGGGTGAAGGCGCCGACTGTGACTATATCGAGGAGTCCGCGTCGCTGCAGTGTATCATTTTGGGCCCACATGCGCTGGACATGCAGATTGACGGGCAGAAACTCGAGAGAAGCGTCCGACTTGGCCGTGGAACGCTTGTAGAAGATGCCATCGCGCATGAGCTGCTGGATGTTCTGCTTGGCCTGGGAGTAGTCCTTAAGCAGGCGGAGGTGCTCTTCGAGCAGGTTCATTTGGCGCCAACGCCACTCGCCAGTCAGCTCCCCCATGCCGGAGATCTCCTGGAGCAGCTCCTTCTCGCGCTGTATCCAAATGGAGAGCAGCTGCTGCGGCACAACGCAGCACATCCGCGATTCCAGGAGCGTCTCCAGGACAGTTATGTCAGCGCTCACAGAGGAGTGCAGACGATATGAGTGCAGTCGGGGATTGGCGCAGATGCGTTGCAAGCCACACCTTTGGGGCACTAACATGCGCGATCCCAACTGAGCCGGCAAGGATTGGGTGCGGCGATGACCTGTGGATAAATGAACAGAAGTTAGCAAGGGAACTGGACTTGATTTGTATGAGCCTGGAAACGTACCCTTTGGTCTGCTGCCGCTGCCATTCGTTGTCTGGTCAAAGAACTGTGTGCAGGATCGTGGAGGCGTCGGCTGTGCCGCGCCAGCACCCGTACGTGCGACACTTGTGCACTGGAAGAGCTCAGTGGCCGCCTTCGGGGCCCAGGTTGTTAGCTTAATGAAGCCGCATTCGCCGCAGGGGGAGCACAAGGGAAGCCGCAGGTGCGTCGCATCCTGGATGACACCCAGCGTGACCTCGGCATGACCCAGGGGCACCGATGTGTGTGAGACGCGCTCCCGCACATCATGCACGGTGAAGCGGATTCGCGTGGAAGCCTTGAGGTGCGGCGGGAATCGCATCGTGCACAGAAACTGAGGCGTTCGCGTGCGCTCCATGAGCTCGGTGCGTGCATACTGGCGCCATATGCAATCCTCGTCAGGTTGTAGCATGGAGCAGATGACCCGCGGGTTGGGCGGACGCCCAAAACTGTCTACGGGCAGATTATCACAGGAGATCGCAGTCTCGCATATGGGCAGCTCCGACAGCTTCGAGAGCTTCACATCTGCAACACGAAGACGAACAGGTGAGTGTCAGTGTGTACACGTTTCTGCATGTGTGTGTGTGTGTGTGTGTGAGTGGGAGTGTGTGTGCTTGCTTTGTTTCAAAGAACAAAGAAGAATAAACAAAAAAAAAAACAATTGGATTCGATTCTATGAAAAAAAAAAACCAATTGTTTACTTTTAAAAATAAAAATAAAGTTTATTCTGTGATTAAATTCAAATATTCCCCATAGCTCCGTCCCTTTCTAACTACCGTGCATCGCCCATTTCCATTTGCATCTCCGTCTCCACTTCCATGTACAGTTACATTTACATACATACAACATACAAATAACATACATATACATATACATATACATATACATATACATATATATATATTTATATATATTTACATATATCGGCGGGTGGGTGCGGTCCTGGGAGGAAACTTACCTGCTAACAAGCTACAGAGTTGAAAATCGAGTTGGAAATACGAAATTCGAATGGGAACCAAACCGAGGTGAAATAAGATACGAGGTAAATGGCACGTGCTTCGAATGGAATAATGGAATTAATGGTGAATTTCTAGGTCTTAATTCTAGTTTGAGAATTATTTAAAGGAAATTTGACAAAGCTTAGAGTTTTGTTTTTTTTTCCCCTTCGAAGAGCATTTAAATATTTACAAGAATTAATCGAAATGATTGTGAGAATTAGTTAAATCGTTTCTGGGCATAATTTCCAAGTCTTTTAATTCACCTTTTCTTCAATTTGAAGCACTCTTTGGTTTGGTTTGGTTTTGGTGCAAAGCGATCTTTCCCGGTCTGGGAGTTGGATCATGGAACAAAAATAAAAAAATACTTAAGCCATTTCCGTATGAGTGTGTACATGTATGTGTGTGTGTGTGGGTTTGTGTCTTAGCTAAGCTAGTGCGAGGGTGCGCATAATTTTGAGAGTTGAACGATTATTAAATTCGTTGGATTTAAAGCTAAATTGAGTTTGGGTTACGCGCGGGGTGTTAGATGGCGATCGGGCCAGGATCAGTAAACAATAATAAGAGATTATACAGGAACGATTTCCGAATGGGGAATCCTGTCTAGAATTGTATGAGATCACCTTCAAATGGCGCTATTGGCTTTGACGGCACAGTTTCCACTGTCCGCTGGTCGCGATTCATCGAAGGAGGCAACGGGATTCCTCCATCAATGCGATTGCCCATGGGATTGGCTGGCTTGAGGCTGTTGTTTGTGGTGTTGATCTTCTTGGCCGTGGTTGCGGCAAGGATCTGTTCCCGCAGCTGTCTGATTTGTGAGTTTATATGCTCATCCGAAGAGACCTCAATGCTGCGCACCCAATCAAGACGCTCCGCTGCGCTATGCGTGACGATGCGCTGTGCTGGACTGTCCTTGAAGTCTGTAGGATATAGGGATTCGGATTTGTTAGCCATGCGATTAGCAAGGATCACTATGATATACTTACCTAGATCGAAAGCGTAACCCTCCAAATCTGGTTCCTCGCGAAGTATACGCGGCGTGCAGCCTTGGAGCACCAGGACACCAGCAACAGTGGACTTTGGGTTCTTGTCCTTCAGATAAAAAAGCAGATTGCCACGAAGCTTGCACCAGCACTCCAGTTTTACTATAGTCGACGGACCGCGGGAAGGAGCAAACAGAGGGGGAGACAGGGAGAGAAAGAGAAAAAGAAAGAGAGAGAGACAAAAAGTGCATAAGCAAACGGAGTGTAGCGTGAAGTGGCAAGGATCTAAGGCGATGAGTGAGAGTGTTGGAATCCTGTTCATGTCTGTAGTGATGTTTGAGGCGTGGGAATGCAAGGATCTACAGGGGGTGATGGAACTGGCTCACTCCTGATATTTACAGATAGAATAAAATGTTTTGTCTGGTAAGTGTGTGCGGGTGTGCATGTGTGTGTGTGTGTGTGTGTGTGTGTGCAAGTGATAAGCTTACCTAAAGTACAAACTGGAATGGGGAACAACTGATAGGTGAGGGCTGTATTTATTTATAAAACAGTATAAGGGTGTAGTCAGTGAATGACTCTGTGCGTGAGTGTGTGTATGTGTGTGTGTGTGCGGGAGTGATTATGGGCAATTGGTAATTAAAAATAACCGCAATTTCAATCGGAATTGCGCATTTACTCACCATCGGTACGCCAAAAAATACCCTCCTGTCGTTCGGTGATTATCAGGAGGCCCTCTTTGTCGAACTTGGTGGAAGAATTGGTTGCCAGGCTAGCCAGTTCCGATCTGTTGCAGCGCATGCTTAAGGGCTGCTGGCAGCAGTAACTGCAACAATAACAACAACAACAACACAACGATCACGACGTTTGTTTAAGGGCGACAGCTGTTGGCAATTGTAATTGAGAAATTATGCGTTTGTTTATAAAAGGCGCGCACCATAATTGAAGATAATGACAATCATTCTGTACAGAATACAAGATATCTCAAGGTTGGAACCGGAAGACGCACAGCAGACGTACATTCAGGCACACACACACACACACATATAAGCACACAAGCAAAACAAATTGTTTGCCTTAAGCCATTAGCAGGCGGGTAACACACACGCCTTCGAGTAATTTGTGGGTGCGCGTTTAATAATTCAATAAATTAGTGAGACAAGTGGGATACAGGGGGAAGAAAGAAGGCAGGCCGAAAGCCACACGTTTATTCACTTGCCTGCCATACATACCTTCTCTTAATGCCTTCTTTTTACTCCCCTCTCCCAAATACTTCTTTTATCCACGCCTAACGGTTCTACTTTTCGCTCTCTCAAATTGGCACAGCTGACGTTGGCAACAGCATCCCAATTGGCCGAGAATCAATTGATTGGTTACTTTTAAATTTATGACTTATATTCCGTTCTTAACTGAGATTCAAGTTGTTTTTCTCAAAAAAAAAAAAATAAAATATATATATATATATATGTGTATATATATAAATCTTTGATTTGTTTTTGTTCGCTGCTTAGCTGGCGACGCGTCGATAGTGTTATCAATTGATTTGTAAATGACAGTGCACAGACTTCAATTACTTGCTATCGATATTTATTAAGTAAAACAAAAACATATATTTTCCTTTTGGTTTTTGCAAATTTTTAACACTTTTAACTCGACATACTATTATTTATAAGTTGTTGTTCTTTCAGATTACATTTCAGAGTGAACCTTATTGTTATGTTAACGTTGAGTCTGCTGTTGTAAAAAATTCTGTTACGATAAAATTAAAGCTGGCAGGGCTGCAAATGCCAGTTAATGGGATCATGTTAAATAATATATAAGGCAAAGGGATTTCTTTTCTAAACAAGTAACATTTTATTTCATATTTCATATTTCAAAATCAATCTTTTTTTTTACATAAAACAAACAACTAAAAGTAATAACGAATAAACCTAGTTGGTTTGCTTATCGTCGATAAAAATATTTTAACAGCGGGCTCAATTGCGCGTGCAGCCAACTTAACGTGACTGAAGTGTGCGCATGCAGCCAACTTTGCACAATCAACAGCTGTTTGTGTGGTGAAAACCAATCGGCGATACTGTTTCACATTCGTAAAATGGCGTCGGAGGTAGCGGTTGAACAACAAGACCATGAATTTGTAAGTGCATAAACAAAGTCATATTAAACCAATTAGATACACAAATATCAACTAAATGCTATTAACAAAATGACACCAGCGCAAGTATTGTGTGGAATAATGTGATCGTGAATGCAACAATAAACTACGAAAGTTGCGTGCGTGTTTAACACTGTGTACGTGTGGGAGTAGGTGTGAGTATATTATGTTTGTGTACGGTAGCTCTGTAGAGCATGTGTGTGCCTTGGTATTAGTGTTGCAATGTGTTTCATCAAAACTGTTGCGGTATTTGGCATTTGCCAAAACATTTATACATATATATATATATTTATATATTTATGCATATGTTTTTCCATATATTCAAGCAGTTGTATTTTGTCTGCATTATTTTACAAGCACGTGCTACTTACAAACAAAAATCATAACAGCGCGCCTCCGTGCGACGCAGTCCAAATAAATTCCAATACAGTCGCTCGCAGCCGTATCGTTGTTATCAGGCAATAACAGCAAGTGGATGTTGTGCTTTGCGTGCTTGTGTGAGTGAGTGAGTGAGTGTGTGAGTGTGAGTGCCCGTATTTGAATGTATGTTAATGTGTTTGTTTGTTGACGATGTGTAGCAAGTGGTTGCAACAACAAACGACTTGTGCTCTCTGTCTTTCGCCCGTTCATGGATAGAATTGCATTGTTGTTGTCGCTGTTATTATTATCGCTGTTAATATTATTTCTTGCTGCATTTAGTAGGGAAAGTGATTTCCGTTTGTTGCTACTAAGCTGCTTGTTGATGTTGTTGCTTTTGTTGTTGGTGTTTTGCTGTTGTTTCTGCATTTAAAGTAGTGCTTGTTAAAACCAGTTTACAGTTAGAAAAGTGCAAATACGTTAAACTCTTGCGTCTCTCTTTTAAACTTCACATCCCTCTCATTCTCCACTTTTCGCCGTTCGTCTTGACTGTGCCAAATGGCTGCCACTACTTTGCCCGTTCTTTTTTACCCGTCCCAAAGTTCATCGTTTTCTTAATCGCCTCAGCGTCGGACGCTAAGGCGCCAGGATCATCAGCTTTGTCGATGGAAACTGTGACTTTTGTGCTTTCAGCTCTGTTGACCTTGTATGAAGCTGTTAGAAATTCCACCAATACACACCATATATATGTATATATGTATATATGTATATATGTATTTATACATGTACACAAACCCACACAGCTGCACATACACACCTGGACAATGTCGTTTTTATTATTGATGCGCATATTTTTCTTATATTGTGTTATTTACTTATTTGTTCCACTTACGTTGCGTTCCATTGAAGTGCCTTTTAAATTGAATTCGTTTCAATTGAATATTTCTACTTTCCCAGTTCTATTTCCAAGTAGCCCGATTTTCAAGAAACTAATTTGCAATTCCCCAACGCGCTTCCACACATTCCCCCATTGCCGATGAATTGTTTATTTGGAACTCTTATCTATCACTTTCCATCAAAATTTGTTTATAAACACAATCAAACACCCTACGATTCGCAGGGCTCTCTTATTCACATGTTCATCATCTTCAGGTCATGAATAAAAATAATTTCAAGTCTATTCTAATTTTCCAATTAATGTGATTTTCAAATAATTGAATTTTTTTTTCTGTTCTAAGTAATATATAAATCTAATAAATAAAATAGAAATTAATAAATAAATTTTATATATGCTTCTATAGGTTCTTCCTATTCACTTTCAATTCAAAGTGTCATTTGAATTAAAAATTCAATTGATTCACATTTTCATTAGGAATAAAAGCTTTTGTTTAACTGTTTCATTAATTAGACAAAGAACTCCGCTCCAATCTCTGTCCTATTATCCTATGTGTGTGCACATCCTGTTGTTGCTCAATTTGTGCGCACTTTGTACACTTTATTGATTTCACATGAACTAAAATTGCATATTGCATTGCATGTGCATACCCCGTAGCTTTTAGGAGTCGTCGATCCACGGGTATATTGGCTATGTGTTGTATGGACTTTATTTATATTTGCTATAAATAAATAAAAAAATCTCAAGTATTTGCTTGTTAAAACTCAGACTATTGAAATTCATAACAGTTCAAAATCTTCAAACTTTTAAATACAATCTAAACTACAGAGACAACTTATCCAGATAGATAAGTTGTCTCTGAAACTATTTCGTTCTGTTAACTAACAGAGTTATGTTAACTCCTGATCTCCATTTATTTTAAACTCTGTCACTGAAGTAAAATTCTTATTGTGTTCTGTTAACTAACAGAATTATGTCAATTGCTGATTCTTATTTACCTTAAACTCTGTTACTTTAGTAATATTTCTTTTAATGTTATGTAAACTAACAGAATTATGTCAACTCCTGATCTCCGTTTATTTTAAACTCTGTCACTGAAGTAAAATTCGTATTGTGTGCTGTTAACTAACAGAATTATGACAACTGCTGATTCTTATTTACTTTAAACTCCGTTACTTTAGTAAAATGTCCTTTCATGTTCTGTTAACTAACAGAATTATGCCAGCTCCTGTCTGTTTTAGCTTTTTACCTGTGTCTTAATCCCCATTGGTTTCAGCTGTGTTTTTACAACTGTAATTATTTTCTTATGTTAACTAACAGAATTGTGCCAACTCCTACTACTACTTATTGTCCTTTCACTGGGTATCTCATAGTCGAGCATCGCCCCAAACTGTTGGCTCTTTTGTTGCTCTCCACTGCTCAATTCATAAATCAAATTGCTCATAAAATGTGGCAAACAGCGGCAAACACACACGCGGAATCTGATGTAAAACGATGTGTGTGTGTGTGTGATTGCTAGTGTGTGTGGGTGTGAGTACATAGTTATGAAATATTATGTTTTCCATTGCATTTGCTGTTCTTGTTTATCCTTGTGCACGGACTCTGAACCTAAACGCCGCTGCTCACAAAAAGTACAATAACCTCTTGTTTCTTCCTTCTTCTTTCCTGTTGGTTTTCCCACCAACGACGGGTGGGTGGGTTTGGGTGCAGGTAAGGATGTCGGTAGTGTGGCTGTGTCGGTGTGCGGCGGGATGTTGGGTTGCCTGTTGCTGTGGACTGTGACGTACTGACTGACTGACTGACTGACTGACTGACTGGCTTCCTCATTTGCGTTGATTAAGCCGTCAGGCCACTCACAGATAACAACAATAACTTTTATTAAAAGCAAAATATATATATATAATATGTATTATATACTTACGCATACACTCACATTCACACACATACATGCATGTGTTTATATACGTACGTATATAAATATAAGCAGAGTTCGTTGTGTAGTACGAATAAAAATGTCTCTGTGTGTAAGTGCTTATATATAAATAAAGGCACATACACAAACATACATATATATATAAATATATATATGTATATATATATATATATATGTATGCATGTGTGTGTGTGTGTGTCTTTATTTTTTTTTAAGTTGAAAATAGGTCAGGCCGTCGCTATCACCAGCAAACACACAACACAAACAGCAACAATGCCACATAAGGCAGCAGAAATGGAGCAGGCACCGTCGTCCGCACCTCCCTGCCCCTACCCCTCCCCATACCCACCCACTCGCTCTGCTCTGGTGTTGCTTTGGAAAAAAACCTCAAACCTACCAAAAAAAAAAAAAAAAAAAAAGAAGAAAAAAAAATGAAGCACTGTTTCGGGTCTTTATAGAGGCTTAGACGCTGTGCTCAGCAGTCCTCGTGCTCATCGCCCAAGGCCCGAATGCTTAGTCACTCTACCCACCAAAACTACACAGCTGCATAGCTACAAAACTACAAAAATAAAAACAAGCGAATGTAGGCGAAATTAGGATAACAATGACTTTTAAATACCCTACAAAGTGACAGAGAGTCACAGGTGTCTTAGATGAAGGATAAAGGATGTTTTCAACTAAGAAAGTGCTGTCAATTAACAATCTTAAATCCTTGAAGACTGTAAAATTCAAATGATCTAATATTCTAGTTTCCTATTTTCAATTTGATTTTCACGCTTCTTAGTTCCTTCCTCATGTCAGCCGAAATAAGACGCAGGACTTGCCTAATTTTGTGCAGTGTATCGCGAATTGGAACACACACAAAAAATGGCATAAAAATGAACCCTTTTAATATGAAACGTTCCTCTTCCTCTTCATTTGGCTATGTGGTGCGGGGAGCAGACAATGCATTTCCACTAAAGAGCTGAGTATTTATAGAACTCCCCACAGCTTTACCCACCCCGCTTTTCGCTCTTTGTATCCACCTATTCGGCATTCCCTTATCCTCATCTCTTTCAATTGCAATTGTACGCAATTTTGTTGTTGTGCGGAATGTGCAGTATGAAGATTTCAATCTTCAAGATTTTGTACTTTAAGTGTGGATATGTGTCAGAAATTCCCTTCCTATTTAAAGGGATATATCATGTAGATCGGGGTATGAACTGTATATCTGTATACTTAAGTTATTGTAAGAAATATTTCATCTTAGTTTTTGTGGCGATTGAATGAGGAAGTTTAACGGATAAAAACCAAAATAAATGTAATTAAATACATATATATACATATATATACATATATATATATATATATAGATATATATGTATATTCTTGATCCGATCGATTTACAAAAGTTCATCGATTGGTCTTTTAAATGAAATTAACTTGAACACTTCAAGAGCTTCCAAATTTGGTACATCGAATCGTGTACAACAAGCACAGATGAAGTTCACCTCAAGTTTCGTGTACTCCCCCCGCTCTGTACTCCCCCCACTCTGTACTCCCCCCACTCTGTACTCCCCACTTTTCGCTTCATGCCTGACGACTTGACTCATACCTCGGTCTATGAATCTTCCTACAGACATTAGAGGCATTTGTTACATATCATCCATCTATTCTTTATTCGTCTTTCTTTAATCATCATCAACATCCGCCGGAGTTGCAGGTCTCTGAAATCTATTGTATTTTTTGATTCTTCTCTTGGCCGCTCTTTGCATGAATTTCCAGTGTTGGGATTCAAATCTGTGTACCGTGGCCAAAGGATGAACGGGTATATAGTTTTTAAGTGTGTGCAATTAATGTCGCAAAGTGAGTCACTAGTCTGGCATATCCCACATGGAGTGGTATTCATTTGGAGTGCCTTTTATATGGGTATTCATTTATATGAATGAAATGCCGAAACAGTTCAAGTTATCCAATAGTTTAGCTGGCCTGTTTACAGGGTATCTCCTAGTAGTTCAGTGGTGTTATTGTTGTTGTTGTTGTGGAACATTTTGAATTGTTACTGTTGTTGTTGGATTCACTGTTTGAGTATTTATTCCAATCGCCAGGTTGTTGAACTCCACATGTGACCGACCGGCCGAGTGGCTTGAAGCTCTCAGACTTCGAGACCCTCGTAGGCCACCGCTACTGCTGCTGCTGCTGCTGCTGCGACTGCTGCTGCTACTGCCGCCGCTTCTACTGCTGCTGCTGTTGCTTCCGCAAACGCTTTCTTCACATTCGCTTAAGCGCTTTATCGCCCAGCATTTCGACTTCTACTCTTACCCGAAGTACGCGGCTCATCTGCGTTCTTTGGGCTTATGTTATTGTTGCTTCTAACAGAGCGCATCATCAACGTCAGCAGCCGCAGCCACAGCCACAGCCACAGCCGCAGCCGCAGCAGCAACATCAGCGGCAGCGGCAGCGACAACGGCGGCTTTATCTGACTTTTTATTTCCGTTATTTCTTACTGCTGCACCTACTGATTCTACCGCTGCTGCCGTCGCTGTCGTCGCCGCTACTGCCGCTGCTGCTATTGTTGTTATTTTTACGTTTTGCTGTTGCTGCCGCCGCTGTCATCACATCTCTTATCCATTGTGGCGTGCTCAAGTCTTGGTTGCAATAATTTTCGATTGCATTCAGCCTGGGATTGCTTTGGGGTCACTCACTGGGCGACAAACGTGTCCACATCTCATCCTCAATCACCCAATGCTTTCCAACGGCCCCGGGGGACTGGCTTTCAAAATTGTTGCAGAAAGCGAGTTGAAAGAACTCTAATAGAGCGTTGATAATATCGCCGGACCAGTCTGCTTCTTTTTCTTCCTATTCTTCTTCATTTCGTTGTTGTTGTTGTTGTTGTCGCTGAGAGGTTTTCATTTTTATTTTTTTATTTATATTTTTTTTTTTTTTTTGCTTTTTGCTTTTTTCTTTTTTCTTTCGGCTTGCTTTTTTTTGATTGCTTTGACCGATTTACATTGTGAAAAGAAATAAGGTTTGTGTTTGGATTTTTATTTTTTCCTTTCCGACTCCCCCCTTCCTCCCCTTCTCACCCCTCTTCTTCTATCACTCTCTCCATCTTGTCTGGCCCCACATGCACATGCTGTAGCTTTTATTTGCGTCTTTTGGCCCAGATTGGTTTACCATTCGGCAGGGTCTATTTTTTGCCATTTCTGATAATTAAAAAGCAACATTTTCTGCCGCTGTCTCTGTCTCTGTCGCTGTCACCGTCACCGTCGATGCTAATGCTGTCGCTGCCTCTGCCTCTGCCACTGCGATTACTGTTATTGTTGCTCTGTTTTGCTCTGTTAGCTGGCATCTTGCCCAAAGCTTGCCAATAATAACCGTTATGCCGGGCACACAGAACGTAATGGCCAGAGCTTTTTGTGTGCGCGCTTCAAAGTTAATTAAACTTTTTACTGATATGTCCAGTGTTTCGCATATTTAATTACACTGACTAGAGAAATGTCTGTAGTTGCTTTTTGTCATTTCAATTATTTTTGCATCCCTTCTTTTGCATTCACCGCATTTCGCAAATGTACCTCTAAAGTGTTTGGTCATCCACGAGAAAGTAGAAATCAAATATTATTATTTGCATACTTTTGAGCTTTCGCAAATGAACGCTTCTGCTTCTAAAAGTAATAATAAAAACAACATTAAATCGGCAAAAGCTTCAATTACCAACAGAATTTCAAAGGCACGCATTTTTCTGCAAGACATTTTTAAAAGTTCCCCAGAAATTCCCCACCTGCATTTTGCCTCGTTAAAGCTTTTCAAATGCGCACAGTGACTTCTGCTAAATCAGGCTGTCCTGAACTCACCAATACAATGACTCTGAAGAGCTTAACATTAAGCACTTGCATAACAGGCGTCGCCAGATCTAGCGCAGCGCAGCAGCGGCGGCAGCGGCAGCAGCAGCAAAAAAGAAGCAGTAACGCAGGCAGTGGTCACGTTTCAGCAAGAGGGGAATCAGAAATGTCGCATCATCGTTTGGCTTCAACTCGCCAATTGGGACTTAGCGCTTGCGTAACCAGAGCAAGCGACAATTTTGAGGCCCACTAATCCCATTCGGATCACTTTCTAAGTGGGTTGCCAGAGCGATGCTGTTCCGCCCGCTCTGGTGCTGCTCTGGTGCTGCTCTGGTGCTGCTCTGGTGCTGCTGCTGCTCTGTTGCTGCTGCTGCTGATGATGATGGCGCTAGTGTATCGCGTGTGCTATTCAATTTGTGGAACAAACTTGTTTGGGTTTTATTTCCAGGGCTACGACAGTTTTTTTTTTATTACAAATGTGATTTCTTTTTGATACGTATTTCGGTATATTTATACACATATAAATGTGTGTATATAAAAATTTGTTATTTATCTTAACGCCTGGCAGCTATAAAAAAATATTGAAAAGAAAGTTTTTAACCAGCTGCAGTAGATAAAGCGGCGAGCGACGAGCAGCCGCTACGTCTCGCGACGCTTGGTATCAAAGCTTTTGTCTAGTGTCAATGTCACGCCCCATGTGTGCTTTAAGTAAGCTGGCGTTTTGCTTAAACAATCAAAGTCAACATAAGAAAGCGTAATAATAAAATAATAGCAATAATAACGCAAATAGTAGAAAACAAATCCAAAGCATAACAAGGCAACAGACAAGATCAGCCGACAACAACTCTGCCGGTAACGATGGCGATGGCGATGGCGATGGCGATGGCGACGACGACTGAGGCAGCAGTAACAGCAGCAGCAGCTGTAAGCAGCGGGTGAAATTTTTCTTCGCTTTGATGGCGACACTCAAAACGTCGGCGAAATTTCTTAACACTTTCATAAGAAGTCATAAAATAATAAAACGTCTACAGATGAGAGAGCGTAAGAGAGAGAGAGAGATGGCACATGCAAAAGTAATGTGTACATGCATAAATACATACGCATGTTTGTACTATATACGTAAATTAAATCAAGTACTAAAGCTGCTCAGCGAGGCGTGTGCTTGACTTTTGACTGGCCAAACGCGCACTTCATTTAGCTGAAAGTTTGCATGGGTTTTTTCTATTGCTAATTTCTTTTGGCAAACGAATGAATGCATAACGAAATGCGTTAGAATTTGAAAGTTTACATTACACTGTTAGCTAACAGACTTAATTCATCTTTGTTCCAACACTTGGATGCCTTTGACTCGCTCTCGCTCTCACTCTCTTTCTGTTTCTCTGTGTCTTGCCAACTGACATTGAACTGTGTCAGTGGCAGCAGCAGCAACAGCAGCACAGCAACAACAGCAACAACAAAAGCGTGTAATGGGGCGGGCTGCTGCGTCTACGTCCGCGTTCGCGTTTGCGTTCGCGTCCGCGCACGCTCTTTGACTGCGCTCGCTCTGCTGCTGCGCAGCTGGGTCTGTTTGCGTTGGGTCTTTGCTGCGCTGAATGGCTCTGCCTGCCTGCCAGCCAGCCAGCCAGTCAGCCTGTCCGTTTCATTGTTTGTTATTTGTTGGCAGACAACTCCGTTGCTGCCTGCTGCTGTTGGCCCCCATCAGTCGTCATCATAGTCGCAGCCGCGTCGCGTTGTTCATCTTGTGTCGCTTGGCCGTTGCCGATCGCACGCGCGTTCGTGTTTGCTTTGTTTTTAATTGTGTTATTCATCTATATTAAACAGAATTTATTTTATTAACGTACTTAAATACATATGTTCAAATATAAAACATATAGTAACACGTACATATCAGATATATTTACATATGTGTATGTGTTCGTGTAAAGAGTGTGATAAATGATAAATGAGCTCCTGTTTAGCAAAATGCAGCAGTCTCATCAGTGCAAGGATGAACAAGAAGGAGATTGGAATTATGCATATGCCAAAGCCAACAGCTGTCACAGACGCCTTTTCCTGTGTATCTCCAAGGTGCTTTATTTCTCTCTTTCCCTCTCACTCGCGCGATCTCTCTCCATCTCCTTTGCTCGCGAGCATCTTATTGCTTTAAAATTTATGATTAGCTTTTGTTTTCGCTGTCTTACAATTTTACTTTCCAAGCCTCGTCTCAATTCCACCTCGTCCCGCATTGCCCACATTCCATGGCTGGGCTTGGCCATCTGTGTGCGTAGTCGCTTAATGACTGCGGGACTGTGGTTTTTATGCATCCTCTGCCAACGTGTCGAACATAGTTCCTTTCCCCCCTCCACCTCCCTGCCCGCTGTTGCAGCTACACTTAAGCCGTTTGCTTGTCAAGTTTCTTTGAATTGACTTTAGCTTGTCTTTTCCTTTCCTTTACCTTCCATCAGTTGACGTTGAAATTGCATTCAGTAGACGGTAGACAGTATGCGTGCATCTGCGTGAGCTTATGTGTGTGAGCGTGTGTGCGTGTGTGCGTGTGTGCGTGTGTGTGTATTTGTTATCGTTTTTTGCTTTTTGTTTTTGCCGTGCTATTTATAGTCGTAACTTATTTGTAGTTGTTGCCTTTCTTTGACTCAGCTCATCTCAGCTGTCAGATGCAAACCTGACGCCGAGACTCGCCAACAGTTTTTCAGTTGCCTTTGGTCTCTATTCTTTGCTCTAGAACTATGAATTTATTAGCGTATGTTGTGTGTGTATGTGTGTGTGTGTTTGCTTGGAACTCTCTAAAATATGCGTTGTTTTATTGGCAGCACTTCTTAATTTGTTTACGGTTCTTATTGTTTTCATATATGAAATGTGTGGATTTGCGATTTGCATCCAGAAGAAATGCTCTTCGGGGACGTGAAAGTGCCCAAGTGACAGTTGGTTGGGAGATTTAGCTCTTAGTTGGACTTCATCGTGATTAATCACTGGCTAAGAATAGCTAAATAAAAGGGAACTGGTATATTCTATTAATAAGCGACTTTAATTGTGATTGTTTAATTGTTTATTCTGCGTAACTGTAGTTGAAGCTTCTCTTTTCTATGATCTTCTTCTTCTTCTTCTTTGGATACAACTTGTTTTTTTTTTTTTTGTCTCTGGTTTATTTTTAACTCAGATCATTTCTTTATTGCTAAAGTCTCAAATTTTGTTTGTGCCTGTGTGTGTGTGTGTGAGTGCGTGCAAAAAACACACAAATTTTTAAGTTTGGCACGAAAATTAAATTTTCTTGATATGCAAATTAGAGTTGGGTGTGAGGCCAAGTCCAAATTAAGGCCAGGCGCGGGTGGCTAACAGAGATTGCAGAGCAAAGGCATTGACCAAGTGCTCTATGCCCAGTTCCAGTTGGTAAACCTATCCCCCCGTTCCTCTCACCCCCTCACCACACCTCTTTTCCTGCTGGCAGCGATTAATTTTCACGCGACTGCGCACAAAGCGGAAGCACATTAAGTGTGCTTTCAAGATCAGTTTTGAAAGCTATGCGAAAGTGATGTTAACACCACAGCTCAGTCGCACCGCCCCACCCCCTCCACCGACACCACTCCCCTCCCCAAAGTCAACCCACACACCCGGCCGGTGCTCACATCCGGTACCCCAAAGAGTGGAAAATCTGATACTCTGACAGCCAGCTGACCGTCAACTCTTGTCTGTGCAAAGGAGCGGATATCTTGTATGTGTTGGGCACGTCCTGCATCCTACAGTCTTTGAAACAGTCCTTTATCTGTTCCTTGATCAATCGATTGACGAAGAGTCTGATTAAAGAGAATTTGAAGTGGGCGGAGAGTCCGGAGAATTGATCTTCCTGTCAACTCCGCGGTCGCCTCCACTGATCACCAGGTGAATGACTTGATGGGTAAACCATGGATCTAACTGCCCATCTGAAGCTTCGATCGCGTTCACGTTCAAGTGGAGATGGTAGAAAAGTTGTGGCAACTTTCTAATTATCGATCGGAGCTTTGATGGACGACTTGATTTGGCGGTTGATCAATCTTTTGATCGGCTTCGATGCTGATGCAATAATATGATCATTTTATAAGCGATTATAATATTTTATGATTAAATCCAGTGCTCGCTCATCATAGATCTCTTATCCGATCCGATCACGTTGAGTGTTTAGTCCATTACTCACACACTCACACACACACACAGACACTCAGTAACGAAACGTGTGCTCAGCCTCGATCGCTGATTAACTAAAAACATGAGCACGAACCGAGTGATCACTTATGCATATAGATGCATGCACATGTATGTGTGTGTGTGTGTGCGATTGTAAACCTGTAATTTGAAGGCCTCGTCATCCCTGCTACAGATCGGTAACTGTTCCTCTATTAAAGTACAAAATGTCATGAAGAGGAGGAATCTTGGAGTGGCAAACGTGCACTCAACTTCTCCTTCTCCCCGGCCCCCCCTTCAATCCTCCACCCTCTCTCTCTCTCTCTCCATCTGTGAGTTGTAATTTATCTATCGCTGCGCTTTCTTTGCTTCATTCTCATTCGGTTTACAGTTATAGAATGTTACTCACTTTGCATGCACAGTTATGAGCTCCGTTTCACTTGTTGCTCTATTAACTCGCCTCAAAAGCTAATGGCCAATAATTTAAGGCACCGCGGAACCGGAAATGCTCTTCACACACACACACACACACACACACACACACACAGACACCTATATACATTTGTGTAAAATTTAATCTTTGTTAAACAACATCGAAATCTGAAAATATTTTTGACTAATTTGTTTAAATATATTTTAAATTCTCAATAACAATTTGTGGCTTGGAGGTAATGGAGTTTTTTTTTCCATTTTTTCTTCTTCTTTTCTTTCTTTGTTTCCTTTTGAACTCGTGTTTGCTTCGGCGGTGATGAGTGTCCATTTAAAAAATGTCAAGGCTCGACTTCGCGATGCTCTGTAATTTTCTTTTCTATTTCCCCAATGATTTTCCTTCATCCATTGTCTTTGTTAAGCTTACGAAGGAAGGGAAGAAGAAGGATAAGGACAAGAGAAAGATAGAAGGTAAAGAAAGGGGAAAAGGGAAGAAGAAGAGAGGAAGAAGGTAAGACGCAAGAAAGACGAAGGGAAGATAAAATAGGGCAGAAACAGGTTAGAAGAAGGGTAGAAGAAAGGTAAGATAAGGGGAAGAAAAAGAAAAAAATAAGGTTAAAAGAAATGTAGAAAAAAGCAAGAGGAAAATAACAGGGTAGTAGAAGAGTAGAAAAGAGAAGAAAGGAAGAAGGCAAGTAGATGAGTAGAAAAAGGGTAAAAAAGCAGAGAAGACAAAGGGTAGAAGATGGTTAATAGAATGAAAGAAGATATGGAGAAGAAAGTAAAAAGGAAACAGAAGGATAGAAGAAGAGTAGAAAAAAAGTAAAGGAATAAAAAGAAAATAAAAGGAAAGAAAAAGGAAAGAGAAAAGACAGAAGACAGAAAAGAAGGAAAGAAGAAGAAGGGTATAAATGAAAGAAAAAAAGAAAAGAAATGAGCAAGGGTAAAAGAAGAGAAGGGGTAGAAGATAGAAGACATGTAGCACAGTCGAAGGCGGCGTCACCTACATAAATCGGTGTTATTCACGAATGTCGCCACGCCCCCACCCTGTCTCGCCCCATTCCGCCCTATGGGCCATTGATAAGCCGCTTAACTGAAGTCGTTTAAAAGTGAAAGCCGCCCAGGCAACACACCCTCTTCGCTGTCGTCTAAAATTGGATACACTCACCCTTTGAACAAGTTGACCCACACACACACACACACACACACACACACACACACACACGCACACACACGCATGTGCAACTGTGCACACCTACAGTTACATACAGATGGATGAGGTGAGGCGGTGACGTCATCGCTTTGATTCGGAAAAGTCGAGCGCATTGAATTAACATGAAATGAAAGCCCAAAGATGTTTCTGACCTAAGCTAATCCCAAAGTGTCCCATGCGGGCCAAGCGGGGGATTCCTTTATTGGTTACGTCGTTTCTATCCATCGAATTAATGACATCGTTTTTTATGAGTTGTCCGAACACCGATGATGGGTCCGATGATAATGTCGGTGACTGAGAGCTGGAGGCTGGTGCCTGGTGGTTGGAGTTTTCGTAGAATCGTTGGCCACCAGAAAAACGGTGACGCACTCTCCCGCTCCATCGAGACCCGACAAAATTATCACCTCCTCTACACTCAGAGAAAATACCGTGCGAGAACCCAAGAACAGGTTTTTTTTTTAAAAAAAAAAAAGATCTAAGCCTTATTTATGGTGGAAGGATTGTCCCGTCTCACCATATCTTCTATGTAACCGATCGGCAGTTCTTCATAATATAACCTGTTGTATTTCCCTTTAGTTTTCTCATTCTCGTTGCCGTAGTACGTGCAAAGACACACAGCACAAGATGCAATGAACGGTTTTTTTTTCAAATTTATTTTACTTATGTCTTTTTTTTTTGTGTTTTTTTTTTTTTTTTTATCATATCCGTGTCTGTGTTGGCTTAATGAGGCCTTAACACGTAAGATTCTCACGTAAAGTTATACGGAAATATAATCTTATTTTTGTATTTTTTTTTTCTTTTTTTTTTTTAAGATTATTGCATTTCAGGAAGCTATGAACTTTAAAAAAGCTTCAATGTTTTTTCTACTCTGATTTTTAACAGTGCCAGATGATCAATTAGATCTTCAAAAAAAAAATGAAAAAAAGATTTCCTATCATTAAAAATAATTCTTTATAATCATCTTAATCATTGATTTGCAAATTTGAAATTCAAATCTATTCTCTAAGTGTAGAACTGCAGCTGTAATTGTGTGGGATGACGCCATGCATTGTTATATTCTCTTGTGAGTTAACAGCAGCGTCGCAGTCGCAGTCGCAGCCGACGTCGACGTCGATGTCGATGTCGTCGTGTTTGTTAACTGCAACAGTGACATATGGACGTCCAAAAACATGACTCAAATTTTCGGTATGCTACTGCCTCGCTGTCAACGTCGACGTCGCAGTCGACATCAAAGTCGTAACGACAAGCGCTAGCACTAACGCCTTTTACTTGTCCCTTTTTTTGTTTTTGTTAATTTTTTTTTTTTTTTTTGTTGTATGAACGGGCAACGCATGCGTTCTTGGCTCTTCTTCTTAGAAATGTTGCCCGCTGCTTCTCCATCGATCGATCGTATCGTCCAATTCTTAGCTCTTCGTCGATTCGTTCGTTGTTTTGTTAGTTCGTTTGCCCCTCGTGTGCTGCCTCAATGCAATGCAGTTCAATAAAGTTCGTTAACTTGACTTCGGTATTCGGCAAGCAGCGTAAGCGGCTAGTCATCGGGGCAGCGAAGTCGACATCGACGTTCAGCTTGCTATCAGCAGTTGTCTCTTTGTCGTTGTTGTTGGTGTTGTTGTGCGCTTTGTTGGTTAATTCGCTGGCTGATCGAGACGCGCTGCGCTTTTCCGTTTCAGTAACGAAAGAAACTTTGAAAGCGTCGCGTCGCTTGTGCCCATCACCCGCAATTTTTTTTTCTTATGTACAAACATCGATTTTTATACATATACGTGTTAATTATTGTGTTTCTGTGTGTGGGTGTGTGTGTGTGTGAGTTTGTTGTCTGAGTCCTTAAATAAACTGACAAAATGGTGCATTTGTATCAGCGACGACGAAGCCGTGAACAGGTGGGTGGCGTCAGCGATTACTGCTAACTATTCCCCGGCCACTCTGCGTCACGCCCCGTGACAATCGATTGTAATTAATTCTTTGAAGCGGCGAAGCGAATTGCTCGTCACCATCGTGTCCCGCATGTCAAGTGTTAAATTAGCTACTGCAAATCGCATGAATGGATCCCCACTGAAAACTGAGACGCCAAATGGCGAATGGCCATAGGAAGTGGAAGTTGTGGTGGAGGGGCAACTGAAAATTGAAATTAAAATGGAAGTAAAAGCAGAAGCAGAAGCAGAAGCAGAAACAGAAACAGAAGTAAAAATTGAAAATTGTGTTGGGATGACTTAGAAACAAAATAATACCTCAAGTAGCTCAAAGTTCAAACTTAAATGCACTTCCAGTTCATTTTCATTTCGAAGAAATTCCGTACATGAAGCCAAATTTGCCAATTTGCAGCGCATTAGTGCACTTCAACTCGTAGATTACTCGGTATTTCCTTTCACATTTCCGGGAAACTTTGATATTGGGCTCTTTAATTATACGAAGAACCCAATTATACAGAGTGTTGTGCATGGCAGGTCTTGTATGTGGTTGTGTGGTTATGTGTGTGTGTGTGTGCTGTCCATGTAACTGGAAGAGCTTATCTTTTGGCGTGTGGGAGTCATGGCAGTCATGATATGAAGGCAGTTATCTTGCCCTTAAAGCAATATATGTGCATGTATATGTACATGTATATTATGTGTATGTATATGTATATGTATATGTATATGTGTATGTGTATGTATATGTACATGTTTTATAAAACATTATAAATATAATGCTTTTCACTATTTTATTCCCCGAAATAATCGTCGATGGTAATGCGTGGATTTCTCTAATACCAAATTCTTTATAGACTATCGGATATCAGAAGTTGCTCAAAATAACGGTAGACTTGTCTTTTGCGGAATAGGAATATAAAATTAAATATTAGAAAATTTCGCACTGTGTATTTAAATTTTTAATTTTGATAAGGAAGGACGCATAGCGGAAATGCAGAGAATAACGGGAAATTGGGAGAGATGACAATACGGATCCTAGTTACAGGATATTTTCCAGCTTACAAATTTAAAGAATTTCTAATTTTTTATAATTAATTAATTAATTAATTTTTTAATTAATTATTTATTCTTAATTTAATTGATTTAAAGTTTTTTTTTGTTTAAAAATTCTTTTTTTTATTTATTTGCTTTATTGTTTATTATTCGCGATAATAACTAGTTCTTTGAACTGGTTAAAAGATTCATTCTCCGCCGACTTCCTAATTTCATTCAAATAATTGGAGTCTGACTTAGACATGTCACTACATGACCGTAACGGTAAATGTGGAGCATTGGCAAGGAGATGTCTGGGTGGCGGGTTTACAGGGCTGTCGCCCATCACTCACTCAGAGATTCCATTGAGTCGCATGAGATTTTCGGAGTATCATTTCATTAAAGCGACAATAAAAGGAATTTGTTACATTCAAAAAGCTTTTGTTCCTATCGACAAGGGCAAATGGGTAAATGTGTGTATACATGATATGCACACACATGCATACATTATGTAGGCTGCTGCTCCGATCCGATACGCACACACACACACACACACACACACACATACTTACATACACATGCATTGAAGCCGCAAATATGGAAAATGCGCTTTGAATTTTTATATTTGAGTTGTTGTTTTTTTTTTTTGTATTTTGTTTTTTTTATTATTTATTTTTTTTTTTGTTTTCGCTTTCGTTTCGCATTCATTCATTTGCATTGTAAATGGGTTAAAGACTCACTCCGTTCGGGCGTGGGCTCGGGCTTGTGTGGGGGTTCGGGTTTAGATTCGGGTGTGCGGTTTCTGGGTATGCGGTTAGTGGGTTAGCTTATCCACCTCGTTTTTGAGCTCCCCGCGGCTTAATGACCCGTTTTCCAGACATTTCATAGTCGCTGTTATTATTTTTATTTCTTATCACTTCGCCTTTTGCTTTTGCTTTTGCTTTGGCTTTGGCTGTCTTCATACTTCGCATAATCGCATGCATAACCCCCACTGGGAGGTCGATTATTTTCATTATTAATTGCACACTTAATCGTGTAATTGCGTATTGATACCCACTCAGTGGGTTTTTCTGTGGAAAAGGAAAATACTAGGAAAATATTTGTAATTTAAAGATGATGTATACTAATCGAATAATCAATTCGGAGAATTCATAATTCGATGCTTAATTACTGTATCAATTATTTCAATTTCACTCAAAATAACCCATAGAACTTTTACAGCTTCCGCGGTTGCGGTTTCTTCTCAAAAGATTAAATGATAGCCCCCCATTTGCGGGGGGGTAGCTCCAGCGCTTTATGAGTGCCAGTCACCGGGCAATAGACGTTTTATAATAGAATTTTCAGAACTCAACGGCATTTTTCTAGCTACACTCGCATTAAGAAGCAAACTTACAGCTGGCAGCGCTCTGCCTAAGAAAAATTCATAGCTGGCAATGCCGCCTACGCATTAAGGGGAAACTCTTAGCTGGGAGTTTCACCTTAAAAAAAATATCAGCTGTGGTGAATAGAAACATTTCTATTAAAGCGCTGCGTTTCGAAAATAATTAATTATTTAAATGCTGTGTTTGAAAGATTTTTACAGCTGTTAATGTGACGTTTTATAAAAAATCATGAAGTGTCATTGTTGCATTCAAACTAAACTCACGAGCGGTAAAAGCAAATCTGAGTTCAATATAATGTAATCAATACCCCGGAAAGCATGTTTTTTTTTATATGTCGCTTCTTGCATAAAGAAAAACAATCTAAAATAATTAATTGGCTAGAAATGTGAAAATTTGATTAACATATTTTTAAAATTATTATCATCTCTGTTAACTTCTTTGCAGGCTGTCAAACAATTCATTGATCTCTGCAACAATTTAGTCATAAACGGCGGCCCTGCAACAGGAAGAACACAAGAAGCATTCACCACCTCCTCCAACTCCTCCTTATCGACAGCCAACACTTTTAACAATTTTAACAACAGCAGCAACGATAGCAACATCAACATCAACATTAACAGCAACCTTAACAGTAACAGCAACAGTAACAGTAACAGCAACATATTTAACATTAACAGTAAGGCAGCTGCTGCGACATTAACAGAACCAGCGACAACAGAAGCAACAGCAACAACATCAGTGCCCATCAGACGGAACATCTCGCACTCGACAGCCGTCAAGTTTCTGTGCGCCCGAAAGTTTGACATACCCCGCGCGGTGTCCCTCTATGAGCAGCATGAACAGATACGGCAAAAGGAATTTCTATACAATATCGACCCGGACTCGGAACCCCTCAGTTCCGAGCTGCAAACGGGTAAATTCACAATTCTGGTAAGTACAATAAATCGATCAATATATATATATATATATATATATATTGATATATATATGTAATCGGTGTATAACATTGACTGTTAAACACGATATACGATATTAGTCATTACTTGATCTTGAAATATTTAAATGAAAAGAGTTTCTCGGAAATTTGGCAACTAACGTGACACAGATCGTTAGAGATTAAAGAAACCGCAGTCTCTATGACGCACCCTCAACGGCAACAAATGAGGACTGAACTTAACAGCTGTTAAAAGTGTCCTGGAATCTTGTTGTCTTTAGATCCCTTAACATTGACTGTTAAAAATGAACTTAGCAGCTTAGGTAAACAACTTTAAAAGCTAAAGGCTAGTTTAGATTTAAGTTATTTTATTTATTAAGTATTTATTTAAATTGCAAATTTTATTTAATTGTTCATTTGCAGCCGGCACGCACCTCCAGTGGGGCTGCCATTGCTCTCTTTACTGCCAACCGGCACAGTCCGCTGAGTGCCACACATACGACCACCTTACAGGGTATCGTCTTTCAGCTGGATTGCGCGCTACAGGATACGGAAACGCAGCGGGCGGGCCTTGTATTCATATACGATATGAGCGGCTCCAAATATTCCAATTTCGATTACGATTTGTCCCAGAAGATTCTCACATTGCTCAAGGTAAGTTTTGAAAAAATTATGTTGCATACTTTTGGGGATTCAAAGAATATTTATTATTTGACATACATTTGAGGCTCTTGGTGAGATTTGTCAAAATCGTTCACTCGGCCAATGGCGGGGTAACGCATATACAAATATTTGTCTATGTATTTGTAAGCTGTGTGTGTATAGCTGTGAGTGTATGTGTCCTAGAAACGCACGATTTGGTGTGTGCATCGATGGTTGTGTTCCAATTTGAATTCATTTCATTGTGCTCTCCGCTTCGTTAGGTACTTGAGCAAATAATTACATCTTATGCTTTGTCTTTGTCTTTGTCTTGCGGTGGGCGTGGCATTACAAAAACTTTTTAATAAATATGTTTAATATCGCGTTGCCGTTAGCTTATTCGGTTAAATATGTGGGGAGGCAGCTCTCTTGTTCTTCTACTTGAAAAACACAAAGGACCGACTCAGTTATCCTTTTGAAGTCGCAGCTCAACGGATGTAGTTAAGCTTTATAATCGGCATGGCAATACGAGCTGACGGACCCTATTTACGAATACGCCAACGCTCGAAAAGCACACCCACGCATGCCAAAGCATACTCGCACACACACAGACAAACACACACACACACACACACACACACACACACACACATACCTACAAACGGTCAGGTCGGCTCTTTTGTATGTACGCCCACCCCAAATGCTGGAAACGGCAAGTAAGACGTCATTTTCTTTTCTTCCTCTTCCTCTTCCTCTTCTTCTTCCCTAGTACATTTTGGATTGACTTGGGGTGGGTGTGGCTAGAAGAAAGCCAACTCTGTGGACTGCCCAAAAGCAGCACCAAAAACAACAGGTAGTTTTTGTTGAGACTTTTACGTCTTCTCATTTCAATAGAATTGAATTTCTTTCGGGCGACTTTTAATATTAAATAAAAAAAAATAATATTAAATATAATCCCATGACCGTTATGTACAGTCTGCCATAGTTTGTTTCATTAACTGATTTCGTACTGTACTTATGAATGGCTAAGCGTGCCGACATGCACGTTCCTGCATAGAAGCAAACACCGGCCGGCAGAGACAGACACGCGGGGCTGCCAGAGGTCAGCATCAATCTGTGTATTGAACGTGCCACTGCACTGAAGCCACGAACGCAATGTGCGAAGAGTGTGTAGATGTTTATTTGATTCACATTGAAAGCCAAACAAACAACTTCAAAACAGCACACGGCAAAAGCTTAGTAATAAAATAATTTGCGTGGGCTCTAAACAGTAGCGGTAGCAACGCAGCAGCAGCGACCGAAGCAGCGACAGAGCAGCGGCGGCAGCAGCAGCACAGCAGCAGCAGCGTCGGCGGTCGCAGCTAAGTAAACTGAGAATCGTTAATATTTGGACAAGCATGCGCTCTTGTCTCGGTATGCATCCGAGTGTGGGGGTAAGCGAGAGAGAGAGAGAGAGAGAGAGAGAGGGAAAGAGAGAGGGAAAGAGAGAGTGGGCGCAAGTTAAGTTAAGAAATGCTTAAGGTTGCCACACGTTTTGTAGACTCGGAGATTTGAAAGATCAGCGGTGATTTTGAAAAATCTTTTATTTTATTAATAATAATAATATAATTAAATATTATAATTATAGTTATTATTTTTTTATTATTATAATTATTATTATTTTTATTACTATTTTTATTATTAATATTATTATTATATAACAATATACCAATTAAAAAATTCAAGTCACTTTAAGCTTAAATATTTTAAATTGCATAATTCGGATATTCAAAATTTAGAAATGGTGAAAAAATATAATAAATCCAGCAAATTATTATATATTTATTTAATTATAATCAAAATAATAATAATTTGTATTTATTTACATTTTTTGCAAGAGACACAAATATTTGTCACAATGTCTTGTCATTGGCATTCGCACACGGAGGCAGCTCTTGACAACATAACCTTAATCTCAATATTTTCATAACGGGGTGTCACGGGCGGATGCGTAACATTTGAATTGTTACGCATACGCAGCGTATTTAAGGTCTTGCGTAGGAGCTCCCAGCCCCGAGATGAAGCCCTTGTATAAACAAAAAAATAAAAAAAAAAAAACACTTTCACAAAACATTAAGAAAAATGCTTATGAGTCGACGATTTATGTAGCATTATTATTTTTTGTATTGGAAAGCGATCGTAAAAGTTATTGCGTGGCACATGTGAACAGCTGCTAAGCACACACACATGCATGCATGCATGCATGCACACACACATGCACATGCTTATGCACATGCGCACATCTAAAGTAACACTGACACATTTTCACTCTCGTTTTTATTCACGCATTCGCCTCTCTCTCATTTTTCGGTCAGTCTACTCTTCCGCTCTCTCAACTTAAAGCCACTTGCTGCTGCTTCTCTCTCTCTCGCTCTCTCGCTCGCTCTGTCTCTCACTCACCTTCGCTCGCGTGGTGAACGCGCGCCGTCGCTTGTGGCTATCTTTCGTTTGATTAACTAATTCAGTTGACGAGTTCTAGTCGAAGGCAATAGATTGACTATAAGAAACTGAACGAAACACAAAAGACACAAAACGTGCGTTGTCGTGCGCTGTCGTGCGTTGTCGTGCGTTGTCGTGCGTGCTACCGTGCCGGCTCGTTAATCGTTTCCGTTACGCCCTTCGTTCTTTCTTCTCACCTCCCCCGCCTAATTGCGGACGCGTTGCTTTGCTTTGCTTTGCGTCGCAGGCAGAACTTTTATTTCCCCTCTTTCCGCTTTAGAAGCACAATTTCTTATTCATATATACGGGTACTTATACACATACATACATATGTATGTATGTATGCATGTATGTAGCCATTGGTAGCTGCATTCAACTTAACTCAATTATCTACAATATAATATTGATATTGTTATTTTTAGTGCCCACACTTACACACTCGCACTCTCTCTCACTCTCTTACTCTCTTTCTCACTCTGACATATCTAAGTGCTGAGAGAACTTCGCTCGTACACACACACACACACACACTGCTCAGTTGGCTTAAAAAGGTATATTGCGTCGATATTTCGTGTTATTTTTACAACGTTCGCTTTTTTCGTGATGTTGTTTTTGCCTGACATTGACGCAAACGTTGAGATCTGTCTGTTTAAGTGTGCGTCTGTGTGTGTGTGTGTGTGTGTGTGTGTGTGTGTGTGTATGTATGTACATAGACTTGTGTCTTTTTGTGTGCGCTGAGCTGTTTGTGAACTTAAAATGTAAATTCAAAGTCAACGGAATAAAGTTTTTGCGCCATTATTTGCCTTACTGTTCATACAGTTATATATTACATACACACACACATACACATATATATATGTATATATTTTTATGTACATATTTGTATGCATGTTCATATTTCATTTTAAACATTTTGCTTACTCCCTTTGATTGTTTGTGTTTCCGCATTGAATTAGGCACTCGATACGCCAATAAATGTGGGCGTTCGAGGCCTGCTTCAAGGCGGCTCATGGCAATTGAAATGAGTGGCAACACTTGCCACTAGCTGTACGGAATGTCCTTTGAAATGAACAATCCTTTTAGGCTCGATTATTTAAATGGCAAATGACAACCCTAATCCCACCCGATAACACCCACCCACTAAAAAGTAAATGTACAGCTGCAAAAATGCAACCATGAAAATGCAAAAATTAAACCTACCCTCAACTGGAAGCACGGCCACTCTTTCTCTCCCTTCCCCCCCCCCCCCCCCCCCCCCCCCCCAATCGCTGCCGCTCTCTTGGCGGCGCTCTCTCTCTCTCTCTCTCTCGCTCGCTCGTCTCGGGCAAAAGTAACCCTAATCAGTTAGCGGTTTATTTTTGACCAGGGTGGTGAACAACCCAAAAGCAGACCAGAGGATGGACTGCATTACTCGCTCGCTCTCTCTCTCTCCCTCTCTCTCTCTGTTCCCCTCTCCCACACTTCACACTCTCTTTGGGCATTGCTACATTATTTGTTGTCGTTGGCGGCGGTGGTGGGAGAGCGCGTCTGCGCCTGTGCTTAGAACACGCCGCTGTTGGCATCGAGTGTTGCCGATTTCAACGTAGGCGCCAACAGCAGCAGCAGCAGCAGCAGCAGCAGCCGCCGTAGCAGCAGCAGCGACTGCAGCAGCGCTATCAACAGCGGCGAGCAAACAGACGTAGTTCAGCTTTCAGCTTTCCACGACGCGCAGCAAACAAGGTTTACCGTTAAGACAGCCTTAATAAAAATACACTGGGCGACTAGAAAATCAAAATATTAACGCATTAGAAAATTGCTCATCGAAATTAGAAAAATGAAAGTGCACATAACATAATTTTTTTTTTTTAATTTTCAATTTTGAATATTTTTTTTGTTGTTGTTGTGTTACTAAAAAGGTAAAAATTGTAAACTTTGCCAACAAACGAAAAAAAAAAAACCGAAACTAAACGAAACGAAAAGACGCTTTCTATGTGAACGTGTGTGTGTGTGTGTCTCGTTCTCTCGCCACGCTCTCTTATTATGTGTGTGTGTGTGTGTGTGTGTGTGTGTGTATGTGTGTGTATCCATGAGTGCAGTTGGTTCTTTAATTTGTTGCTTAAATAGAAACACGCAAATCCAATCAAAGTTTTTTAACTGTTAATCGGGAGAAAAAAAAAGTCTCTACAAGTGAAAAGAAGAAAAAAATCGCGACGCAAGTCGCTCCGTCCGCCATCCGCCATCTGCTGGCCGCTGTCCTCCGCTGCTGCTGGCGTAGCCGCTGCCAGTGCCGCCTGACGTTCCATCAACTGTGTAACTGTAATTGAATGCCGTGTATTCTCATCACCTCCGCCGCCGCCCCCACCCCCGCTCCCACCCGTCGCCTTCGCCGCTGTCTCTGCCTCTGCCTCTGCCTCTGTCTCTAATTCGAGAGTCGTTGTTGTTTTGTTTTTGTTTTTGTTTTTAAATGAAAGTTTTTGTTGTTTTTGTATTGCATTACTTAGAATTTTTGGATGCATTATTTGGCGCAATTGCACAACATTGAAAAGCGTGTTATATAAACAAACAAACAAACAAATAAACAAAAAACAAAATAAAATATAAAAAAAAACACAAATCAAAACAAGTACAAAAAAAAAAAAGAAAAAACAAAGAAACGAAAACAAAGACACTTACAAAATTGCCACTTGAACAAAAATTGTACAAAATTCAGAGACCTCAACGCGCGTCGCGGCTCCCAAAGGCTTCGTGCGCTTTGCATTTAGCATTTAATTGTGCGAATAATCCGAAAGTCAAGGCAACAACAACAGCAACAGCAACAACAAGACTATAACAATTGCCAAACAAAAGCAACAACAAACAAACATTTATAATCATCATATAGTAAATAGAAGGATATTTAAAATGTGTGTACACACTTCGAAGTAGCTACCCCCCGCGCGGCCCACCAGCAGCAACTTGCAACAAAGCGACGCCAGTTAATCCCATAAGCAGGTACATGCGCTATATATGTCGATTGTTCCTATACCAACACTATTTATATATACTATATATCTCCCCAGACTGAACTAACTCCCCATTTGATATGATAGGAAAGAGTCATTATTAGTCTAGGATTATTTTTACTATATATATATATTATATTACACATATATACAGATTTTGATCTAGAATATATAATTCCTTGTTATATATATACATTCTTGATCACCCACCCAGCGGTTGGGACTCCCTTAAACTGCTTAAGCGGTTTAATTGGAGCTGAGCAGGTGCTGGGAAATAAATAATAAATAATAAATAATAAATAATAAATAATAAATAATAAATAATAAATAATAAATAATAAATAATAAATAATAAATAATAAATAATAAATAATAAATAATAAATAATAAATAATAAATAATAAATAATAAATAATAAATAATAAATAATAAATAATAAATAATAAATAATAAATAATAAATAATAAATAATAAATAATAAATAATAAATAATAAATAATAAATAATAAATAATAAATAATAAATAATAAATAATAAATAATAAATAATAAATAATAAATAATAAATAATAAATAATAAATAATAAATAATAAATAATAAATAATAAATAATAAATAATAAATAATAAATAATAAATAATAAATAATAAATAATAAATAATAAATAATAAATAATAAATAATAAATAATAAATAATAAATAATAAATAATAAATAATAAATAATAAATAATAAATAATAAATAATAAATAATAAATAATAAATAATAAATAATAAATAATAAATAATAAATAATAAAATAATAAATAATAAATAATAAATAATAAATAATAAATAATAAATAATAAATAATAAATAATAAATAATAATAAATAAATAATAATAAATAAATAATAATAAATAAATAATAAATAATATAAATAATAAATAATATAAATAATAAATAATATAAATAATAAATAATATAAATAATAAATAATATAAATAATAAATAATATAAATAATAAATAATATAAATAATAAATAATATAAATAATAAATAATATAAATAATAAATAATATAAATAATAAATAATATAAATAATAAATAATATAAATAATAAATAATATAAATAATAAATAATATAAATAATAAATAATATAAATAATAAATAATATAAATAATAAATAATATAAATAATAAATAATATAAATAATAAATAATATAAATAATAAATAATATAAATAATAAATAATATAAATAATAAATAATATAAATAATAAATAATATAAATAATAAATAATAAATAAATAATAATAAATAATATAAATAATAATAAATAATATAAATAATAAATAATATAAATAATAAATAATATAAATAATAAATAATAAATAAATAATAAATAATAAATAAATATTATAAATAATAAATAATAAATAAATATTATAAATAAAATAAAATATTATAAATAATAAATATTATAAATAATAAATATTATAAATAATAAATATTATAAATAATAAATATTATAAATAATAAATATTATAAATAATAAATATTATAAATAATAAATATTATAAATAATAAATATTATAAAAATTATAAATATTATAAATATAATAAATATTATAAATATTATAAATATTATAAATATTATAAATATTATAAATATTATAAATATTATAAATATTATAAATATTATAAATATTATAAATATTATAAATATTAAATAAAATAAAATATTATAAATAATAAATATTATAAATAATAAATATGTATTATTATATTATATATTAATTTATTATATATATTATATTATATTATATAAGATATAATATTATATATATATATATTATACAATCTTTTAAATACCTGACAAACTGACTGAGGGGTAAATCCGAATGCTGATTTGTTGTTTTCTAAAATTAGTCTACGGTTAATAATAGTAAATGATGAAAACGTAGAAATCCCAGAATATGAAATATTCAAAATTATGAAAATCTTTATTAAACACACATTAAAAAAGAAAAACACCTATTTTTTTAACTTTGTCTAAAATTAACATTTTTCATATATTTTTATAAAAAATTAATTATTCGGAGGAAAATTATTTTATTTATTAAGAACCCAAAATGAATTCTTGGATAAAAATAAAAAAAAGCAATTATATAGTATAAATTAGATAATTTTATTTTTATTTGCTTGTTAGTTTGAATTTAGTTCTTGGGTCTGTCGATCCAAATAAACTCCGAAACTGGGCGGATCGTGATTTGCATCTTCAATGGACTCAACATCAAAACTTGGCCATATTTGTGCCTTGTGTTGCTTCTATGTCCGTAGTCCAACGGTTCTGAACTGGTTCCAAAAAAGGCTCCATCACTAGGGACTTAAATGCTATAGTATATTATAATATAATATATACATTCAGATGTCATTCACATACATGACATATTCCAACGCACACACACACACACACACACACACACACACACACACACACATACACAGGTATATAAATCCGTTTGATCGACACTTAACTGTAACTGACGGGAGCTGTGGGGCTTTGTCACTTAGAGAATTACCTAGGCGCGAACAAAGCAGCTGCCAATTGCAAAGGAATGACAATAGCGAATGACAACAACAAATGACATCAAAAATGACAACAACAACAGCAACAACAACAATAACAGGAAGAAGAACAATAAATAACAAAAATAATCAAAAATTCTACTAAATTACAATTGTTTTGTTCGGGCGCGAATATTTGTGTTCACTTTAATTTTATATTCACACGTTTATTTCTTTAGAAGCGCGCACACACACACACACACACAAACACACTTGAACACACACACACATACGCCAATTCTTCAAATTATCTCACACAAAATTTTGAACATTTTCTATAGAAATAAAATGACAAATGAACTCGTCATTTCTTTTTCTACAATAAATGAAAATTATTAAAAAAATACGAATTTTAAATTAAACTTAAATAAGTGTTAATATGTTTAATTATAAATTAGATAAAGAATTTCTATTAAAATAATATTTAAATAATATTTTTAATTTGTGTGCTGAATTGAACACAAAGAGAGGGGAACTGCATGGGGCGCACTGCTTTGAGCGCTTTGTGCGCCTGGAAATGCACTGCTTGAAACTCACCTCACCGTTTCGATCGCTGCCAGTGCAATCCGTGAGGTGAACTGCTTTGCAGTTGCGACTGCCCAAGAGCCAAGGCTTTGCATTGCGTGCGAGGCACTGCTTGAAATGAGCTGCGTTTCTTTAGGCAATTGTTGTTATTTTAATACTTTTATTTATTGTTATTTATTTATTATTTAAGTACAAGAAAAGAGGTCATTCACTTGAAATGCTTATCTTTTAATTTCAATTGAAGTTTTTAATTATGGAAATAACATAAATTATAAAATAGGAGGGAAAATAAATGCATATAAAAAAATATAAATATTTCAAGGATTCTGCAAACAATTTTAATTTATTGCACGGCTAAAATTAAATCACAAATCGTATATATTTATATTTATATATATATATATATATATATATATATATATTTATATATATATATATATATATATATATATATATATATATATATATATTTATATATATATATATATATTTATATTTATTTAAATGATATTATTTTCCCTTTCGTTTTGAGTTTATTATTTTTGATAGCCCCCAAAATTGGCGTCAATGCAGCTTATCGATTGGGACACTCGACGTTCTCTTTCCCTCTTTCCCTTTTTCCCTTTTTCCTTTTTTCTCTTTTTTTCTTCTTCTTGCTTTCACGCATATCCAAACATCCTATCTGTCATATCTCTCTGTCTGTCTGTTTATCTGTCTGCCCCATCTCGTCCCTTTCAGCCATTTGACTAGTTGACTAGTTGACTGCTTGACTGTTTGGCTATTTGACTGTTTGTCTTTTTGACTGTTTGACTGTTTGGCTTTTTGACTGTTTGGCTATTTGACTGTTGACTGTGTGCGTCGTGATTGCCTTTTGGGGCCAAACGCTGACGACGGAGACGACAAATTCGTTTCGTGCCCAAAGTCGGCGACGAGCTTTAAACGCATTACCAATTTTGGCCATGGCTAATAGCACGAACAGACACGCACACACGCACACACACACGCACACGCACACATACATTTATTTGATTTTTGTTAACTTGTCAGTTATTTTGCCTTTTGCTTATTGTTTCCCCCTTTTAATATTTGTTCTTTGTACCACACGCCCAAACGCCATGTGCCTGTCTGCTGGCAAATGGATTGGATCTCTTTTTGTTTTTGTTTTTTATTATATTTTATTTATTTATTTATTAGTATTTTTTTTTTCTTCTTGACAATATGCAAAGCGAGTAGCGACAGCTTTGTAAACATTCAAAGCATTGCGCCCATGTGGCGTATACGCAATATTCGGTTCGAGTCGCTTGTTGCCGCATTTCCGTAACACGAAATCTTATCTCGTGTTTACCTCAAGCAACATTGACCAGGTGAAAATGTGTGCTCACTGTGATTTATCGATAAATGTGTGTCATCTCTGGTTTTTTGTTGTTTCTTATGGACAAACGAATGGAAGACACGTGGGAATAGTGGATGCAGCCATAAATCTATTAAGTTTTGGGCTCTTAAATCTTGGATCGATAACTTGTAACCCTAGTTAACCCTTCCGCGCCTTCTTTTGCTTTCTAACTGCCCCTCCCCGCCGCTCCACCACTCCCCTACTCCCCCACTCCACTGTCCTCAACAATGGCAACAAAACAGTGGGAAATCGAGTCGCATGCCGGGGCACGTTGAGTTTGTGTCACGTCCCGCGTTGAGTGCAGAAGTTGTCCACTTCACGTGCAGCTCCACCCACCCACAATCCTCCCCAGCTCCTTAACTCCTTCAGCTCCCCCCTTCCCCTCCCCACAGCTCTCAAGCTCCCACGCTCCACACCCGCCCACTTCACGCTGACAACTCTGCGCCGCCTTCCGTCAGCTTGACGTGACGTAGGCGTAGGGAAAAAGCTGCGACTTCAGTCGACTTTCTTTTGAGTGCTTCACCTGCGATGTGTGTGTGTGTGTGTGTGTGTGTGTGAGTGTGTTTGTTTGTTTTCTTGTATGCATGTGTGTGTGTGGGTGTGAGCGTATGCTGGCTGCTTTCCATAGACAGTTGTCAATCGCTGGAATCGTGATTGTTTGTTGACTTCTTGGCCGTTGCTTTTATGGTGAACAGGTGCGTCATTATCCCGTTTATTACGGTGCGAATCTCTGCTTTCCATCTTATCTCGAGCCCTTACACTCCTCCAGTCCCTCCCCCCTCTCCCCCTCCCTCATCACCCTTCCCATATATAAAGCAATAATCCAGCTTTAATATAATTGGATTTAGGTTTTATTTTTGTGTATTTTTCATACGCACATCGAATATTTAATTTCCTCGCATGACAAACTCAGCTTTCAATCAATTTTATGCCTGTAAATATAAACACACACACACACACACACACACACACACACAGACACATGCACACACTTTGTGTTGATTGGATTTCTTCTTATGAGTCTTTTATCCGGATGAACGTCGAAGTGTTTTGTATGTCTAATCGATTGCAGGAAGTGGAAAATCAGATTTTCAAAAAATCTCAATAAATTATTATTATTAATAAATAATAATTAATTAAAAATAATTAATTAATAATAATTAAATAATAATAATAAATTAATAATAATACTTAATTAAAAATAATTAATTAATAATAATAATTAATTAAAAATAATTAATTAATAATAATACTCAATTAAAAATAATTAATTAATAATAATAATTAATTAAAAATAATTAATTAATAAATAATAAATAAATAATAATAATAATAATTAATTAATAAATAATAATAATTAATTAATAAATAATAAATAAATAATAATAATAATTATTAATTAATAATAATACTTAATTAATTATTAATAATTATAATATTCTTAATATCTGTAATTCAAATTAATTTTACTGTACCTTCACATTATTCAATATTTTAAGGATTGTCTAAGTCCTGAGATTCGTAGCAAACGAAAGCAAAGTTTGAAAATGAATTCATTTATTTATTTATTGTGTTATCGATAGGCCTGCGATTAACTTAAGTGATGGCGATTGCTTGTCTATATTAAACTCCAAACGACACAAATTAAACACTTTTTGACACCAAAAAAAAGATGAATTCCTCCTTAAAAAATTACAAAATGAAACGGGATTGTTTTTTTCGGTTATCGATAAAATATTGGAGCAACAAATTTACCTTCACTTTTGTCCACTCGAAAGAAGTTTGAATTTTCGTTCCCTTCAATTTCTCAATTATCGATTGCGGCAGCTTCAGTACTTATCCAATTTCTGTATTTGGATTTGCTGCATGTGGCATGTGGCATGTAGCATGTAGCGTGTAGCATGTAGCAAGCTACGTGCGTGCATTAGTGTTTCTTTATGCAAATTTATTTCAATTGTGTTGCTAACTTGACGTGCGGGTCAACCAGCTGCGCCCAAGAGAGAGAGAGGAAGGGAGAGACAGGAAGAGAGTGAGAGAGAAAGAGAGAGCGGGAGAGACAGGGTCCGCCTGTCCCGAGGAGAGAGTGAGTTTGCGAAGCAGCACATTCCATCGAGGATGAGCGCCTTTCAAGACAGCCAACAATCCAGAAGGAGAGGGTAGCCAGAGCAACAGCTGCTGCCCGACCCGCACGCTTATAAATACCGTTGCCTACTTTCCTGCGCCAAAGCCTTGAACGGACGCAGCTGCATCCGTGCGTCGGCACAATGGAAAGTCAGCCTCCATGGCAAATTTAGGCAGCAGAGCAGAAAAAGTCAATGCAACAGGATGAGCGAAAGGGCGAGACGAGGTGTGTGCATGTGAGCGTGTGCATGTGTGCGTGTGTGTGTGCCTCTGCACTCTGCGTGTGTGTGTGTGTGCACTTCTGTGCGAGTGCAATAAAAGGGAAACGCACTAATTTCGATGATGCAATCTGTGCAAAGAAGCCACAAAGTCAACAATGAAACAAAGAGAACAGAAATCGGAACACCACGGGAACAGGGGAACAAAGGGAACAGGGGAACTGGGGAACAGGGGAACAGTGGAACGGGGGAACAGGGGAGCACCGAGTCGCAGGAACAGAGAAGAAGAGAACAAGTTTGAAGAGGCGAATACAAACACACCAGCAGGTGCGGGTTTGGGTGCGGGTGGGAATGAGGGGAGGGGGTCGGAAAATGTTTGAAAAGTTTCAATTGTTGCCAGATGTTCCGTTATATTTAATTATAAATATGTAAGGGCAATGTTTCCCATTGTAATAATCGAATCGAATCGAAGCGAAACGAAACGAACAATTCCAAAGTTGCAGGGCAACAACAACAGGCGCGCTTCCAGGGAACAACAACAACAAGCAACCTTCTTAACTGTATGTCAAAAAGCACCGTTAAACTAGCGGACATTTACAGCTTTAAAGCTCCTCGTGTCTTAAAGCTGCTAGAAAATATTTTGCATTCATTTCGTTCTTTTGCACTTTTCCTTTGGCTCGAGCCCAGTGGCTGGGGGCTGGGGGCTGGTGACTGGGGGCTGGTGATTGGAGGCTGGAGGCTGGTGGCTGGTGACTGGAGGCTGGTGGCTGGTGGCTGGTGGCTTGTGGGCGTAGCTTTTAATTAAGACACACAAAAACGGAGCAACAAATGTGCTTGTTGTTGTTGTTTGTTGTAGTGCTGCTGCTCTTCCTTTATCTTGCGGTTGTTGTTGTTGTAGTTGTTGTTGTTTTTACGGTTGCGGTAATTGTCGCCACAGTCGCCGCTGCTTCTCGCCGCTTTACTTTGTTGCTGCTGACCTTAATCTTTGTGTTAGTGCCTTTACTCTGTGCACACACACACACACACACACACACACACACACACGTACTTCTGCTTGCATGTATATGTATATGGAAGGTGGGAGAAGGAGAGCGCAAGATTGGCCAATAAACTGCAAATAAACAGCAATGACTCGGACACAGACGAGAAGTGCAGGCAGTGCTGGAACCACCGACCACCGACCAGCGACCTGGGATCCCCTTTGCCTGACGCCGACACCGACACCGACGCCGACGTCGACGTCTGTCGTTGGACGGAATTGGGTGGCGGCGGTTGACGCCATTTGCAATTTGAAATGTCCGCAATAAACATTTTTAACATTTCCAACTGGGTGAAGGTTGTGTGCCGGCGCACAAGACTGCTTGCCCCCCCCCTGTCCCCCACTCCCCTCTTCACCACCATCCCCTTTCAACGGCTTCGGTTCAGCAACAATTTTATTCTGCATTTACATTCGCTCGATGCTTTTTTCTCTTTTCGCCTTTTGCTTTTCGCTTTTTTCTTTTCGCTTTTTTCTTTTTACTTTTTTCTTTTTACTTTCGCATTTCTTTTTATTAGTTTCGTTTTCATTTGTCTTATTATTTTGGTTATTTTTGTTCGCTGTTTGTATTTCACTTAATTTATCACAGACTTGAACAATCACTTACACACCCACACACACACATGCACACACACACACACCTGATGACTCTTTCTGAGCAATCGCCCACACACTTCGATGCGTGCATCTATCAACTTGCCCGCTCCTCCCCCCTTACGCAGCCAGGGAATTAGCTCACCTACGATTTTAAATGTACCGAGAATTTTTTAATTTTTTAATTATTTTTTTTTACTAAAATTAAAATTCTTATTTATTTTTTATTACAAATTTAAGTTTAGGTATGATTTTTGTAGCCTTTGAAAGTGCGAACTTTGCACACATCCCATTTTTACGGGGTATTCGGATGCCGAGTGCATTTATTTCAACTCTTCGTATGTGTGTGTGTGTGGGTGTGTGTGTGCATGTGTATATGTGTGTGTAAATGTCATATATTTTAATAATAAATTAAGTTTTTTATATTTATTATTTTCGAACTTGGAACTGTGTCAGCTGATTGACTTCTCGTGCCTCTGGCGGACACTTAATATTTTCCGGCATCACTGGGAAATTTTAATGGGAATAATAATAATAAATAGAAAAAAAAAAAATAATAAATAATAATAAAATAATAAATATTTGGAAAGTTTTTAAATTAAATGCAATTAAAGTTTTTCAAGTTGAACGAGCGCTGTGGGTGGTGGAGAGGGGTGAGTGTTGTGTGTCCAGGGGTGCACAGGTGTGTGAACGAGTCACAGGGTATTTTGAGTCGAGTCACTTTTTTGTTTTATTTTATGTTCAAATGAACCAGAGAATCAGAAATGAACCACTCACTGAACTGAACCACTCACTGAACTGAACCAAGTTTCTCTGGTGACCCTTCGATGGAATTTGTATGTGAGGGACGTGTGTGGGTTCAATGCCGTCCGAATGACCTTTGAGCGTGTGCTGTGTGTGTGGATGTGTGTGGATGTGTGTGGATGTGTGTGGGTGTGTGCTGTGTGTGTCTGTGTGTGGGTGAGTGTGAATAATAAAAGCTGAAATGATGTCCGTACATGAAATTCCAATTACATTGAAAAACTTATCAACTCTCTCACACACACACACACACACACACATACACACACACACACACAGACACACACGCTGGCAGCTGTATGAGTATTTTAAGTATATTAATAAGTAATTTATTTACCGTTACAAACCACAACCTTAACCTTGGCTCTGTGTCTTTTGTGTCCACCTTTGCAGGGCGGCTATCCGGCGCGCCTGAAGAAAGTGCTGATCGTGACGGCGCCGCTGTGGTTCAAGGCGCCGTTCAAGATCCTGCGTCTGTTTGTGCGGGAGAAGCTGCGCGAGCGGGTGTTCACCGTATCGGTGCCGCAGCTGAGTCTGCACGTGCCGCGCAAAGCGCTGCCAGTGCATCTTGGCGGCACGCTCCAGATAGATCACGCCACATGGTTGCTAAGTTGCCGCAAATCGATGACGAATCGTGAAGACGAACTGCTTGCCAATATTGTGGGTGTCGGGGTTGCGGTCGGCGTCGGCGTCGGCGTCGGTGGACCGCTTGCATCGGCAACAACAGCCACAGGGGCGGCAGCAACAACAACAACAGCAACATCCCATCCGACTGTGACGTCGCTCAGCAACGGCAGCAACGCCGCCAGCGCAGCTGCGGCAGCAACGATAATCAGCGCCGTCCACCAACTGACCGAGAACAATACGACGGTGGTGACAGTCAGTGGTGAGCAGAGCACCGGAACGGCAGCCGGAACACTCGGTGCGGATGGCGGCGCCTCGAACAGCCTGGAGTCTGAGCCGAACGAGAACATCACAATAAACGGATTGAGTCCAAGCCACCGGGCGACCAACAACACCGGCGGCACCACGGGCAACACATTGCTAAAGCTCAACACCAGCGGCATACAGCAGCAGCGGTACGGCGGTGTCGGTGTCGGTGTCGGTGTCGGTGTGGGTGTCGGTGTCGGTGGTGACACTGCCATTGCACCGGGATCGGGAACAACAGCATCGGCGTCAGCGGCCGCTGGCAGCGCCGTCAATGGCAGCGCCGCCGCGAGCAACGGCACCGCCGGTGGCGAATTTTGGTCGGAGAATCCACCGAGCAGTGCCTCATCGGGCTTCAGTGACGACGACAGCCTGGCCGGGCAGGAGGGTGACCCAAAAACAATTGACCTAATCGTCCAAATGGTTAGGGAGCGCGGACGCCAGGGACTAATCAAGGAGTACGCAGAGATCCGGAATCGGGCGCCCGAAGGAACCTTCCTTCACGCGCGGTAAGTCGAGATCCACAGATTTGACACTTTTTATCCTTCAGTCTGAGTTTTAACTCTTCTCTTTTTTTTTCACTCACACAGGATGCGAAATAATCTGACCAAAAACCGTTATACAGACGTGCTCTGCTATGATCACAGCCGCGTCGTCCTGGCGCGCGAGGACGAGGACGAGTTGTCCGATTACATAAATGCGAATTTCGTCGATGGCTACAAACAGAAGAACGCATATATTTCTACTCAAGGTGAGGCCGGCGGATCGATGCGCCTTCTGGGGCTTCGCAAGAGACACCCACACACACACACACACCTGCACACATACACACACACACATGAAATAATCGAAATCAATGGCTGACATGTCGTCCATGAAATTAGCCGTTCTTTGCACCCAAAGCTCTTTTAAGGCCCTGAACAGTCCGTTAGTCTCTTTTTGCAGGAGAGCGTTACTCTAAGGATAATCGAGTCCTTGGACAAATATTAACTAGGATTAACTTCTTCTTTCTAATCTCAAAGTTTGTAGGAGCTTAAAATTCTCTCATCCTTCAGTGTTTATTATTTTTCATTTGTGATTGAATTTTGAAAGTAACAAGAGGTCCTTAAGGACCTCATCTTTCGGTAGTTGCTTCCCTGGAAGCTCAATTAAGTAACTCCTGAAATAAAAGATCTATAGACATATGCAAGCCAAAGAGTTACATTCGTCCTTTACACGATGATGAGTGCATTGCATTCGTATCCTTTCAAGGATAATTAAAACGAATGCTTTTGTCGACCTAAAATTCCATGCCATTATCCTTTCCCTGGCAATGACACACCATTTACATTATTTTTTCCTGGCGCTTGATCCTTATGCTTGACTTTTACGATGTGTCCGCAGGTCCATTACCAAAGACATCCCAGGACTTTTGGCGTATGATCTGGGAACAACATTGCTTAGTTATAGTTATGACGACGCGTGTGATGGAGCGCGGACGCGTGAAGTGCGGCCAGTACTGGGAGCCGACTGAAGATAGTTCCTTAGAGTTTGGAAGTTACCATGTGCGAACAATTAGCGTCGAGTGCAACGAGGACTACACCGTTGCCTCCCTAGAATTGAGAAACCTTAAGGTGAGATCCCATCCATCCTTTGATTTCTCAACTTTTATTTAAATTCCTTTATTCACAAATTAGACTGACGAAATTCGCAATGTGTCACATTGGCAATTCACCAGCTGGCCGGATTACGGTGTTCCCAGCTCAGCGATGGCCATGCTGAACTTCCTGCAGAAGGTGCGGGACAAGCAGGCACAGCTGGTGCGTGCTCTGGGCGATACCTGGGCTGGTCATGTGCGCGGTCCACCTATTGTGGTGCACTGCAGCGCAGGAATTGGACGCACGGGTAAGTAGCTGATGGGATGAAGGATGGGAGGGAGTAAGACTGTTAATCCACTCATGCAATCTTTCACTTGGAACGACAGGCACCTTCATCACTTTAGACATTTGCATATCGCGTCTGGAGGATGTCGGGACGGCGGATATACGCGGCACCGTCGAGAAGATACGATCCCAGCGCGCCTACTCCATTCAAATGCCGGATCAATATGTGTTCTGCCATCTGGCGCTCATCGAGTACGCCTACTCGAGGGGCATGCTCCAGACGGTGGACCTGGCGGGCTTCGACGAGCGGGAACAGGACTCCGAGTAGATGGAGCGGTTACAAATAAATACAAATTGTATACAGATTATTATAATTATAGGTTTTTTTTTGTGTAATTTTATCACTATTATTATTATTATTATTATTATTATTATTATTTTTATTTTTATTTTTATTATTTAACAATATAAACTGAATATGTAATTTTGTATTAGACGACGCTTCATTCGTTCATTCTGAGAGTTAGGCAAAAGGAGGAAGGAACATCTATGTTTACTTTAATTCTAATAACAATAACTGTACTACCTTTTTCTATGAGCATACCAACACACATATATGTATATGTATATATATGTGTGTGTGAATATTTATGTATGGTCGAGAAGGAGACAGAAGAGCGAAAGAGAATGAGTTGAGTGTAGCAATGTTTTTCTTTGTGTAAACGGCTGCTAATTGTAAATTTGACTATTTTTTATGTTTATTATTATTATGACTATTATTATTATTATTATTTATGTAAAAATCAATGTAAAGTTGCAGCTGGTCAAATTAGTTGCTAAACAACCTATATATACATATATGTTTAAACCCAAGCACACACACACACACACACACACACATGTCTGTTATTATCATTACTTTGAGCTCTTACTTCGTGTTAATCAAGAAACCTTTCAATAATTGTAACCACACACACAAACACACACACACACACACACACACACCCAAATAATTGCTAAATAATTTTTTGTTTTTTTTTTTATTACGTAATTAAATGTATAACAAATTATTTTATATGCAATATAATTTTGAAAAATTCTAAATCCAACAAGACTCAAACTGCTCCTCCTCCAACTGTCCCCTCACAGTCCCAAAATTAACAAGAATTGTAATTGTAATGTAAATTTATTTAAATCTAACGAAAACAAAATACAAAACTAGATAAAAAAAAAAACACAAAAACAAAAAGATGATTAAATACAAAAATATATCAAATTAAAGCGCAACATCATGCGAAATAGCAAAACAAAAGCAACAACAACAACAACAACAACAACAAGTGAAACGAAAACAAAATTAAGGAGAATGAGAAAAAATCAAATAAAATAACAAAATGCTAAAACACAAAAATGTTTAATTAACGCCCCCGACAAAAGTTAACTAACAATTGTAAGTCTCAAAACAAAAACAAAAACAAAAAACAAATAACAAATAACAAAAAAAAAAAATATACATAATAAAAAGTCAAGTTTGTAAAGAAGACGCTTAGAGAGAAACGCGGTAAAGTACAACACAACGAAACGATATGAAATGGAACGCAAGGGCAAGCCGCTGTAAGGCAAGGCAAGACGAGGAATTAAACGGCAAGGCAAGGCCTTCCAGCAGTTAAATAAATGAAAGAAACAGAGGCAAAAACAAAAACGAAAACGAGAGATAAGCTTATACCGTCCGGCGCAACGGCAACGGTGGGTGGAAGGTCGAAGAATTATTGTAAGGCACAAGAGAAAGGAGATAGAGAGAGAGAGAGAGGGAGAGAGAGAGAACGTAATAGGCAAATGAAATGTTTTTTGTGCATTTTTCAATCAACAATTGTTTAATTTATAATTAAAATAGTAATCAAATAATATTATAAATATTTCTGCAAATCGCTGCAAATTTCCTACAATCAACTACAAAACTAGAAACGTACATATTTTAAAGCAAACAGGCAGACAGTCAGCCAGACAGACAGACAGAGAAACAGTTGACTGTCTGCTACAAATACGTACATGCATTTACATATGTGTATACACACACATGCATACATATATATATATATATATACGTATATATACATTTATAAACATTGTTTAACTGTTGTTGCATGCAAACCGACAAAACGACAAATAGCCCAAAGCAACATTTAAATTATTTATCGCCCAGCCCTGCAAACAAAATGGCCGCGCAAAGTAGGAATAACCCCACCAGGCTCCGCTCCGCCCCGCCCCGCCCCTAGGAGAACATTTGAATCGCTTTGAATGGAACATCGTAAGACATAAGAAACTTAAGGAGAAGAAGAACAGGAAGAAGAAGAAGACAAACCGTCGTACTAGCTGTTGAATGTTATTATACGTAAATACACACATACACACACACACACACACACACGTACATGCATATATTATGAGAGTTAATAATTTTTGAATATAATTGTACTTAATTTGAATTGTTTGGTTTTCCAACTTTCATTTTCTTAGCATTTTTTCTAACGTAAAACCAAATTAAAAGTGTAAATGTAGTGGAATTTTACTAAATACTTTACTAAGTAAACAATAAAGTGGAAGAGGGACGAAAGGGAAGTCGTTTGGCATATGAAATGAAACATGCACCCACACACATGCGTGCACATATGGACATGCGTGTATATACGTATGTCTATGCATGTGTGCATGCATGCATATTAACACACACACACACACACACACATACATATATAGATGACATGCCTTCTTTTCATGACTTTCATATGCCAAGCGCAACTAAACAACTAAAGTCAAGATATTTTGTATTACCTTTTTAAATACTATATATTAAATAGAAAAAAATTAATAAATAAATATATATACATCTTTAAAAATAAATAAAAGGAAACGCAAACGAAAGCGAAAAGCGAAAATGAAAATAGAAATTAGAATGAAAATGAAAATGAAAATGTAAACGAAATGAAATACAAAAAAAAATTCAAATGAATTTTTGGTTGATGTGCGAAGCAAGGAATGCGATGAGAGAGGGGGGAGAATACAGAGAGAGAAAGAGAAAGAGAAACACATAAATAATATTAAATGGCAGCTTTCTTAACAAAACATACATACACACACACATGCGTATAGACATTTTTGCCAAGGTAACATTTTGTGCATATGTATTTGTAATTGTGTATAAGTATTATAACTGTAAGTACATATAATAGCTGCTTATCTACATTTATGTACGCCTTTGTGTGTGGCGTCGCTCGCTGCTGCCTAAAGTATACAAGGCTGCATACATTCATACAACTAGAACACAATTCACACACACACACACACACACACACACACACACACTATATCAGTATTTTTTGTGCGAATTTAGCAATGAACTTAAACGAAGATATAAATAGAATACAGATAACGGAATTTGTTGGTGTTGGTGTCGTCACCTGCACACAGGCAAGTGCATAACAGTTACGTATAACGGTAATTCTCTTGTAACAGTAGCAAAAAACTTAACAAATTTAGAAGTATACATGAACACACTCTTTGTTAGCAACACTCACACATTCACACACACACACACACAAATAGATACGTATATCATTAGAATTGTAAAAGCTGTGATCAATATAATGAAAAATGAAAAATGAAAAATGAAATATAAAAAAATAAAAAATGGAAAATGAAAAATGAAATATGAAATATGAAAAAGCAACCTTAGACATTCTCCTGCTTGCACATTAACAAAATAAAAGGCAAAAAAAAATATAAAAATAATTTTAAAAAAATATAAAACGAAAAACGCAACCAAAATGAATGCCATAAAAAATACCATAAAAAGCTTAAATCACTTTCTTAGTAAGAACAAGAAATTATAGCAAAAAAACATTTTCAATTCTTTCAAGGCCTTTCGAAATGTAAATGAATACATACCTAATCCAAATCCAAATCCAAATCCAAATCAAAATCAAAATCCAAACTCAAAGTATATATAACTTTATTCGAAGTCCCAAAATCGAAATCTAAAAAAAAACGCTCTATTTTTGTAATGCTTGAAAATGGGAAGATTTGAGACACAATTAAAGTGCATTAAATACCAACACACACACACACACCTACACTCACGCATGGGCACACACACATGTGTAAATTAATTAAGGCTAAGATTTTTTTGTAGTCCCCCCCTCCGACCCACAAGACGTCGGAGTTTAAATTAAGCAGAAGACTTTAAAAAAGCTTTCCTCATATCCCATACATGTGTACATGTATGTGTGCACACAGATATGTCGAAATATTTTAGCAAAATTTCCTCAAATATAAGTGTACATTTAGCTAGAGTTGCATGCACACACACACACACACAGATGCACTCATGTAGCCATTTTTGTTTATCCTTAACTCTGCCCGACTTTGGCTCAGTCTGGGATGTGCAGGTGCTTTTGTCTAAGGAAGTGAAGAAAAGCTTTGCTGCATCTGTGACTTCTGTGACTAATACAAGCACAGGTACACACACACACACACACACACACACACACACACATACGCACATAGCGGGGAACAGAGAGAAGAAGAAATGAACGAGAGAGTTCGATGAGAGAGGATCTACATTCAGCCCACCCAATTCTAGCACAACTTCTAACCTATCTTAAAACACACACACACACAAGCACACACACACACACACACACACACACACATATATATATTTAAAGAGAGAAATGCATTAACTCGTTACTCCTTCCAGCTATACATACATACATTCTACTTCTAAGTGGTACTTCCATTGCTCAGCTCAAACCTATGTACATACTAGTTTACATACATATTGATGGCCCAAGTCCAAGTCGATTTACTAAACTCTAAAAAAAATAAAAAACTAAAAAATAAATAACACAATAAAAAAACCAAAATTCTAAGTTAAAGAAAAACAACAACAGGACACACCCTTAGGCCACTCTTACCCCCACAAACTGGCCACAAAATAAATAAATAATTAAGTACATGTCCTTACATTTCATTTCGAGAGCAACAAAGAATCTATCTATGCATATGTATGTGTATATGTATATGTGTATGTGTATGTGTGCATATACGTATACATATGCCAATCGTATTTCATTTGCTGAATGAACATAACGGAAGAAAAAGAAAAGAAATACAAATTAAAGAAAGGCAAATAAATCAATAAATAAAACAAACCAAAAGTAAAACAAATTGTGAACAAAATATATAGAAAACAAAGGACTAAACGGAGTTTCATTTTCACCCGCCACAGTTGAAATTTTATTTTATTTTTTTTTATTTTGGTAAAATTCAAAAAAATCTGTTGCCTACCTTCGAGGGCTGCACTGCGGAATTGAAAGGATCTTACGCGGCTATATCCTTACGGATTTGAAAAAAAATAAGTGCGTTAGAATCGCAAGGAGCAACCCTATCGAATGGCATTCAAGGATAATGGGCTTATCTAGACTTCATCGACTTGGAAAATTTTCGTCCCGGGGCGCGATGGAAACAATCAAACGTCACTAAATTGTTAATATCTCGAGAACCGTTAGTCGGATCCGGATGTCCTTTGACCAGATTCAAGTCCTTGCTTATACAATCCGTTTAACACATAGTTGGCCAGGATCCGTAAGGACATTCCTAAGATATGGCTTGTTTTTAAAATAACGAAATATCCTGCAAAACAAGAGTTTTAAAGGACTATTTATCCTTTTTACAGCGTTATCAGATTTTGGATCTTAAGCCGCACCTTTGTGCCAAAGGACTTGAAGAAAGTCCTTAAAATAGCCAAGTTATCGTCCTTTTTGTGTTCCAATGACAAATTTTGCATGCCACCCCCTTGACAAAAAAAAATCGAAAATTTTTGGAGAGATCCTGAAAATCCTTGAGTGCCATTCGATAGAGCGGCTTCTTGGGAGTACAAAAATGGGTGTCCTTTTTAAAATCGAAAGGATATTCAAGGACTAGAGCTCAAAAATGTGCCATTCTTGAGCCAATTGTACTGCATTTTGACGAGGATTTTTCAAGGACTTCTTTAACTGAAATCGATGAAAAAGGATAGCAAGGATAATCAGGATAACGGACTTAAGACGATGAAGCAGAAAAAAGGATTAAAATGCATAAAAAACTATATTATAATATAATGCACTCTGTTATTTTTTCTAAGTACAGTAAAAGCCCAGAGGCTTCCAAACTGTAAACGGAATTTTAACATGCAGTAACCATTGATCGACAATTTTAATAAATGTTACATGTGTTTATTTCAACAGGATAACAGAGTCGACATGATATTAGAACCAACAGGACATACGAGTTGACAGGATGTTACCAGGATATTAATACCGAAAATGAAAATTTTAAATAACATGACATTTATGATTGATGATTTAATAATATAAAAAAAAAGTAAAAAATAATTATCCCTGAAAGGATATGTTTTCAGTCTTCTGTTCTTCAAATTTGCAAAGCACTGAAATTCCATTCTGAATAGTCAAAAATTATCGAATTCGGTTTTCCATTGGCCAAGTTATTATATCACGTAATATCCTGGCAATATCCTGTCGGTTCTGATGTCATGTTGGTTCTGTTATCATGTCAATAAAAGCACCTGTAACATCTATTTAACAGTTGCTCAATGGTTACTGCATGTTAAAGTTCCGTTTACAGTTTGGAAGCCTCTGGGCTTTTACTGTACTTAGAAAAAATAACAGAGTGCATTATATTATAATATAGTTTTTTATGCATTTTAATCCATTTTTTTGCTTCATCAACTTAAGTCCGTTATCCTGATTATCCTTGCTATCCTTTTGCATCGATTTCAGTTAAAGAAGTCCTTGAAAAATCCTCGTCAAAATGCAGTACAATTGGCTCAAGAATGGCACATTTTTGAGCTCTAGTCCTTGAATATCCTTTCGATTTTAAAAAGGACATCCATTTTTGTACTCCCAAGAAGCCGCTCTATCGAATGGCATTCAAGGATTTTCAGGATCTCTCTGAAAATTTTCGAATTTTTTTTGTCAAGGGGGTGGCATGCAAAATTTGTCATTGGAACGCAAAAAGAACGATAACTTGGCTATTTTAAGGACTTTCTTCAACTCCTTTGGCACACAGGTGCAGCTTAAGCTCCAAAATCTGATAAAACCGTTAAAAGGACGAATAGTCCTTTAAAACTCTTGTTTTGCAGGATATTTCGTTATTTTAAAAACAAGCCATATCTCAGGAATGTCCTTACGGATCCTGACCAAATATATGTCAAACGAATTGTATAAGCAAGGACTAACATCTGGACAAAGGACATCCGGATCCGACTAACGGTTCTTGAGATATTAACAATTTGGTGACTTTTGGTTGTTTCCAGCGCGCCCCGGGACGAAAATTTTCCAAGTCGATGAAGTCTAGATAAGCCCATTATCCTTGAATGCCATTCAATAGAGTTGCTCCTTGCGATTCTAACGCACTGATTTTTTTTCAAATTCGTAAGGATATAGCTCCGTAAGATCCTTTCAATTGCGCAGTGCAGCCCCCTAAGGTAGGCAGCAGATTTTTTTAATTTCATCAAATTAAAAATAAATCTGCCTCCTGAAAGTATGCTACAAGTTTTTGGCGGCTGCCGCTCGCTGGCCGCTGCGGGATCCCAAATTCTGGAAAAGTACCAGGCTAACAGAATTGACTTGTAGGCTGCAAATATTATGAGTGACTTTTTCGAGTGGCTTTTTCGAGTGACTTTTTCGAGTGGCTTGTATTAAGTGCAATTTCTATGGAAATATTGAAATGCTTATAACTCGGCCATTTGTTGAGCGATTTCTTTGATTTTTGGACAACATGCAAAGGTTAGGGTGCAGTATCCAGAAAGGACACTTCGTCCTTTTTATTGCCACCTCAAAGGGACCTTTTTTAAATTTTTCTTTTATATAGAGTTGAAACACATTATGTGTAGTTTATAGTCGCGTTTATTTATTAAATTCTTGTGATTAAAAACAATAATGTTGCTTGCATACACACGCATATAGATGTGTGTATGTTTACATATATATATGTATATATCTTGTAATCTATTCCATTTTTAATAGTTAGTTTGCTTTAAATGGTTCATTATTAATATGTAATAATAATTGTATTTAAAATACAGTTTTAATGTTTTGCATTGTGTCAAGTTGAAAAGAATAAACACAATTCTCAAAAAATTGATAATAATTGATAATAATTAATTGCCATTAGGTAATCAACACAGCAACGGATGCACATAGTCCTGAAACAAAAACACTATAATTATCCTTCAATATTCCTTTCCCCTCTCTAAACATAATTTTTCTTTTTCTTTCTCTTTCTGTTTTCAATTTGGTGTGTGTGCGTGTGTGTGCTGTAAACAATTAAATTGTTTTCCCCTTCTCTGCTCAAATAATAATATAATATAAATGATTTTCCTTGATTTGATTTGATCTACGTACATATGTTTTATAATCGTGGAGAGGCCCTAGGCCCTCATACAAGTGCTTAATGCACACTTGTATATGTGTACCTGTGTACTCATGTGTATGTGTGTGTGTGTGTGTGTGTGTTTGTTTTAGTTAAGCTTAGAAATAAAGAAGCTGATCAAATGATATATTATAATAACCATCGTCTGAAATAAACTTGTCGGGATGCTTAGACATCGATTTCAACGCTTCTCGTCGCCAATTAACTCAGCGCGCGAGCAAAGGATATGCGTGTGTTTATATGTGTGCGTGCCACATACAAACACAGGCCTTCAATGTACACATATTCATAAAGGTACAACGTACTAATTATATAAAAAAAAAGCAAAAACAAAAAAATACAAACTATTGAATATGTATATATATATATGTGTGTGTGTGTGTGTGTGTGGGTGTGTATCAAATTAAGCTACCATCTGGACTCTGTTCCATGATATTTTCATTCTTTCAAATGTTTCCGTTTCCGTTTCCGTTTCTGTTTCTGTTTCTGCTTCGGCTTAGTATTTGGATAATATAAGAGTGCGGACTTATAGAAGGAGGAGTATACGAGTTTAAAGTTATAAGAGTTTGATTTGCTTTGTGACCGTTATTTGATTATAAATTTAATTAAATACACAAAAATCAGCAGAATTATTTCTGTACGGATTATTGAGAAACTATTTCCGGTGCTCACTTCACACGAGTAAAGCACCAAATTCGTATTCCAATTCGTTCTCCCCTCTGGGGGAGATCATCTATATATGGATTATATAGTTCATATGGTTCATATGACTCATATGATATATATGGTTTATATGATTCATATAACTCATATGACTCATATGACTCATATGGTTCATATGGTTCACATGGTTCATATGGTTCCTATGGTCCATATGGCTCATATTGTTAATATTATTTATATGAGTCCTGCGACTCATATGTTTCTAACTACGTCAAGTACACACATACACAATGCAAATACACACACACGTGTATGCATGCTGGTTAACTATTTGGGCTCTTATCGCATTGTTATCCTTTTTAAATCCTTTGTAAAATTGAGTTTTCGTTAAAAGCTTTTCCTTTTCGCTTGCGTATAAAAATAAACATTTCCTCTTCTAATACTATGCTGAAAAATGCACGTGCACTTACGAGCGGACACAACACAACCAACCACCCACCCACACACACACACACACACACACAGGCAGAGCTGTTATTGATCGATGATCCTTTGGATTTAAGTATAAGTCATCTGACTTTGTGGGCTTCCTCCTGTCCACTTCTTGTCTATATACAATTTGTATACTACTGGTGTGTGCGTGTGTGTGCGTGTGTGTGTCCTGTGTGTGTCCTGTGTGTGTCCTGCGTGTGCTCACGTGCATCTATCGTAAAATTTCTAGAAAATTATGTATCTTTCCATATGGGAGCAGCTTTTAAGATCTATCACGAGGACAATGCGTTCTCATTAAAATTTATTATGTATGCCAAAGTATATCCTTGTATATCCTACTTAGAAAAAAAAAAAAAATATATATTTATTATCCGAATTGAACGTAAGAAGAAGAACCGAAAGAAGAATCGTTAAAATTTTTAGTCGAAAGTCTTACTTTGGATTGTAAATGGTTGATTCTCTTAGTGCAGATTATGAATCCAGTCCCAGCCCCAAGGCCGCCCACAAGTCCCACAGATTCCACAGATTCCACAGGTTTCACATGTCCCACAGCCAATCGCTATTTGAATTTCGACGAGACGTCAATGCAGCGAGTGATAATTGCAGCGAGTAGAATTGGTCAAGTATTGGGGATAAGGTATAAAGGAGTCTGTGCTGCGACCGTGACTGCGACTGCGACTGTGACTGTGACTGGGACAGTGACAGGGACTGGGAGAGTAACTGGGACTGCCAGCCAGGGGCGGGACTTGGATCAGCTGAATCTGGGACTTGAATGAGGCAGTTGCGATTACATTTTATTGATTACGTTCCTATAAATATATATGTATATATATATGTATATATATGTATATATGATATGCATACATATACATATACATATCTTTGTCTACCATGTATGTATGCATGTATGTATGTATGTGAGTCTGGGTGTCTGTGTGTCTGTGTGCTTGTATTGAGGTCTATTGGAACGGTTCCATTCTATTCGATTATTCGGTTCGGTTTGATTCTGCTCGACTTTTGGCTTGAGTGTCAGGTGTGGCCAGAGGGTGGGACACTGGGACGTGTCTAGTGCACACCCGGAGACCACACAGACGGACAATTGCAGCTTGGCCACAACGCTCAGTTATTAGCCTACTTAGCCAGCTGGACTATCAGTTGTCTAATAGACGACGTAACGCTCACAAAGCACTCGGAAGAATTTTGACATTGGCCCTGGACCTCGGTCTTGTCCTGGGCCTAGGTCGTTGCCGGACGCTGGGCGCCAGCACGTGATGTTAATAAAGCTCAGTATGATGACGCACGGGCGCCGGAATCTTGGACATGCCGCGCTCACGACGCGGCGATACAACAGCTGCTGACGCGTTCACCACATCAGGCGAGTGGTTGCTCTCACAGGAGGACGCCGCCGAGCTGCGCTTGGAACGCGCCTTGGCTGGCGGTGAGCAGCTGTCGGAGCGCTCGAGGTTTCCGTTGCTGTGGACCCACGCGGCTGTGAAGTCCTCGTAGACGGGCGTTTTCTTGCCATTGCAGTTGGCCGGTCGATGCTGCTGGTTGCCGGCGGCATAGCGCGAGAGCAGCGTCTTCATCTTCTCGAGAATCTGTGCATCGTTCTTAGCACTGCTGGCCGCCTCCAGGAGCTGCTGGGCCAGCGGTGACGAGGCATGGTTCTTGACTGGTGACGTTGTCAGCGAGCTGGTGCATCCGCGCACGCGTCGTCCGTTGCTGTCGTAGAGAATCTGCGAGGAGCGCGTTTTGCTGCCGCGCTCGAAGGGTGCCGGCGACGTGGATGTGGATGTGGATGGCACAAAGGTGTCCGCATTGATGGTCGGTCGTTTGCGGTTTGCAACTGGCGCAGCAGCGCTCCGTCCACTCCAAGTGTTGGTCACATCCCGCACCAAGGGCAATTGAGAGGACTTGCGAGCTGCCACTGGATGCGCTGGCCGAGCATCGGCAGGGGGGGCACGACGCACCGAGCGGTAGACCGGCTGCTTACGGCTAAAGGCCACTGAGCCAGCGGGCGTGCTCAGATCCTGGAGACTGCCTCCTGCGCCACTGCACGTACTATTATCAATGCTGCTCCGACGTCGACGCTGCGCTAGCGGGGATCGGGGTATTTTGCTAACTTGCTGTACCGCCGCTTGTCCCTGTCCCTGGCCCTGGCCCTGAGCTGATACCTTGACGCCGTCGGGTACATCCGACTCAGTGGTAACTGTGATCACGTCGTCGGTAATGAACACTCCTGACTGCTCAAACTTGGGATGGCCCTCATAGGCGGCCTGTGTCATGAGGTTTGGCTGCTTGATCAGTGCTAATACTGCGGGCAGAGACTGAGGTCCATCGACCTCGTAGGCTACATAGTCCCGCTCCTCCAAAGAGTTGTGTGCCTGCGATGATGGCTCCGCTTCCGCTGCCGTTTCCGCTCCAGCTTCTGGCTCAGGCTCTGGCTCTGGCTCTGGCTCGTCCGTTGGTGAGATCTGCGAGTCACTAGATGTTTGGTCAAGACGCGCTGTAAAGGAAGAAACGGAAAGCCTTAAGAACTGCTACGGAGGGACCTCACACATGTCGCTACCCACCATTGGTTTCAGCATCTTCCATGGAGGCCTGACTGTGCAAGGATTCTCTCTTCTGTGCATTGGACTGGATGACCCCAAGGCTGCGGTAGCCCTCATCGCTGATTTCGCTGCCGTTGTCGCTGATGTTCTCAAATTTGCTACTCTGCTCCGGCTGTGTGGAGATGCTCGTCGATGGTCCAGCTGATCCTGCCGATCCTGTAGTCGTTGCTTCACTGAACTGTCCCGAACAGTTTTCACCCACAGCACTGGGCAGCGACTTGGGACCGCTGCTGTACGAGTCCAGGGAGCTCTGCTTTCTACGTATGTCAATCAGACGCCGCTGGCTCGGCGACATGGAGCGCCTGGCCAGGCTTGGGGATCCTGGCAGCGGCACAGCGCCATTGCCAGTGGATGCCATCGCATTTGTCTGATTGAGAAACTTCCGCTGTGGTGTTGGACTGCGACTGCGATGCTTTCCCGCTGTGGCGGTCGTGGCGGAGCTGGGGGACAAGCCCGTATGGGCCGCGGTTACTCCAGCTGCTGGTGAGATGGCTCTGCCTCCGACTCCATTACCACTGCCCGTACCACCTCCACCTCCGGAAGCAGATCCCACGCTTGACAAAACGCGACGAGCCGCCGGCGGTGAGCTGAAATTAACAGTTAATCGGTGATAAGAGATAAGCGACTGTAACTGAAGGAAGGGGGAATAAATAAAAATTATTGGAATCCTTGCGACTGTTGTGTGCCGTAGCAGACAGGATATAAGCGCTGCTCCCACAAACAAATCAACTCTGAGCCCACACCTCATCCTTCATTGAGTATCGTTTAAACGAACATTAACCTTAGCAGAGGGGTAGGGGAAGGGGAAGGGTGGGGGAGGGGCTTGGCACTTGGCGTGTTACTGACAAGTGCTCGTAGATAGGCGGCTGCATTTATCAATTTGAGGCTGAGAGCTAAGCCACTGTGCGTCAATGCCATCCTTGCCCCAACACATGTCAGACCAGTCACCAGTCAGCAGTCACCAGTCACCAGTCACTATTCACTAGTTACCAGTTACCAGTCAGCAGTCGTCAGTCGTCAGTCGACAGTCGACAGTCGGTCGCCCGCCCTCGCCGCCTTCTGCCATGCAGAATTTATCTCCCAGTTGTGTGAGTTTGCATAATGGAACTTCTAATGGAGCACTCAACTGGCATGATTCTGATTGCCTCTCTCTCCCTCCCCCTCTCCCTCTCACTCTCTCGCTCGCCCTCTGTCTGTGGGGCGCTTTAAGCGCTGGCAATCAGCGGGCCTGGAAACAACATCATTATCCGGCTTTATGCATGCAATTAACGGGGCGATAACAACTTAATGCATGGCCCGTAATGGGCGTTGATTTGAATTGAAGCAGCCGCCGTCGCCGTCGTCGTCACTGCAAGTTGCAAGCCCTGATATTGTTGGACTGGGAATGGCGGGGGGAGGAGTCGCCAGTGTAGCTACTTCTGTCCCATCTGTTCATTAAGTTGACTCACCGTTCGTATATCACCTGTGCCTTGTGCAGCTCAATGCCGTTGCCGGAGTTGGAGGAGTTGCGTGTCAGCAGGCGTGCCGTTATCGAGCTGCGATGCTGGGCCCGACAGCGGCAAGGATCGTGTTTGTCCAGGTAGTGCGAGAGGGTATCCCAGCCGCCGCCAACGCGGACCATGACATGGGAGCGCAAGATCTGCAAAGGATTGAAGGGAATGCGACAGGCTCAAAATGCGAAAAGCAAAAGAGAATTCCATCAAGGATGTCCTTGCTGCTGGTTGACTTACGCGGACGAAGATGAGCACTTTGGTGTCACCGATGCGATACTTTCCCTCGGAGACGCGCACCATGGGAAACTGTGAGGGACATGTACACTTCTCCACCAAATCTCTGACCTGGAAAGAAGCCAAAGCAAAGCAATATTGAATCAAATGTGTCAGTCCTATCTGTGTGTGAGTGTGTGTGTGTGTGTGTGTGTGTGTGTGTGTGTGTGTGTGTATCGGACATTTTTACTCATCGGGCAAATGCAACCTCAAGCCTGACCCCTTAGGGCATTGCATAAGATCAAGACCCACGGGCGATCAACTGCCAACTGCCAACTGCCAACTACGGACTACCGACTACCGACTGCCAGCTACCAACTACTAACTACCAACTACCAACTGCCAAGTACCAACTACCGACTACCTACTTCCAAGTACCAGCCAGCAAATCCCAGCCAGCAACCAGCAACTCCGAACTTCCATCTACAAGCAACGAACAAGCCACAAACATCGACAGTCGACGCTTTGCAATGCTTTTCACTGCATAAATTCACGCGCTGCCATTGTCCGAACAAATGATTAAACAAATGAGCGGAACAGCAAACGACTTGGCTTCCAGTCGCAGTCTTAGTCACAGTCGCAGTCTTAGTCACAGTCACAGTCACAGTCTCGGATCAGGCCAGGCCAGGGCAGGCAGGGCAGGCCATGTCAGACCAGACCAGACCAAGCCAAACTCGACCCGAAGACAGACAATCAGACTGCCAGACGGAGGGACAGGGCGGACGGGGCGGACAGGACGGACAGGACGGACAGGACGGACAGGAGAGACCCATGTACCCATGGACCCCAAGCAACTGTCTTGTTTCGGGCTTGTATCGCGTCTGTAGGGATCACAATGTTTGGCGGCATGGCTACTGTGCTGCAGCGCCTTCGATTGGCCTGCCGATGCCCAGGAGAAGGAACAAGGAACATGACCCATGCATTCAGCATTCGTATCCAGTATCCAGCATCCAGCATCCAGTCAGCAGTCAGCAGTCAGCAGTCTCCAACTTCAGCCAAAGGTAAACTGACAAAACGCATTTGCACCTTTGAACCTGGCCAGTTATTTTGCTGCCTGATGTTGCCCCATGTTGCATGGTAGTTGGTGGGGGGCCAGAGGAGCTGGGAGCTGGTGGCAGCGTTGACTGACTAACTGGGAACTGTGCCACAACTAAATGCGTTCCTGGTAGGCCCCCGTCTAGGCGGAGCTTGTCCTGCCCCGGAGTCGACATCACAATAAATCTAACATTTCGATAAGACGGCAAAAGATCTCCCAGCGGAGATTTGCAATCGGAGGCGCAACGGCGTGACTGTGACGCATGCGAGATTAGATGGCGCTGGCAATGGGGCTGTGATCCTGGCCAGGCCATAAATTGCATGAGCAATAACAACAGAAACGACTAACAACCAGCAACCAGCAACCAGCAACCAACAAACAACAAACAAACAACAACAACAAACAACAACAACAACAACAAACAAACAACCAACAAACAGCAACAACAACAACAAACAAACAACAGACGGCAGCCGGCAGTCAGCCGCAGCGGCAACCAGCGGCCAACAAGCAGCGAGCAGCGAGCGACGATCAGCAGGCCAGCAAACAACAAGCCAACTAGCAGCAGCAACAACAACAACAAACCAACTAGCAGCAACAACAAACCAACTACCAGCAACACCAACAACAACAACACCAACAACAACCAACTACAAAAACAATCCTGACGACGCGGACGTGCCAAAAGGCAGCGTCAAATGATTCGTGGCTCTTTTCTTTTTTTTTTTTTTTTTCTGATGTTTTTCTTTTCTCGTTGTTGCAGTTGCAACTAAGCGACGGCTTATGCTGCCGCTGCTGCCACTGCGGCTGCGGCTGCTGCTGCGACTGCGACTGCTGCCGTGGTGGCACATCATTTGATTTTCGACAAGTTGTTGAGGCTTTTTGCTGATTTGGCAGGAGCAACTGTTGCCGCCGCTGCCGCCGTTGCTGTTGCCGCCGTTGCTGTTGCCGCCGTTGCTGTTGCCGCCGTTGCTGTTGCTGCCGCTACAAACAAATTGATTAGCTGACTTCAATGATCGCCAGACAAAGAGTCAGGCCAGGGAGGCAGCTCTGGCGCACAAGCAGCCACTCAGCTAGCCGGCATGGCGACTGGACGAGTGGATGGCTGGACGAGTGGACGGCTGGACGACTGGAGGACTGGAGGATTGGGATCCATTGAGCATGTCCGCCCGACGGGCCACTTTGTTTTTGTTGTTGCTGTTGCTGCTGCTGCTGTTGCTGCTGCTGATGTGCTGCTGTTGCCTGACAATGTTTTGGCAGCATGTGGCGCTGGTAGCCAGCAGTGCGCCAGCAGCATGCCACGTCCATGTCCATGTTGTGTCCAATAAATGCGCAACAATTTATCCATCCATCCAGCAGCTGTCGATCGGGCGATCGCTTTTCCGAAAGTCCCAATCGGGGGAACTGATGGCTGCTGCTGATGCTGCTGGGATGGGGAGATCAGGAGATGGGATGGTGGTGAGGTGGGGGTCTGGGGGGTTGGGGCTGGAGCATTGTTTGTGCCGTCGTCATTGATGTCAATGTTGCTGGCGGCGTGAGGAAATGTTTGAATGGCTTTTCATTAGTTTTCCGTTTACCGATTCGCCTCTCTTCCCGCCCCTCGTCCCCTCATCCACCCATCCCCTCGCTCGCTCTCTTGTCGTGCCGCCAGTTGCCCCGCCTTTCGGCTCTCCACTCCCGCATCGCTGGCGATCATCTTGTTGCTGCTGTTCCTCCTGTTGTTGCCGCTGCCACCGCCGTCGCCGTCGCCGTTGCCGTCGCCGCAGCCGCCGCTTATTGCTGTCGTCGCGCAATTGCTGCTTACCGTCACACTTGCAATTACATTGCCAATAGCGATTGTTGTAATTGTTGTTGGCACATCTGGCGCCACCGGGCGTCCAGCCATGGAACGCCTCAAACATCTTGTCAAATTAATTTACAATATGACGGATCCGTGACATAAGCGTCATCGATGGCCCGGCGATTGCGGATCGCGGATTGCAGATTGAGAAATGGAGATTGAGGAACGGCAACTGCCGACCGAAGGTGAAAGATAATGGGCAGATAATAGATACTAGCTAGTAGATAATAGATACTAGCTAGTAGATAATAGATACTAGATAATAGATACTAGATACTGGCAAGTAGATACTAGATAATAGATAATAGATACTAGCTAGTAGATATTAGATACAAGCTAGTAGATGCTAGATAATAGATAATAGATACTAGCTAGTAGATACTAGATAAGAGATACTGAATACTAACTAGTAGATACTAGATAATAGATACTAGCTAGTAGATAAAAGATACTAGATACTGGCAAGTAGATACTAGATAATAGGTAATAGATACTAGCTAGTAGATAATAGATACTAGATAATAGATAATAGATACTAGCTAGTAGATAATAGATAATAGATACTAGATAATAGATACTAGCTAGTAGATAATAGATAATAGATACTAGATAATAGATACTAGATACTAACTAGTAGATACTAGATAATAGATACCAGCTAGTAGATAAAAGATAATAGATATTAGCTAGTAGATACTAGATAATAGATAATAGATACTAGATAATAGATACTAGATACTACCTAGTAGATAATAGATAATAGATACTAGATAATAGATACTAGATACTAGCAAGTAGATAATAGATACTAGATACTAGACACTAGCATAATAGATAATAGATACTAGCTAGTAGATACTAGATACTAAATACTAATAGATAATAGATAATATATACTAGATACTAGCTAGTAGATACTAGATATTAGATACTAGCTAGTAGATACTAGATAATAGATAATAGATACTAGATACTAGCTAGTAGCTAGCAGATAATAGATACTAGATACTAGCTAGTAGATAATAGATATAAGATACTAGGCAATAGATACTAGCTAGTAGATACTAGATAATAAATAACCGGAAATGGTTCACAGTGAGACCCAAGGTTCCATCACTCAGCTCACGCCTTGATCTGTGAGCCACAGGAGTTTCAGCTGTTGAATTCAAATTATTCGTATTTCTATGAATAATCATGGTGAATAATTATTCGAATCCTTGAAGGAGAGACTCTTCATATTCCACGAGTCGAAATCGGCGCAATTATCCATCAGCTGGACTCGAATTGTCGCATCGAAAGTTTTGGTACTCGATTGTTTGTTTGTCTATTTGTCTGTCTGTCTGTCTGTCTCTTTGTCTGTTTGGCTGCTTGTTGTTGGTTTTGCCCCTCCACTGGTTTTCGTTATTTGCTTTTGATTTGTTTTGCCCAAGTTTGAAACTGGAAACTTAGCAATGGCTAAAAATGGACATGAGAAAAGTAGCTATGGAACCAACAGAAACAACAGCAACAACAGCAACAACAACAACAACAATTGACAACAATAACAAAAATCGTGAGTTCCATTGCAAAAAAACAAAATCCCAGAAAGAAAAAAGAAAACAAAGACGAAATCTAAAAGAGAAAACACAGCCCAACTCCCAACCCGCCCAACTCCCAAACCGCCCAACCCGCCCAGCCAGACCCGTGGCCCTCTGCCCCGAGGCAAGGGCGAGATACATTGGCAGCTGGGGGAAGCGTCCATTCTGATTGGAGGGGCAAACACTCACCATCTCGTCCAGACTCTTCAGATCATTGGTGACGATCTGTGGCTGGGGTCCATACATGAGCATTGGACTCTTGTCGTCCTCCTCCTCGTTCTCCGAGTCACTGTCATAGAGATCCGTCTCGATGGCTGTACACTCGGAGCCGACGGCTGGCGCTTCTGTTTGGGTGCCGCTCTCGGAGCAGCCGTTGCTTGTTTGGGTGCCACAGCCGACGCCATTGGCTTTGTTATCGGCGGCGATTTCCCGATCGATTTGTCGCTCCATTTGCACCAGCATCGGGGCAAGCATGCCTATCGAAATTTATCGATAAAAGGTCAGTTCTCCACATATGTGCATCGATCATTCGGCGGGAGACACTTACCGAACTTGGCGCCTCGCCTGGCCACCTCCAGCAGACAGAGGATCACATGCTTCTCGTTCTTTCGCAGGATCAGATCGTCCGTTTCGAATAAAAGGCACTCGATGATTTTAAGGCTTTTTCTGCGAAATACAAACAAAATATATTTAAAAAGGATCCCAAATATGGAATGAGCTTAATGGAGTGTTGAGTCCATGATCAGTTGGCTGCCAGGCGGAGGATCGATAGTCATTCTGGGTGCTGAGTTCTGGGATCGGGGATCTAGGATCTGGGATCTAGGATCTGCAGTCGAACTCACCTGCACCATGTTATAAAGTTGGAGACGTTGTCGCGGGAAAAGAAGGTGCCGCTCTTGGCCGCCGGCAGATAGTGCACGTTGCCCAGGGCCAGTATCGGTCCGGCCAATCCGGAAGTCATTGAGCGTGTCATTGATTTGTTGCGCGCCTGTCGCCGGGCCAAATAGTCCTCTGCCGCTTGCCGTACATAATTTGCGTGCTGAAAACAAATTAAGGAGCACAACAACAATAAATTAGACACCACGCAACAAATAGACGACAACAACAGCAGCAGCAGCAGCAGCAGCAGCAGCAGCAGCAGCAGCAACAACAACAACAACTACAATAATAATAGCATGCAACGTGGATCAAGAAGAAGGCAATGCAACATCGCGGCGCATCCCAAGTGAAAGTCGAAAATATTTTGGCTTTTTTAAAGCGCGACAAAAATCTAGAAAAAGTTTATTTTTAAGCGTCTCAAGAATTTAGCACGACATTTTTAGGCTGACGCGCAAAGAGACGTTGCCCACCACCCAGCCACCCAGCCATCCCACCCTCCTACCGATGGGAGCAGTTCGACTGATCCACCCGTTCGTGCAACGTGTTGCTATTCTGTGGCATCAACCGAAATGATGGCGCCGCAATGTTATGCATAATTAATTGACGCGCAGCCACAAAAAGAGCTGCTCTACACACAGTCAGATAATCAAGCACAGGGACACACACACACACACACACATCTATACACATCTATACACATGTGTGTATACATATAGCAAGAGTCTGAATCACATCCACATTCGAGGCATTCGTCACTCATCAGTCATTTGTCCAACTCAATTGGTGAATGAGACGCCTTTGCCTGGCACAGATTCCCAGCCCATTCCATTCCATCCCACACCCCATTCCATCCCACATCCCATACCATCCCATCCCGTTGCAGACACTGATCATTGTCGGGGTACACATGTGGAGTCTCTGGATGGATCCAGCTGGCAATTGGTGTCAATAATAAAGAGCTTATTCACTCCCCACTTATTCACTCCTCTCTTATTCACTCCCCACTTATTCACTCCCCACTTATTCACTCCCCACTTATTCACTCTCTACTAACGCGCCTATCGAACGTGTTGCTTTGTTAGCTGCAAGGCCCCACACTTGCAGGATCTTGATCCTAGCCATTTTGGGAGCTTGGCCTTTCAGATCGCATATCCAGGGATATTGACACGATTCACGGATCACGCAGCTGGGCAACCTTCAGGCCACTTGTGAATCACTTGAATAATTCAAATTCAAAACACAAATCACTATTATTTCTAGGTTTTGAGAAACAACACTTGAAGGACTCTGATCCTTGCTACTTTAACGCTCCACTCTCTTAGATATGTTCTTGAGCTTCTCCTGGATATATTTCCAAATGTCGCCTGTAAGGACACGATATAAAAGATACTTCAGATGCTGAAGACTTCGAGTCTGTATGCATCTATTTAAGATGTCCTTGCAGGTATGTGTGTTTGTATATATTTCTGCTTAGTTATTTCTGCAGTTATCCTGCAGTCGCTGAAGCCAGACCTAGCAGCGTTGCCAGCTGCGAGGATATGCTTTCTGTGGCATTGCGGCAGATATTGAAATTTGAAACCTTAAGGACATTCTCATATGCAGAGAAGATCGAGTTGAATGCAGCTTCAAGATGTGACATTTCAATGCTATCCTTTCGATTTCCTCTACTGGCAGGTTATGTGCTTGTTTTTTCTTCGGCTCCCGCCCCCGCGTGATGCCAATGGCAATGCGAATTATGTCATCATCGGTGCGACTCAATCCGATCGAAAGCAATTTGAAGGTGCTTCAATGCACGATGTAAGGCATTAGCTGCCGCAGCGTCACAAGTGAAGGCAGAGGCAGAGGCAGAGGCAGAGGCAGAGGCAGAGGCAGAGGCAGAGGAGGGGGCAGATGCAGGGGCAGAGGTAAAGACAGAGGTAAAAGCAGAGGCTAAGATAGAGGCAGAGGCAAAGGCAGAGGCTAAGATGGAGGCAGCGGCAGAGGCTAAGCTGGAGGCAGCGGCAGGGACCGGGGCAGACATTGGGGCAAAGTAAGAGGCAGAGGCATGGACAACGTGTCTTGACGTGTCATGCATTTCCATTTACATCATTCGATATTCATTTATGCACATTTTTGTAATAATTTTTATATATGTGCGTGTGTATTTAAACAATTTCAATATTTGCCTCAGAGCCTCGGATTATTTATTTTATGGATATCTCCACAAACTGCATTCAAAGTGCTTTATTTGGTGTTTATTGTCTCATCGCCGCATTGTACCCTAGGCCCAAACAAGGGCATCATTCGCTCGCCTGCTGACGTCTCTTCACCAGCCTCCCAGCCAAGTGGGCGTGGCATTAGCACATACTGTCGTCAGGTGAAATTCATAGGTTCATTTTCAGGAACACATCTATATATATATATGAATATATATATATATATATTATAGAGCCTACAAATCGATCTGCTTATTGTCCAATGACTTTTTTGGGAGGGCATCTTTGTGTCGTTGCTACCCCACGTGGTCGCCAGATTGAGTTCGAGGTCTTGGTGTCTGCAACTCTGCGGCTGGCGTCTTCCTCGGTTGGCATCTTTAGCAACCAACCAGCCAGCCACCAGCCGCCAGCCACCAGCCACCAGCCACCAGCCACCAGCAGCTCTTATCATTGAACGAAAGGTAAGTCTCAGCCTCTGCTTCTGCTTCTGCCTTAACCGCTGCCTCTGCCCCAGCCCCTGCCTCTACCCCTGCCCCTGCCTCTACCCCTGCCCCTACCCTTGCCCCTACCCCCACCTCTACCCCTGCCCATGAGTCTGCCTTTGGGTATACCTCCGCCACAGACACAGACACAGACGCCCACGATGCATTTTGCCAGAGGCGTTAAATAGGTCTGAATCTTCATCGCGCTACCTCCGGCCGGGCGTTTGTCCATCTGCAGACGTTACGGCATTGAAGGTGCAACTTTATGGCTTTATTGTCGGCATAAATTGTAAGCTTGAGATCTGCAGCAGATTGACTGACTTGATGGCTATTCTCCTCCATCTGCAGCGTATACCATCATTCGGCTAGAACCGAGACCAACATCTTCAATGCAACCCAAAAAAAAACAAAAAAAACAAAAACAAAAACAAATCTGTGTGTGGTGCATTTGCCTTGACGTTATGGACGTGCCTCGTTGCGGCTTTGAGATTTTGAATGTTTCTATCTTGTTGTTGTTGCTGTTGTTGATGCTGTTGCTGTTGCGTTGCTTTTTGTTAGCTATGTTGCATCTACTAAGCCCCATCAGATTTTCACTTTCGAAAGCGTCGACATCGACACGAGGACCACGGATGATTTTTATTACGACATCACAAATCTTACATGCCGCAGCACGTGCCAAAGTTTGTTGTTTATTGTTTATTGTTTATTGTGTATTGTTTGTTATTTGTAGTTTTTTTTTTTTATGTCGCTACAGCGACGACAGCCAACAAAGTCAGCAGATGCGACAAGTCGACAGGTGCCGCTATCAAATCGATCGAAAATCAAATTCAGCTTCCATTCAGCAGGACATTCAGGACATCGCATGACAAGTTCCAAGTAACTGAGATGATTTGTGACTGGCCCGTGTCATCTGAGCCGTGATTTACTGGCCTTAAGCTCCATAGATTTATTTCTGTTGACTTCCATTTCAAATATCAATAAAAATTTATTCATTTATTGGGAATCTCATTGAATTGCCGGATGATTCGATTCTCTGAGAAAGGAACATCCTTGAAGAATTTTCTGGTGTCCTGTAACATTGCCTCAGCATCGGACATATATCGATCGGGACGAACCTCACCCTCTGATCGTTTGGGAATATTTAAATTTTTGCACCGAGTGTTTGGGACTCGTGGCGCTTCACACACACACACACACACACACACACACGCAGGCATAAGTCATGGGGTCAGGTATCAGATGTCAGGTGTCAGGTGTCAGGTGTCGAAGCAATTAACGTGACTTTGGCACAGGCAAGCCTCAAGTGGCCGGTGGGAAAGTGGGGCAATTGGATGGAGGGTGGGGTGGCACTCATAACGCTTGTTGATGCCACCAGCACTGAGTGCCTGCAACATGGCCACGCATTGCCACACATTGCCACACATTGCCACACATTGCAACACATCTTGCCTCAATACGTTGCAAGCGACTACGTGACATGCTCTGCAGGTGGAAAGCAAAAAGAGAGCGAAAGCCGTTAAGGAAGTGAAGACGTTGCAACGCGCCTAATGACAGAGCCAAGACTCGGACGGAGTTGCACTCGGTCGCTATTCAATTTTCGCATGCGAGTAAGTCACAGTCAGTCACTACCAAGGGGAGGCCCTCGGGGTATCTGGGCCCTGGGGAGGGGGAGGGGCGGCAGTTGCGGGTGCCTGTCACGTAATTAGCTTAGATTTTTGCTTTCTGCTTGGCAAAAATGTGTGTCAATATGGCGTTAATAACATTAGGTAAAAGGCAATTGCAAAAACGTCTGCGGCATTATGTACACACACACACACACACGCACACACACACATACACACTAATATGCCATATACCGTAATACCCGTAAAAGCTTATTGCTTCCGCAAAGCGTTCACTGAAAAGAAACGCAAATTAAATCAAGCAAAATTTAAGAAAAAAAAATCAGGTAAGAACAGGTTAAAGACAGGTGTGTGACTAGGCCATACCCTGTACACTGTGGCCCGTAACCTGTTGACTGCCTTAGCCAGCCACTAACTGCTTTGGCAACTGCCATGACAAACCCATCACTGCCCATCGACTCCCCAGTTGAGCATCGAGCCTCGAGGCTTTTTATACAGTAATTTTAATTATAGAATAAAATTTATAATTTGTAAAAATGTTAAATTAAATAATTAAGTTAATTTATTAAATATATAAATTTGAATTAAATAAACACATTTCCATTCCCAATATAGCCGCTTCTTGGCCAAGTTTAAATGGTATGGCGGGTATAACAAATAGAAAATGACATTGCAAAAAAATTGTCCGCAAAACAACCGAAAATCAACAATTACAACAACAGCAACAGCAGCAGAGGCAGTGGCAGAGGCAGAGGCAGAGGCAGAGGCAGGGGCAGGGGCAGGTAGCAGCGGCAGCGGCAGCAACATGAGTAACAGAGACAACAACAAAAACAACATTAATAACAACTAACGGCGAGCATAACATTTATTTTACAATTGTTGATTTCAACGCCGCCTGCAATTACACACACTCACACACACACACACACACACACACACACGCACATGCCCGCTATGCCACACACATGGCGAGTGTGCGAGGAGCGCGGGGGAGGCTGCGTGGAGGTACGAGTGTACGGCGAGGCGGCAGAGGGGAACACATGAATATTGGTTCGATGACTTTGGTAACGCCTAAGCGGATTTACGCCGTTTTCAGCCGTTTTAGGCCAAGAAATAAAGGTAAAATAAAAGCAGGGAACTAGATAAATAGAGAAATAGATAAATAGATAAATAATAGGAAAAAAATAGGAAAAAAGAAACAGAATTCGCGAGACTCTGTCAGCTGGAGGAGGCTTGAGGCCCTGAGGGACTAAGCGGCTGAGGGGCTAAGCGGTCGAGGGACTAAGCGGCTGAGGGACTAAGCGGCTGAGGGACTAAGTGGCTGAGGGGCTGAGCGGCTGAGGTGCAGCTCTGGGCTAAGGAGTTCTGATGAATGGAGAGCTGAATGGAGGTGCTACCAATTGCCAGATTGCCGAATTGCTGATTGTCGGTTGTCGGGTTGTCGGATTGAGGGGGATTGTTTGGGGCAGAAACACTGACAACTATGATGGATTGTTTTCTTTGTTGTCTAAGCTTAATCAAACTCGAACTCAATTAAATCAAAGCCGAAATCCAAATTTTAAACACAAGTCGAATATGAAAAAAAAAAATAAATAAAAACTGTCCACGGCATTTTATTCAAAAATCAAATTTCAAAGCCCGTGTCGACGTTGCCGTCGACAGGCCGCAGCATTCGTTGAGGTTCAAGGTTCTCATGGACAACTTCCTATCCAACAATAATGACAGTGCAAGTGTGTGTGTGTGTGTGTATGTACATGTCGTTTTGGCCATTTGGCAATGATAGATCACAGATCGGCGAACGCGGATCGAAGATTGCAGATTGATCGGTCACCTGCTCGGGGCCTTTTGATCTTGGCTGAAAGACTTATGAATTTGATTGGCTGTTTATGGCTAACACTAACGGTATTTCCATAATACCATAGAAGGCGTTTTGCTAGCCAAAGTTTGTTGCTCCTTCTCACTTCCTCATTCTTCCCCTCCCCCAGCCCTCCCTCCTTCCACCTCTGACTGTCCCTGTGTTTGCACTCAGGTGTCGTGTGGTGTGGGAAACGGCCGTGGATATGAAAGATCGATGAGCTCTGATGAGATCACTGATCGCCTGATTGCATCAATGATCAGCCATGAGTAACGGTGTGCGGAGTGCAAGACATTCTTATTCTCATCTGTGTGGGGGCATCTTTGGCTAATACATCTTAATGCCATGGTGGGTCCCACTAATAGTTGCACGCGGCTGTGGGAATGCACCCCAATGTGAGTGTCGATACGATAAGTGAATGAATGAATGAGTGAATGAGTGAATGAGTGAATGAGTGAATGAGTGAATGAATGAATGAATGAATGCATGAGTGAGTGCATAAGTGAATGAATGAATGAATGAGTGAATGAATGCATGAATGCATGAGTGAATGAATGAATAAATGAGTGAGAGCATAAGTAAATGAATGAATGAATGAATGAATTAACGAATGAATGATTAAATGATTGAGTGAATGCATGAATGAGTGAATGAGTGAATGCATGAATGAATGAGTGAATAAATGTACCGCAGATTAAAGGCTATGCTCACACTGGGTTCTGCGATAACTCAGGCTTGTTTCTGCAAATTGAAGGCTCATTAAGAGAACATGGCCAGGCGAAAAGAGAAAAACAATAACAAAAGCAATAATAGAAACTCAAAAAACACACATGTGGCTAACAAGACAAAGCTGATGCCAAAAACTAAGCCAAACTGAACTGGTTTCCATTGCTGTTTTCCAAAAGCCAAAGCCACAGCGAATTTTGAATGTGGGTGAAGTTGTTGAAAAATGTGGCAAACGCCAAACGCCAAACGCCAAACGCTGAACGCCAAACGCTGAACGCCAAATGCTGAACGCTGAACGTTGTACGTCGTACGACGAACGCCAAGCGACAAACGCAATCGAGGCAAATCGCCCCGTGTCGAGTTCCAGAGCAACAGAGCACCAACAGCGAACCCAAGCCCGACCCCGCCCCACGCCCCACACCCCACACAGCACGCCCAGCAATAAAAGAACTGCTAAGCGCATATTTAGCTATAAACTTGAATTTAGACTCGCCTCAAATTAGGTAAAGTCTATGGCCAGCAGGGAGAGAAACGCTGAACAACAAGCGAAACCCAACAAAACAAAACAAAACAAAACAAAGAAAAAAATAAAAATAAAAAACAACAACAACAAAACTGAAAGAAACAAAGCAAAGAATTCACGCATTGGAAACGAGACGAAATGAAACGTAAGACTAAAGACTTGGAATCCGAGAATGAAACTTGGCACAATTTCAATTCGCATCTTATGGTGCATATTTCCTGTAAATAATGAATACACTCACGCACACACACACACACACACCGCATACATATGCATGTTTTATTTAAGTGTTGATATTATAATAAAACGAACGCAAAGTTCAAGTCGGTTGATCATGAAGATTCAATCTACTAACAGCCTTTGGCTACTAATGGGATATTAAAACATGATTTACACTTCTTTAATTTTTCACCTTTATAACTTTAATATCATCTGGACATTATCACCTGCCAAACAATAGTGTGAATTGTCGTTGTCTTTATCTAATCTCTAATTAGTACTTCTTGAAGATTTAAATAACATAAGAATTAGATAGAGACTAAGAGTTTGATTTTATCATTCACACTAAACAGAGTCGAGGCTTAGATTTTCTCAAATACAAATCTTAAATGCGATGTCTAAATTGCTTTTAATTGTTGAAGTAGCAAAACGCATTAAAAGCTCTTGTTTAATTTTTACAAATTTATTATGTACATACTTTTTGCCTCTACGCACAATGAATGCAAATGCCAAAAAAAAGCAAACAGTGAGGTGAGTCGATTGCACTTCCACCTCCTAAAGTCAGAAGTGATTGCGCTCTGTGGCTTTTTTCACCACTCATTATTCACCTTCCTCTTAGCAGAGCTCCCTACCAGGAACAAACTCCTTTTTCACCGTCTTCTTAACAGAACTCTACACTAGGAACAAACGCTTTTCGAATGGAAAACAATTGTAAAAATAATTAAATAGATTAAAATGATTTATTTAAAAAACAAAAAATATATTTATATTTATATTTTTATTTATACATATATATATTTATATATATATAAATATGTGTATATATGCAGTACATACCGCTTATATGCAAGCCCTTTAATGCAGACAAAATCTTGCATATATGCGATATTTGCTTTTAAGCAATTCAAATTAATAATTATGATGTTATGATGATGTTTAAAAATAATATTATTTTGCATTTAAGCAGTATTTGCATAAAAGCAGTTTGCATATAACCGATATACATTATATATATGTAAATATGTGTATTTCATTCTTTGTCTATGCATTACTATGCTTATGTACATATATATGTATGTATATATGTGTTTGTGTGTGTGTGTGTGTGTCGTGCATGGCGCCTACTTTAAATTGAGATTCAACGATTTCAGAGATCTGGCAGCCTCTGGCTTAGATCGTGCCACATCAATTTGGCTATTTAGCTATTTGGCTATTTGGCTATTTAGCCATTTGGCCATTTGGCCATTTGGCCATTTGGCTATTTAGCCATTCGGGTATTGGTCCAGTTTTGGGCACAAGGAGGCAAGAGCATTTCTGTGTGTGTTGTATGTAAATACGAGCATGTGTAAATATTAATTTTATTAAACAAACGTGACGTTAAGTCTTAAATGTTGACACGACAATTGCAAGTCCCACACAGCCACTCACACACTCTCACACACACACACACACATGCGAAGGAAAGGCATGACAGATATAAAGATTAAACAGTGCGCGCTTCTCATATTTGGATATTCAATTCACAATATTTTATGCCATGCAAAAGTTTTGTTTATTGTTACTGTTATTGGTAACGACTGCGGATTTGGACTCGTTAATAGTCATCGGCGACATCGGCGTGTATAAATATGTGTGTATGAGTGTGTGTGTGTGTGCAAATAGGTACGCACATCTGTGTGCATGTACGTGCTTCCCAAGTCCAAGTCCAAGTCCGAGTTTAAGTCCGAGTCCAAGTCGAAGTCGAAGTTAAAGTTTAAGCTGAAGTCGAAGCTGAAGCCCAAGCCGAAGCCTAAGCCGAAGCCTAAACCGAAGCCTAAACCGAAGCCTAAGCCGAAGCCGAAGCTGAAGTCAAAGTCGGAGGCAGTCCATCAACGCATCCAAATGCGTGGGAATTGTGTCGGCCTTGCTTTGAAGTAAAACTTTGCGAGACAGTTGGAAAGGCTATTTGCGGAATTTCAAAGGCAAAAACTGAGTACAGTACAATCACACACACACACACACACACACTCACACACTCACACACTCACTCACACACACAAATAATCGCATACACGCAGTGACAAGTACAACGCCCGCATTGTAAATAAATGTTTTATTTATTTACAATCTATACACACACACACACACAGGCACACACACATAGGCACACATATGGACACACACACATGCATGCATGCATTTATTAAATGGTGAAAGCCATAAAGTGGGTACACACTAACGGTAATTGCAAGTGTGACCCTGCCGCTTGTAATTTGTCGACATGAATGAAACGAGCCGCGAACTGCGAAAAAAAAAGCGAGTCACAAATATGGCTAAAAGAAGCATAATTGTCACATAATAGCCACAATACTTGGCTAGCACTTGGATGCAGTCGTTTAATTGGCCAAAATGAATCATCGATACCAGCAACAGCAACAACAACAACAACAATAACAGTCATTTCGTAGGCGAGTTGACGATTTGGACTTCCTTTTGTGGCAGCAAAATGATTGTCGCCATTGAGACTGCACGACAACTGCAACGTGACGCATGAACAGTGCCGCCCTCCGCGACGGAGTTGAAGCAATAACAACAACAACAACAACAACAACAGCAAGAACAGCCGCTGCTGCAAATGCATCAACAACTGCAACTCGCTGACAGCGTCTAGAGGCTGAGCCGCCGTGGAGTGCGGGACGGAGGAGAAGAGGAAGCAAATGCGCTTTAACCTTTCCCCCAGACCCCCTCCCCCAAACGCCAAACGCCACGGCGTGCATGGACGTGGACATGGACAGATGCAACGAGTTCTATTTTGGAGCCTGGACAAATATAGAATCCAATCCCTGAGACTGATGACCGTTAATGGAGACATTTGTGCGCCCATGAGCTGTGTGCGTATTTTTATACTCATTTATAACCGACTGCCTGTGTTGCAACTGCCTGAACGATCTTGATCTTAGCAACTATTTGCCGCGGCACATGCCACAAAAATGTGATACGAGGGGGAGCCGTCGCTCGCAATCGCTGCTCCGGATGCGGCGCATGAGGCGCATGAGACGCATGTGGCGGGTGGGGCTTGGCTTGGCTTGGCTTGGGTCGAGGCGTGCGGTTCCTCAGTACCTAACAATAATCCGACCGAGCACTGATCACAACAACAACAACAAATGAGTGAAAAATAAAACAGAGTTAAAGACAAAGACAAAGGCAGAGGCAGAGGCAGCGACAGAGAAAAAGACAAAGCCAGAGGCAGCGACAGAGGCAGAGGCAGCGACAAAGGCAGCGGCAGAGGCAAAGACAAAAGCTGCAAGTGGCGCACAGTGGCGACCGTTTACAAGAACTTTAACACGCCAGAGTTCAAATTAGTCAGCAACACTCCATAAATCAGACAACTGAAAACAATCATAAAGGCCAGGAACGGCGCTGGGGGTCTCCACTTCCACTTCCACTAACATCACAGCCTCCCCACTCCCCACTCCCCACTCCCCGCTTCCCACTTCCCACTGCCCAAGCTATACAAATCCGCCAGACAGTTGAGCCGCAACTGCAACTGCCCAATCAAGTCGGCCGCCCGCTGCTGCAACTGTTGCCGTTGCCGTTGTTGCCGCTGCTGTTGCCGGGTCGAGCGATTAGCATACAATTTGTGTGGCAACCGTTGTTGCTGTTGCTGCTGTTGCTGCTGTTGCTGTTGCTGCTGTTGCTGCTGTTGCTGTCGCTGTTGCCGTTGCCGTTGCATTGGCAGCAATAAATAATAAAATCGCATGGCGATACCCTTGCCATTCGCTTGATAGCTTTTCGATCAGAGCCAAACGAGTCGTTGATGTGTACTCGAATCCTTGAGACTGGAATGCATGGAGTGGAGTGCCAGCTTAAAGCCTGCGACTTCCTAGAGTAGGCGAGCAGTAGACGCAGGACATTCAAATAAAAATCAAACTCATCCTGAATCATCTGTCATATTTCTATATAGCCCAAAGGCATTACAGGGTATCCTTTACCTGTGGGCTTCACATTTTGTATGCCGCCAGAGAGTGTCGTACAAATTGCACCGTTAATAAAGTCAAAATCGGATTAGACACGCCTGCGCCGACGCCCCCTTCGAGGCTGTGACTTGTTGCATGCCCCGGACTGACCAATGGCCAAATGGGCCACTCAGCTGCACGCCAGTTGGCAACAGGCCCCTGGGTAGACCCGGTTGCAGATACTGAACGATAGCCAAACAGATGCAAAGATATTTGATCTCAAACAACAATATCAACAGCAACAACAACAGCAACAACAACACCAACAACAACAACACCAACAACAACAACAGCAACAACAACGACAGCAACAACAATAAATTTGCGTTAATGAATTTGATTCATTTCGATTTGCCTTCGGCAATAACCAAATTCACGTCACAAAATTACGCCATTGGGAGAACATAGATACACACACACCCATACACACACATACACACACACACATACACACATACATACATACACACATACATGCATACATGCATACATACATATGCTATATACATATGCACTCACAGCCGCCGGGCAGCAGTTGACAGCTGCCATAGCCACCATATTGACCCATATATATATGTCAGGTGGCCAAAAGGCTAGCAATGGAAAGCCCAATGCAGGCTTATAACTCTCAGAGATCGTATCTATGTATAGCAGGAGGTATCTACGTCGGTTCAGAGGTATCACTCATAATCCATATCAAATCTTATGAAGTTCAATTTTTAAATATTATATTATTAATATTAATAATTGATTAAATATATATATAAATATATATATATATATATATATATATATATATATATATATATATATATATATATATTAAATATATATTCAACTAAGTGGAGAGGAAATTTTGATTATTATTAATCAATCGATTAATCCAATTAAGTAATTAATTTGGTATAGACTTTCGGAACATCAAAAATATTCTCAAAATAAAAAGGCCTTTCGTTGGATGAGTGGAGAGATCAGAGATCCTTTTAGATCCGCAACTGGCCATATATATAAATAATATATATATATGTAAACTTTTATATATGTATTTAATATATTTATAAGATCGATCAGTCGAGCTGCGATCACGTTGTCGACGCCAGCGAGTCAACGTCCCGGCAAGGCATTAAGACATAAATTTCCCCACTGCTTGGGCCACTTTGTATGCATGGGAGCCAAGGAGTGGGCCAAGAAATGGGCCCATCAAAGCTCAAAGAGTCCAAAAAGAAAACGCAACAAAGAGCTGGCAGAGTTTGGTAGCCGTTAAGAAGACGTCGACCGATATAAAGTCCAACGTAATACTCATAAAATTGGATGGGCTCACGAACCGCCAGGCGATTCAGTCACGATGCAAAAAGCTACCGATCAAGAATTCCCAATCGATATCAATGTCAATGCTTTGGTTACGTCCCTCGATGTGTGACATTCGTGGTGATCTTCCAGGGCGACGTGTCCAATGGTTTTGCGGGGCAAAGGGAGACATTAGTGGGAACTCAACTCCCTTTAAGGAAGGTGAAGGCGAATACAAGCTCTTGACTCCAGTTTTTAAATAATATCAGATACTGATTAAAATCAGATATTGATGAAAATCAGAAAATGATTAAAATCAGATATTGATTAAAATCAAGTAATGATTAAAATAAGAAATTGATTTAAATCAGATAATGATTAAAATCAGAAATTGATTAAAATCAAATAATGATTAAAATAAGATAATAAATAAAATCAGATATTGAATAAAATCGGAAAATGATTAAAATCAGATAATGAATAAAATCAGATAATGATTAAAATCAGATAATGATTCAAATAAGAAATTGATTTAAATCAGATAATGATTAAAATCAGAAATTGATTCAAATCAGAAATTGATTAAAATCAGATATTGATTAAAATAAGATATGGATTCAAATCAGATAATGATTAAAATCAGATAAGATAATAAATAAAATCAGATAATGATTAAAATCAGATAGTGAATAAAATCAGATAATGATTAAAATCAGATATTGATTAAAATCAGATAATGATTAAAATCAAAAATTGATTAAAATCAGAAAATGATTAAAATCAGATAATGATTAAAATCAAAAATTGATTAAAATCAGATAATGATTAAAATCAGATAATGATTAAAATCAGATAATAAATAAAATCAGATATTGATTAAAATCAGATAATGTATAAAATCAGATATTGATGAAGATCAGATAATGAATAAAATCAGAAAACGATTAAAATCAAATAATGATTAAAATCAGATAATGATTAAAATCAGATATTGATTTAAATCAGAAATTGATTAAAATAAGATATTGATTAAAATCAGATAATGATTCAAATAAGAAATTGATTTAAATCAGATAATGATTAAAATCAGAAATTGATTAAAATCAAATAATGATTAAAATAAGATAATAAATAAAATCAGATATTGAATAAAATCGGAAAATGATTAAAATCAGATAATGAATAAAATCAGATAATGATAAAATCAGATAATGATTCAAATAAGAAATTGATTTAAATCAGATAATGATTAAAATCAGAAATTGATTCAAATAAGAAATTGATTAAAATCAGATATTGATTAAAATAAGATATGGATTCAAATCAGATAATGATTAAAATCAGATAAGATAATAAATAAAATCAGATAATGATTAAAATCAGATAATGAACAAATCAGATAATGATTAAAATAAGATAATGATTAAAATCAGATATTGATTAAAATAAGATAATGATTAAAATCAGATAATGATTAAAATCAGATTATGAATAAAATCGGTTATCGATTTGAAAATCGATCAAGTATTAAGAAACAAAGCAGTCTCAAAAATTGATCGATCTTTACCTATCGATAATATGATAGGGTGTCAACCTCACCCTACCCTAGATATGATACCATGTGGGTAATTCTATCAATCAACTAAATATATAGAGAAAAATAATCCCACTCGATAATTAATCGTTTCGTAATGTAATAAAAAACATCAGAAGCACGAGTTCAACTATCAATAATAAAGGTGAAATTAAAATCTAATAAAACAATAGAAATAAACTCTTAATCGTCACCTTTTAGTATCGATAAGGCGCTGCTTATGACTTCAATTATCAATTATCAACAATTAATCAATTATTATTATAAACAATTTTATTGCGTATGCAAAGCCCTTGAGGTGAAACTATCGATAACATTGTGAGCAGTGGAGACTTGGGCTATATCAAACGATTCTCCACTTGCATAACCCAGGTTCCTCTTCAGCTTCAATAAAAAACTCAATCTCCCCCGGAAGCAACCACTTCAAAGCTCCGATGGCCCAGAAACCCACATTTTCCATAGGAGAATAATAATTCCAAGCAACTCAATCTTTATCACTTAAGCGCTGCTTCCCTTTGCTGCCTGTGTTGCATGTGTTGCATGTGCTGCATGTGTTGCATGTGTGGTATGTGTTGTGTTTAGCTACCACAAATACTTAAAGCGAAGCGGAAATCAGCCTGAGGCACTTGCCACAGTGACAAAGTCTGCCTAATTGAGCCCCCAGCCGAAACACTCCCAGGCGAATGGCTGGCGGTGGATCATTTATTGGATACATTATCTCTCAACTGTTCGGAGTTGGTGACGGGGGTGGGTGGGTGGTAGGTTGGTTGGTTGGTTGGTTGGTAGTCCGGGTCTATCGCCGATAATTGACAGTGTGAGTGTTTGGCCAATTAAAAGCACTCGCCGCTTTTATCAAATTCAATTAGTAGACTCGAAAAATTGCCGGCAGCAGAGCCAAGATATTGTCTGTGAGTAACTGGCAACTGCTTCAGTTTAGTCGACTGCGAGATACCCTGTAGCAGCTACACACTAAGGTACGGCCAGCAGGCCAGTCCACTCCAGGAAATAGGGAACTGTACCTTGAGGCCTTTTTACTCATCTCAGATTTTTGAATTATTTGGATAAAAGTAGAATTAAAAATAGAAAAAAGTCGTGTAATTTACAGTTAGGAAATTAAAATTCTTTCCTCTAAAATCATCAATAAATTTTTCAATTATTAATTGAACCGACGCTGCCCGAAGTTACCTTCAACAAAGGTCGACTTTTCACTCCCTTTTGATCCCTCAGAGGCCTGGGAGTTAGAGTCGGTATCGAGTTGCGACTTTAATCAGTGTTTTTATTTTTCAAGGTAGTTTCTATCGTTTAATGTGTTGCTTGGGACTTGGCGAAGATCATTTGGTATCTACAGTTGGATGATAATGTATCCATACTGCATTTGTATCTTCAAGAGCTCGAGGCCAAATATAATTTCTGTTTCTCTCATCACTCACAGGTAATAATTGTTATGATCTTTTATACGCAGTTAGACTAAGATTTATTTCTATAACTAAGCGTCTATGGGCATCTATGAGCATCTATGGGCATCTATGGGCATCTGTGCGTAAATTGCACCACAGCTGCGGCATTATAATAACTCTATAAATTAGCCAGCGAATACAAAAGCAAAACGTATCTTGCCAAATTGGCCAATGGTCCATGTTGCACGTGGATCATTAGACAATTCACTAATGATCGCTACTAACGACCTGGTACGCTAATTGGCCCGCTCAGAACAACCGCAATGCAAAACTAACACACAGATACAGATACAAATATATATACAGATAAAGATAGATATAGAGATAGATGTACAAATGAAGATCAAGATGAAGATACAGATACAGATACAGATACAGATACAGATACACAGATACAGATACACAGATACAGATACACAGATACAGATACAGATACAGATACAGATACAGATACAGATACAGATACAGATACAGATACAGATACAGATACAGATACAGATACAGATACAAATATATATACAGATAAAGATAGATATAGAGATAGATGTACAAATGAAGATAAAGATACAGATACAGATACAGATAAAGATAGATATAGAGATAGATGTAGAAATGAAGATAAAGATACAGATACAGATACAGATACAGATACAGATACACAGATACACAGATACAGATACAGATGCAGATACACAGATGCACAGATACAGATACAGATACAGATACAGATACAGATACAGATACAGATACAGATACAGATACAGATACAGATACAGATACAGATACAGATACAGATACAGATACAGATACAGATACAGATACAGATACATGTTCTTTAAGAATAATATATGCAAGTTAGTTATTAAAACACACATCCACACTCATACTCACACACACACACACACACACTCACACACACAGATTGATATGAAGACATGATACAAAGTTGCCTTATTTCCATTCACTTACCTCGCGCTGAGTGTCGCATCAAAAAGATACAAACGCATCCGCAAGATACATGCATGGATTTTGCTGCTGCCACTGCAAATGTGGCATAGAAGGCAAATGCAGCATATGCGGCATTTTGCGGCAAGTGCCCCGCCATTCACTTGCCTCGTGAGTTTCAATTAAAGTTCCATTAACGCTTCGCGACACACACAATTATCAAAAATTAAATTTATGCTTATAACATTTCCGGCATGCCGAATGCCTCACCCCAACCCCAACCCCCAGTCCCCCAATCCCCCAATTCCCCAATCCCCAGACTCCAGCCCCAGCCCCAGCCCCAGCCTCCACCTTGCTACATCCCTAAGGTCTCCCTCTCACTTCGTGTCGCTGTGTCATATGCAAAATCGAAATGTGACATACAAGTTTATCCGTGACGTTTGTGACGGGTGTGCGAGTGTGCGGGTGTGCGGGTGTGCGGGTGTGCGGGTGTGCGAGTGTGCCAGTGTGTGTGCTTGTCTTTCTAAATAAATAAATAAATATGCAATGCGGCATCACTTCAACGACAAAGACGGCAGACAGAAGATCAAAGCGAGTTTATGATTGTGCTCCACGCATGTCCATCAGCCCCGCCATGTGGAGGAGTTGCCGCTGGCATCGACTTAACCAGCCAGTCAACCGTTGAGGCAGTGCCTCCAACTGGCTCAAAATTGCACATGCAGTTCCAATGCGCAAACGCCTTAAGATCTTTGCCTCTGTCTGTGTGTGTGTGTGTGTATGTGTTGTGTGTGTGTGTGTGTGGCCGGGCAAGCGATTGCTTGTGTTTTTACTTTCAGGAATAGCCGCAACAATGCAACTCGAGCTACACACAACCTCACATACAAACGCGATAATAAACGCACACACACGCACACACACACACACACACGCACGCACACACGCACACACAGTGCGCAGCAGGGGAGCCCCAAAGTGAAGTGATGCTGCGATCCCGATACGAGCGCTCAGTTCAAATTCTGCCGCAGAACTTCTGCTTTCAGTTGGTCCGTCCGCCCGGCACAAGGCACAAGAGCAACAAGACAAGAGCAAGAGCAAGAACAAGAACAAAACAACAGCAAAATAAAGAAGAGGAAGAAGAAGAGCAACAACAACAACAACAACAACGTCAAGACAAATTGTCTACGCGTTGAGGTCTTGGCTATTGGCCTCCGGCGTGACGATGTCAGAGCTCCACAGACGCTGGCGCCAGTAGCCACGGCAACGCCACTCAGCGCCATAACAACAGCAAGCATGGCAATGGCACAAACCACACACACACACACACACACACACACGCACACACACACATTTAGAGTCTTGCAGATATCTTGAAGAAGTGCTGGAGGGGCGGGGGCAATGGCAATGGGCATAGGTTTATGGCATGCGCCACGTAACCGAAACCGAAACCAAAACCAAAAGAGGCAACGACAGCAACAACAACAACAACAACAACAACCACTACAACAATGGCAACAACAATGGCAACGCATCGGTAATTAAAAGTGGCATCATGGAATTTACTGCAGTCAAGCAGTTAGCAGAAGAAAGGAAAGGAGGGGCGGGGCGGGGCAGGGCTGGCTTGCTGGGAGACAGGGATGCAGACAGGCCGGGAAGCCGGGCAGCGGAATAGACGGTGGTAGATTCCAGCTGAGGTGCCACAGGCAGCGGCAAATGCTGAAAGGACAGCACAGCAGGACCTCCAAATCCCTGGCAATTGAATTCACGTATATCATACACCCGTGGGTATGAGTGTGCGAGTGTGTGTGTGTGTCTGTGTGTGAAGACTGAGAGCAAGAATAAAATATTTCAACACACACACACACAGATGTCCTGATTATCAGAGCAGCACACGAGTTATTCCTGCGGTCATGCCATTAGCTTCAGTGCCTCGAAGGATTCTCCAAATTGAACCTTCAATATATCGACCTTACACAGGATGTGCCTCGTGTGGCAGAAGTTGCAAAGTGCCATCTAACCTCCTTATAGCCAGTGGATGCCAAGGAACGATTAGCTGTGCATAATTAATGATCAGGCTGAGCGCCCAACGAGGACACTCCATAAAGGAAAGTGGAGCAACTGCAGCAAATGGTAAATCTTGGCTGGTTGACTACTTGACTGGTTGACTACTTGACTGGTTGACTACTTGAATGGTTGACTGGTTGACTGCTTGGCTGGTTGACTGGTTGACTGGCCACTTCAGGCTGCAAACAAAGTGCAACATTTTAAACACTCACTACTTCATCGTGTGCACCCACACAGTTGCATTTCAGTTTTGGATTTGCATATATCCATATATCCAGGCGGATGGGCCCAGGCTCTGTGCCGGCAATGCTTATTCATGGCAACTGGCAGGCAGCTGGCACAACGAACGGCAGTAACCTTAATCCCCGGGCATCTAGTGGGTGTGGCGGGTGTGTGGGCAGGTAAGGAGCTTTGACCTGCCTACCGGAGGATAATGCAAATTCAAATGCAAATGCATATGCATGACGAAAGTGTTGCCAGGATGTTCTAAGGCGGCTCCTTTGCCTTCCTACCAGCACTTGACTGAAAGCCGAGAAGCTTTGACGAGTGTCAAACGCGATGCCATCAGCTTTCCATGTGCGGCGCCATTTCTCGCACACTCACACACACACATGCACACACATATATATACACACCACATATATACACACCACATACATACACTCACACACACTTAGAGCCAGGCTGAGACTAAGACTCAGTCAATCGAGAACGAATACCTAGCAACCGACTGACCGACTGACTGGCAGGTCGTAAACCCAAAAGCACGTGTAACTTTGTAAATATGAAAATCGGAAAATCGGAAAATCTGTAAATCTGAAAATCTGTAAATCTGTAAATCGGCGGAGCTTTTCACACCTAAGCAAACAAACATTAATGGGGCGCAACAGCCGCCGCCCACTAATCAGAGGCATGTGTGATTCTCCGTTGATGGAGTCGAGGGGAAGGAGTAAGAGGAAAAGAGTCTGGAGGCTGCCATGGGATCGGGTGGGATTTGTTAACTGCTCGGCACTGCATCTGTGCCAGAGCTTTTTATATATTTTATATTGTTTATGGGGCCGCTGATGAAACAGCTGCCGATCATAAAACCCCTACCAAAATCTCCAGACTCTCCAGACTCCCCCGAATAGCCGGGCTCCGACTTTCCCCCGGAGTCAATCAAATAAACAGTAACATCGAAAAAAAAGGCATAAGGAACATAAAGGGGGTGGGTGGGGTTGGTAGTGAGCAGGGACTTACCTTGCATAGCGCAACGCCAGTGTCGAGGCGGTCCATAAAGTTCTCCGCATTGATGCACAGTTCCGGGTAAAGGGTGCTCAGCCATTCGGCGAGATCCTCCTTCATGGCCTCCAGGTACTCTTCGCTGGACTTGAAGGGCCTATAGGGTCGCGCCTCGAGCATTGCCATGGCGCCTTTATTTTTTCTGCTGCTGCTTTACTTTGATTCGATTATCGATATTGTTATCGATATTGATATCGATTGGCAGTTTCTCAATCGTTGAGAATCCAAAATTCAATGCAATTCCCTTAAACACACTTCACTTTCGATTCGCTTGTGAGAGGAGAGTCGTACATTTCGCCTGCTTTCCTTCAAGGGAATAGACGGATGGCACTATGAATACCGTTACTTTCGATTTCTTTTTCTTCTTCTTTTTCGTTTCACTTTCTTCGCTCTGCAATGGAAAATTGAAATTAAAAACTTTTATTAGTTTGATTTGAAGTCAGTATTCGATGTGCCTTTGGTATGGGAACTCTCAGTCTGTGCTCGGAGCAAATCTTTCACTCCGACGATTTGACTGCGAAGTTAATTAAAGAATTTTGGATCTTATCTTAAATGGAGATAATAGAAGTGCGTTCCGAGATGTGATTAATTATATCAATGGGAGCGTGACTGCAAAACACGAATGATACTTCTCGGAGAGTCATTAAATAAGTAAGTCACACCTTTAGTTAGCTGCATGACTCAGCAACTAAAACTCAGCTCCTAACGAACTTCTAGCCAATAAGCTGAGCATCTCTACTACAATTCGAGTATCCTGCATTCATCAGAATCTGAAGGCTTAAGCTCAAGTCTATGTTTGAGCCTGCAGTCCGCATAATCCGAGGATAGAAGGAAGAACCAGATCGAGTTTTCCCAGAGTCCAAGCACTTGGAGACGCTTAAAAAGTATCTCAGTCTCGCAGGAGGATGTCCTTCTAAGCGAGTTCACCCCAAAAAATAAATAAGGTATATCTTGAAAGGATATAAGACTCAGGGCATAAGGGAAGCCCTGACTTTGTTGCATGTGAGAATCGATAGGCGTTCAGGAAGAAGCGCAAATACCAAAAGTGAAAGTTCGCCTCTTTTTATAGAACCAAATAAAAGCATTCAAAATGAGATTAAAAGCAAATAAAAAAAAAAAATAATAATTAATGAATGAAATATGAAAATCGAACTGCTTATTGGCAACTCTTGGCAAAAGTAAAAATCGAATCTTGACTGAGTGTTGGCTGGCCACTCCGCTAATGAACTGCGCGTAATGGAATCTGATTAAGATATAAACCACACACGCACACACTCACACACACACACACAGATACGAGTGTATGTGTGGGTAAGTGGAATCATAAATTGAAATATGTATTTGCCATTAAAATCTACATTCCAAATACAAATTTGCACTTAATGGATTAATTCAGTGGGGCGAATGGGAACGCTCTTCGAGTAGCAGTGAGCGGGGGTGGAGGAGAGAGTGGGGGAGGGGGGAGACAAGTGTGTGTGTGTGTGTGTGTGTTGGCAGCACTGCTGACAAGCTGCTTTTATATACATGTATGTTTTCCACCTTCCCGGAGGCACCATTTGCCGATGGGTTACAGCTCCCTTCCCCATCCCCTTCCCCTTCTCCCACCCCCTCCCATTTCCATCTCTGCGTTGATCCCCGCTTTGCATGCAACAAATGAATGAATGTACATTGAGACTGGGCGCAAATTTATGACTGTGGCACTGCAACTGACATAATTATGGGACACTAAACCACAACAGCGGCGGCGGCGGTGGTGGTGGTGGCCACCAGAGGCAACAACCGCCAATAGCAACAACAACAACAATCATTTATACAAATAAAATCAATAAATAAAACATAAAAGTGACTCGCGGCGGTCGGTTACTTAAAAGCCTCCACAAATGCAACAACTGTGGCAACCTCAAAAGACAACAAACACAGCAGAAGCAACAAAAACAAAAACCACGCAGCAAAACAAAGCAGAAATACAGACAAGAAGAGAAGCCAGAGAGAAGAAGGAAACACAAAGAAACAACAACAACAACAACAACAACAACAACAGCTCGGCGCCAGGTTAATAGCGTTGCCATCGGCACCGGTCACTGGTCATCTGGTCATCTGGTCATCCAAGTACTTGCTCACCTGACCATCAATCCCCCCACTCCCCCTTCCCCCTCACCCCACGGCGTCTTCTCTAGCCCATAAGTGCAACTGCCCCATCAATCGGTGCTTCATCTCATCTACAGCTAATTAGCGGCGAGCTCAATTGAACTGTGAACCTTCAAGGAGCGCACAGCCAAGAGACACATCGCAGCCACACGAAGATTAATGTCATTATCAGGGCACAGTGAATACGGATGCCTCCGGCCTCCTGCAGATCCCAACTCGCTCCCTTCCGTGACCAAGACCATTGCCCCTGGCCAATGCGAAGATCCCAAAGCATCCAAGGTTATTGCGAACATAAAAATCGCTTATCTATTTATGAAAAACCGTCTAAATGCCCTTCAAACAGGAGTCCATTAACTTTAGTAGTGAGTAAGTCACAAGCATCAAGGATCTCATGGAAACAGGAGCTCCTTAGTTTCCTGGGAAGTTCATAACAAGCAAAGTTCTATAAAGACGATTCTCCCCTTTTCGAAGGACTCAATTCCTGGAAGAACTTCTTCTGCTCAGTTGATTCTGGACCTAAGTGAGTGTAGGGTATTTGGCTGCCGGCGCAGAGGTTGGGCCATCAGATGAGCTTAACATATTGCTGCCTTGAGGTGGTAGCGTCTGGTCTACAGTGAGCTCTCTGTGTGTAGGGACAAAACGGAACTTTCTTCTGAAACTATAGCGAAACTTTCACGAGCGATCCGAACGCAACAATAAAATTGAAAACCTTATTTCGGCTTTGCCACAAAAAGAGGCAACAAAAACAAAAAACCCTAAGAAAATAAAAAATAATCGAATATGCAATCGCGTTTCTCGATTAGCTTTTGTTAAGTTTTTGTTTAAATTATTTTTATTTTTTATTTTTTTATTTTGTATTTTTTAATTTTTTATTTTTTTAATTTTTTATTTTTTATTTTGTATTATTATTTTTTTTTTGCTTTGTATTTTTTATTTTGTATCTTTTATTTTGTATTTTTTATTTTTTATTTTGTATTTTGTATTTTTTTTGTTTTTGCTATTGCCATTTATGTAACGGCGTCCCAGGCAATCCAACGACGCGGGCTTAATTAAGCCTTAGTTTAACTCAGATTATTTAACTCGCAACTTTGGGGCTCTGAGACAAGTAAAAACTTAATACGAATCCGGCAAACGGAACCCAAGGGAGTCTTAACTGGGAATAACGACGAATATTTAACTACCCTGAGGTGAATCGAATGAAATGCGGAAGGCAGAAAATCAATTAATATATTCACAAATGCAAATATCAAAATTATTATACAATTTAAATTATTAGTACTAAACGTGTATTTAAAAAATAAAATAAAAAACATTCATCCAAAATGTGTAAAAAATAAAAATTATTTAACTGGCAAATAAATTGTGATTTGTGAGCTTCCACAATTTCAATAAAATAAATAAAGGCGGCTTAAATAAATTTTAATATTTAATTAAGTTTATCAAATATTTAAAATTAAAATTCCTTTCAGATAAAAGACAAATCTGAGATAAAAATAAAAAAAGAAAAATTCAAATTTTAATAAAATATGGTTTTAATATAAATACATATTTACTTTAAAAAATTAAAATTTATTTAAACTATAAAAAATTCAATAAAGTTTTTAAAATTTTCTTAAATGTGAAAATTAAATTTTTTTGTGACTTTCGACTTTTTAACAAGGCTTGAAGCTTGAATTGTCTAAGTGGAGAGGGTGGCGAATTTTAAATTGCAATTTCCAAATTTGTCAAAAGAAAAAAAGACATTAAAAAAAAAAATAAATAAATAAAAAAAAAACACATATCCAATTACCAGTTTTTAAATATTTTCGGACGGCTGCCGGACTGCCGATTGTTGACTGTGGACTGGACAGTGAGGCGAGCGGAGGGGAGCGGAGACTTGAGACTCGAGACTGGCGACTGGAGACGGGGGACTGACCTTATAAGTATTGGGAACTGCGATGGATGCATCCTATGCACAACTTGGATTTTAATTAAATTCACTTTCAAAAATACCGCTAATCATTTAAAGCTTAAAAAAAACATACAAAAAGAAAATAAATAAATAAAAAAAAAAGAAACAGAAACAGAAAAAAAAACATTTGAAAGCGATTTGAAGTCGGGGAGTTATACGGCCAGTCGTTTGGGGAGATATTCGTAGAAAAATTGATCAATCGTTGTAAAGAGATGCAAATAAATAATAATTTGCGCAAATTTGCATATTTGTTACACTCGTCGTCATCGCGTCTTGTCTCCCAGTGGGGGGCGTGGCACACAATCATTGATCGGTTCAATCGATCAGAGTCCATCAAACGATATACGCACACAGACAAACAAATCTATTCATTGTTCCCCCTAAGCAAAATTTGCGCAACCTTTTGCCACACACAGGCGGAACCCCAAACTCTTTGATAAACCCAAAAAAAGGTCTTATGTGGGGTCTCCCAGACGCCCCACAACGCTTTGGGGCATTACTCTGCCACAATTTCCAATTAGAAGCCGCACAGATCCAAACCCAAACCCAAATCCAAAATCATCACTCCCCAAACTTAAAGGAAGTCTCCCAAAACCAAACTTTATTTCATCTATTGAAATCGCTTCAGTTTAAAAACTAAAATAAAATATTTAACTTAGACTTAAGTTAATTAATATCTTTTTTAATAATAAATAATTATTAATATAACAAATAACTTAGTTAAAAATAAAAATAAATAATAAAATAATATATAAAATAATAGTATAAAATATAATAATAAAAAATATTAATATAACAAAATAAGATATTTAATAAATTAAATTAAACTTATTATTAATTAAATAAAAACAGTTATAATAAATCATAAAAATAATATATATATTTATATGAAAAATAAAAAAAAAAGTAAATAGAATATATATAAAATGTAATAATAGTATAAAATATAATAATATAATAATAAAAAATACTAATATAATAAAATAAGGTACAGTATATATCGGTTATATGCAAATATTGTTTAAATTTAAGTATAATTCTATTTTAAAACATCATCACAGCATCATAATTATTAATTTTTATTGCTTAAAGGGAAATATTGCATATATGCAAAATGTTGTCTGCATTATAGGGATTGCATATAAGCGGTATATACTGTAAGTGATAAATTAAATTAAATTTAATAAATATATAATAACATAAAAAATAAGAAACACAATAAATAAAATAAATATTTTATTTAAAATGAAGATATAAAATAAATGAAATTAAATTTAATTAAATAAAATTTAATAAAATAAAAAATATAATAAAATTAATAATATTTCTATTATATTTAATTTAACTTTTTTTTTAGTCTAGACAATTTAATAAATTATTATTTTTTTTTTTTAAATTTAAGTATTCTTTTACTATATAAAATCCTATCTATATAAAAGTCTGCCAAGGTTCTCCCAGACTTGAGACGAGGTGAGGTGAGGTGCTTGAGTATTCAAGTAATAAATTTAATTGCATATCTGATAATGGGAGTATTAATTACAGTATTTAATTTCATGTTTGGATCTTCTAATATCTTTTCCAATTATTTTTTAAATTTATTGACTTTACTGCAGGCAATCTTAAAAAATATTTAAAAAATTTATTTCTCTAGTTTTTCTATCTTAAAGAAAATCTAAAGAATCTAGAGATATAAAAGCCCAAGGTATGCAGAATAATAATAATAGAGATATAGATATATATAAATTATAATAAATAATATACAAAAAAAAAAAAAAAATACTAAGTTCTTAATAAGATGATGACTGTTGCACATGCAACAAATTGCCTGCTGCCCTAAGGCTGTTGCAGGCGGCACGAAGGAGGCAAGAGCAAAGCCAAAAGCCTGGAGGCAGCGGCTTGAGTTAAGCAGATCTTAGACCTCGATCCACGGGCTGAGTTTAAAGCATCCAAAAACAATTGCAAAATTAAGCCATTTCCTTTCAACCGAAAAGTGGTAAAGGGTTTTCGGGATCGATGATATTTTTCAGATTTTTAGATTTTCAGATTTTCAGATTTTCAAAAATCCATTTTAACACTTACTTCAAGCCAAGACTTTGGGGGCTAACAAAATAAGTTTGAAAATGAAATTATTTGTGTCATGTTTTGTTTGTAACTTTTAACTTCAATCTTTTAACTTTTGTTGTTGTTGTTGTTGTTTGTTTATTAACAGTTTTTCATTATCAGGCGAGTTGATAACGATAGACTTACGAAATTGGATGTATGCGTGTCTTGGGTAGTTACTTTCAAATGTTGTTATAAAGTGTGAATTGCCAAATGACAGTTGAAGTGTCAGTGCAACTCCGAAAGCAACTCCAACAGCAACAGCAACAGCAACACAAACAACAACAACCACAACAACAACACAAACAACAACAGCAACAAAAATAATCTCAAGTATTGGTCAGAGGTGGAAAAATGGTATCGAATCACAAAAAAGATGTTGACTCTTTCAATTAACAATTGCCGTTTGATAGATGAGACAGGCTGTTGCAATCGAAAATTTGTAAGTAAAGTGGAACCTCCGTAACGTGAACACCGCCACCAACAGCAGCGAGTGATCAACAGTTGCGGGCGGCACTCAGTTAAAGTTAAGCCACATGACTTAAGCCTCAAAGCTAAAGCAATTTGCAACTTCAATTGGAATTTCCTTTAGAGATGATCCTCAGACATCCTTTAATCCTTAAACTGAAGTTCCCCCATAAATCTTTAATTGCCTTCGATTAAAGTTAATTAATCGTTCACAGATCAGATACAAATTTCGGAGCTATTTTTATGTTGTAACTATAAGCAGACGTTTAAGCTGGATCGATCGTAGTTTCACATGTTATTGGGTCACACACACACACGCACACACACATGCACACACATACAGAGAGAGAGACTTACATTTGCATACACTTGACAAATGGAAATGGAAAGGCGAGATAGAGGAGGGGTAATAGGGGCGGGGCGGACGGTGGCGGGGGGCGGGGTGTGAAGACATGAACTTGATCTAACTTCAAACGGCGAGTTCCCAGCCTCAACTCCGATACGAGTCGCCCATTGAATGACTCTTGAGGCGACAATTGAAGCGCTTTTGTTGCATGAGATGAGATGACAGCGTAAAATTCACACCAATGTAAACATTGAGACATTTTTGCCATTGCCATAACCCGTTCAGGTTCCATCAGCTTGCAGTTGTTGCACATGTGGCACGATGCTGAAGCGTTTGTTGCACTTTGCATCTGTCAGATTTCAGTGTCGAGGCTTTTTTTATTGCACGCCACGGCGATGCTCGAAAATGTAAATGGAACTGGAAGCGGGGCAGATGACAACCATGGTCCATGATTTTGACATAATTGAGTGTGTGTGTGTGAAGTGTGCATGTGCCTGTGTGTGTATCTGTGTATCTGTAATGCAACAACAACAGCAACAATCGCCGTCAAGTGCAAGAGTTATTTTCACAAGTTATTATCTATCCATTTATCCATTGAGCCAACAACACAACAGGCACTTCAAAGCAAACAACTCCACAATCCGTTACTCCCTTCTTCCGCCCCAGTCCCCAGCCGCCAGTCCCCAGTCACCAGTTCCCAGTCCCCAGTCCCTAGTCCCACCCCACACACCATAACACACACAGCACACAGTCTGGCATGTAAAGCCCTGTGATGGATGCGTTCCCCCTGTCTCGCCGCAGTTGTTGTTCACTTCGACACCCTACACCCCATGTCATGGGCATGTTCGAATTCGGTACAGTTGTGTCAACTAAAAAAAGGATCCGAAATATGACAATTTGCTTACTGAACTTTGTTTTAAAAATAACATTGATTTCCCCACTTTGGCATTGAGTGTTATTCCTCCCATGGATGCAGGGCATTAAGAGTGCGGATAGATCGTAGCCCGGACACTTCCTTTATTTCCATCTTGCAGGCGGCTTAGTTTTATATCTGTCTAGGTTCGTAGCTTTGTCTGTGTTGCACATTTCCTTGTGTGCCCCACTAGTGCGGGCATTTCCATCGTCACCATTGCCATCACCATCGCCATCGCCATCGCCATCGCCATCATCATTATTGCCATTGTCATCATGATGATGACTATCATCATTATTGTCCTCATTCAGCCATTGCCATAAATGTCGCCACTTGCTTTTTTAGGGTAAATGCACTGAGCGGCGCAAAAGAAAATCAATAGACGCCTTGCCCACACGGCGCCAAAACACCGACTGCTCAGACAAAGGATCACAGCAACAACAGCAACAACAACAACAACAACGACGACTGCAACGCGAACAAATTTAACTCTCATCCTTTACGGGCGAGACACTATTGGTCATTGCCACATTTTGCAAGTTGGCCATCAAAAATCAGTTGGCAATTCGTATGGAAGGCAAAGCCGGCGACATCGCCGCCGGTTTTGATTCATCCAATGAGTAACGGTGCGTGGGGCGGGGGGTGTGAGAGAATAAAGAATGTAAAGTGTAGTAGGGAGTAGGGAGTAGGGAGTAGGGAGTAGGGAGTAGGGAGTAGGGAGTAGGGAGTAGGGAGTAGGGAGTAGGGAGTAGGGAGTAGGGAGTAGGGAGTAGGGAGTAGGGAGTAGGGAGTAGGGAGTAGGGAGTAGGGAGTAGGAAGTAGGGAGTAGGGAGTAGGGAGTAGGGAGTAGGGAGTAGGGAGTAGGGAGTAGGGAGTAGGGAGTAGGGAGTAGGGAGTAGGGAGTAGGGAGTAGGGAGTAGGGAGTAGGGAGTAGGGAGTAGGGAGTAGGGAGTAGGGAGTAGGGAGTAGGGAGTAGGCAGAAGGCAGAAAACTATCGAAGTCATAGGACGACAACCTTGGCTACGAGTCCATTTGGCACAGGGCCAGACAAGACGAATTCCATTTGACACGTGCATTTTGAGTTCGGAATTGAAATTAGGAATTCCGAATTCGGAATGCTAACGAGACTCACATAATTTTCCTATGGGTTGGCCTGTTCATCCAGTAGCTGAATTGAGCTTCTATTTCTTCATCTTAATATGGCATTAGATGCCCACAAATAGTTTTTACCTTCATTTTGTTGTTTTTGTTGTTTTACCAATTAAAAAAAAACATCTTTGAAACAACAACCACAACAAAAACAAAACCATCAACCACAACAAGAACAACAAGAACTCCAACGATCAGTTGGTTTTTGTGTCTGCCTTAAAATGTCGCAGAAAAATTTAACTTACAATAAACACACATACGTATATGTGTGTGTATGTGTGTGTGTACTGTGTGTGTATCTCACAAATGACTAAACAACAACAGCAACAAAAAATAAAAAAACAAACTGCGACAAGTTAAGAATTTGAAACACGAAACGCAACTTAAGCTGCGTAGGTTTCTTAAGTAAGTTCAAATGTTTTGATTAGACTTTAAATGACAGCAGCAACAAAAACAACACACACACACACACACACACACATACATATTTACAAACATACACACATTTGTAGAGAACAACAGCTACAAAAGCCGTGAATGCCAAATGCCAGGCCAAGTTATTGCCAAAGCCCAAGTCAAACTCATAGCCAGATTCGAACTCGAACTCGAACCCAAAGCTAACTCATTTGCGCAGTCGCAGCGACAAAAGCAGCAGCAGCAGCAGCGGCGGTGGCGGCGGCAGCGACGGCAGCAGCCACGCAGCCACTGCACGTCGAGTGTGGGTTGCCTCAGGAGAGACTTGAGTGCCGCGCGTTGAGCAGAGCCGAGCTTTAGCCGCCGTTGAATGCCCTAACATTGCGTTTTGAAGCTGCCGCTACATTGCGCCCTTCAGCCTTCTGTTAAGGTCATGTTAACTTAACAGAGACGATACTCTTGGAAGCGCTTCAGGCATGAGAATATTAAAAAAAAAAAGACTTTCTACATGAAGGCTTTCATTTAATTCCCTACAAAGGAAACTTATGCGAAAACTCATGATCCTGGCTTATACTTGATTTAAATTCCTTAAATTCAATAAAAATTAATTTCACTTTAATCATCGCCGTCATTTAATTATTTAGTTAGTGTATTCAAAGATCGGTTTTGTTTTAAGGCCGAACTTTATTTTTTTTTTCTATTTTCTGCTTTTTGCGTAATGGATAATCGAAAAGACAAAGAAATGAATGACATGAACGAAAGAACAAACCAAAAGCGAACTTTTTGTATCCCTTGTTCATTTGTATCTGTATCTTTGGCTGTGGACAGTTCAAGTATCCGTATCTGTTGTGCGCCTTATTCGCGCGATAAATAACCGAGAAGCCGCTTGGGTGGCACCACAGCTATGGTATGACATGCTATGACATGGTGTGGCACGGTATGGCACGGTATGGCACGGTATGGCAGGGTATGGCAGAGTATGGCATGGCCAGTCTGGTCAGGGCTTTGCTGTGTGTTACGCGCTCTAAGACCGCAAGCCTTCAACTAAATGCCATTATTTGTAGGGGAAGCAGAGGTTGTTGTTGTTGTTGTTGCTGTTGTTGCTGTGCTTGTTACCTGTTCTGATGTTCTTTTCGTTGTTGTTGGAGCATTAAAAATCTTTTTCCTTTCTTTCTGAGTGAGTGGCTTTCATTAAGAAAAAAGCTTCAAACTCGCTTCAAGGCGATTTTCGAGTGATGTTTATTTAGTTATTGTTGTTGTTGCCTCTGTCTGGAGCTCAGGTCTTGAGAGACGCAAAAGCAACAGCAACAACAACAACAATGAAAGCCAAACAACCAACACAGCTGCGCATCTTCAACATTGTATCTTTTTTGCTGCTGCTGTATCTGTATCTGTATCTGTATCTGCATGTATCTGTGTATGCATGTGTCTATGTGTCTGTATCTGTGTCTGCAGCTTTGGCTGTGTGTGACGGACCCTCACTTGACCTTGAACTTGTACAGGTTTACTTTTGTTTTCTTTGGCCGTTTGGTCTTTCGGTCTTTTGGTCTTTTGGTCTCTTGGTCTCTTGGCCTCTTAGTCGTCCGCTTGCCGCTCTTCAACTCTTCTGAAGTTTTATTTGCCATTTTGTGTTTTTTTTTTCTTTCACTTTTTGTATGCTTTGAACTCGTTAATGTGTAAAACGGGCTAAATGGGTAATATGGCCAAAAGTCTTCAAGTGAGTAGCCGACTATTTGCACACACTATATCTAAGCTCTCACGTATTACATTTATCTATTGACTATATCTTTGACGGGCAGATCATCGATCCACCAGTTGGCATTGTGCCTCATTCGATTGCCAAGTAAAAGAGTTTCGATTTCGATATCGATCGTTATCGATCACTACTTTCTTTAACCTGCTTTCTCTCAGGGTACCATATGGATGTGCGCAGGGTGTCTAGTATTCGAGGTTATTCATATGAATCACCGCTTGGAGCTTTTGTGGCTTGAACCTAATCAGGTTTAATGCCGTTGCGACTCTCCACTCTATAACTGCTTCTTATCAGGCCACGAATATGACCTACACATTAATAACGAGACGAACAGCAATAAAAACAACGACTCCGTTCTCATTCCCTTCACAATTCCAGGAACCCTCGTCGAAGCCATCGACTTATAAGGAACTCGATTCGACATGTTCCTACTTCATATGCAAAGATTTATACGATTTATGAAATGCCAAACAGCCTCAGGTCTTAAATATCTTTGTCCTGCGAATTCTTGATCTTCCATTCGGATGGATTCCCCGAAAAGCAGACACAGAATTCTCCCTGATTTCCTGGCGATTTCGAAATAAATGACAAATAGCTTCAGTCAAGGAGCATATATATCATTTCTGATCCTCTAATTCGCTATAAGTTCTGTCAAGTTTAAAGAACGATTACTAAAGCTTGAGGCATAACAATGGGAGGGAAGGTATGTCTATAGGAGGGAAAGAATATCTATAGGAGGAAAGGAATATCTATAGGAGAAAATAAATATCTATAAGAGGAAAGGAATATCTATAGGAGGAACGGAACATCTCGAGGAGGGAAGGAATATCTATAGAAGGGAAGGTATGTCTATAAGAGGGAAGGAATATCTATAGGAGGGAAGGTATATCCATAGAAAGGAAGGAATATCTTTAGAAGGAAAGGAATACCTATAGGAGGAAAGGAATATCTAGAGGAGGGAAGGAATGACTATAGAAGGTAAGAAAGATCTGTAGGAGGGAAGGACTATCTATAGGAGGAAAGGAAGATCTATAGGAGGAAAGGAATATCTATAGGAGGAAAGGAATATCTAGAGGAGGGAAGGAATATCTATAGGAGAAAAGAAATATCTATAAGAGGAAAGGAATATCTATAGGAGTTAAGGAATATCTATAGGAGGGAAGGACTATCTATAGGAGGAAAGGAATATCTAGAGGAGAGAAGAAATGTCTATAATCAAATTTTAAGCCTAAGACTGTTTTAAAATGTAATTAAAAGATTGGAAATTAGAAGGTAAGATTCTAGGACTTTTGATATCTCTACATATCCTTACAAATTTGGATAGCTTGTCCTGATTGGCCTCGTCTTGAAGTGTATACGCGAGTCCGGCAAGAGTATTGCTTATGGCAAGGATTGAGGTTCAGTCTGCTTGAATGTGTCTCTGTCTGGAACTGTGACAGACATTAAGCCTGATACAGAATATGAAACTGAAAGCTTAGACTGAGGCTGGTACTCAGACTGTAGGCCACAGTGGGTTCCAGACTAAGACCTAAACTGGAGATCAGACTGAAAGCCAGACAAGGAAGTCAGACAAGGAATCAGACTACGATTTAGACTGCGAGGCAGACAGAGAGTCAGACAGAGGGTCAGACAGAGGGTCAGACCGAGAGCCAGACTGAGAGTCAGACTTACAGTAAGGTAAGGACCCAGACTAAGCCGCAGACCGAGACTCAGATTGATCTGGAAATGTGACTAAAAAAAAGAGCTTCAAATCAGATGTCAGCCAAGAACTGAGCTAATGAGAGAGAATGGATAAGAAGTGTCTATGATTAAGATTTAGGGAGTAACGTAGACAATGACTATACCCGAAATGAGGTCTTAGCCCAGTTCCCATCTTAGACTGAAACGCAATTTGACTGAAAGTGGAACTTGGACTTAGACTGGCACTTAGTCCGTTGCTCAGTGTGAGCCCTCAAATAGAACTGAGCAAAGCAGAACCTTCGCATTTTCAAGAACAAACAACAGATACAGAAGCAGAACCAAGGGGAATTCTAACGAGAACAAGCAAATGACATTGGACAAGTCAACAGCAGCGAACTGTAACTGGAACCGAATCCAGAGCTGCGAGTTAAGAGGTGTGACACAATTGCCTGGTATCAAATGACAAGAACTAAGACGAGTGAAGCTGTGGCAGCAACGCAGACGACGCAGAGTTGGCGACACAGGGGCAGGAGGTGCAGCCAGGGGCTTATTGGCCAAGACCATAAGCGAGAGATTAAGATTGAGATTGAGACTAGAGCTGAGATACGAGACGTGAGGCTGGACACAGACATCCACAACGACAACGCCATCAACATCAACATCGACATCGACATGGATGTGGACATGGACATGGACATGGACATGGACATGGACATAATTGGCATTGTTGCATTATCCATTGCTTCGCGTGGTGCAACATTGGCGTGGCTGCTGCTCAACAGCATCAGGTGAGAGTTATGCGTTGTTGTTAATTAACCATTTACGGCCTGATTGCAACGACAAACAAAACACAACAAAACACAGCAAAACAGCACAAGAAACACAAAGCAACACAACACAACACACAACAAAACAAAACACAGACCGACGAACCAGAGACTTAGAAACACAGATAAAAGTAAGTGTAACGAGGCCAACTTAGGAATCTATGCTAAGACATCTCATCAGCTCTCGGCTCATAGCCAGGCCATGAAGTTCAAAGTCAGGTCTTACACATGGAGCTATCTGAGACAAGAGTCCGATCCAAAAGTATCTCAAATTTAGGGCTAACTAACAAAACGAAGAGTTCACTATCGATATACTATGAGACCCCTATTCGATTACTATCGGCTCATTTGGAGAGCTCATCTGTCTTCCGCTTCCTGATTCTTCAACCTATTCCTTGCTTAAAGGACTCAACCTCAAATCCTTAATTTACTCAACAAATCTCTCGTTAGTTCGAAACATTTTGTGTACGTAGCATTGGGATTGATTGATTGATTGATGTATATTGTGCTTATCGATTTTGACAGTCAACAAGCTAAATGACAATTCATTTTTGTTATCGATTAATTGATGAGAGGTAATAACTGATATCAACTATGTGCAAATGACAACTTGGAAAGAATTCCAAAGTTAAATGGAAGTTATTCTTTAAAATCATAAATTTATCGATAAATCGAAACTCTACAAGAGCTTAAGCTATTTTAATAATTCTGCTATTTTAATAATCCTATGATAGTGAAATATTTTCTATTTTTTTTTTTAATTAAGCTGCTCCTCCAATTAAATGTCTTTAGGAATGTTTATAGGAAGAGGAATTCAATTATTAATCGATAAATAAATATAAATATAATAACCAGAACATCATCATTCATCGACCTTTTATGGACTCTCAGAATAGGCACTGAGCTAAGCCCAGAGTAAACCTCATACAGCGAATCCAAAGGCTCCATCGACAGCCAAGAGTATCTTAAAGTATCTAAAAGTATCTACGGAGCGGCAGTCGCTATCAAAGAGTGGAGAGACTTTGAAATGCAAATTGATTTGCGGAAGCGAGAGGAATCTTATCTCAAATCATATATGTATGTGTGTATATAATAATAATATATGATACTATACTATATATATTGTATATAGACATTCCTCGAAGTGACTAAATTAGACGAGTGAGAAGTGTGGGTCGTCGATAAGCAAGTGACGCAACCGTTGTTTATCTACCCTTGAAGTCGGTCTAAAAAAAGTAATGAAAGCTAACTGTTCACCCATTTCATTTCATTTCATTCCATTCCATTCTATTTCATTCCATTCCATTCTATTCCATTTCATTTCATTTCATTCCATTCCATTCCATTCCATTCCATTCCATTCCATTTCAACCCATTACATTCCATTTTATACAAAATCTTTTCATACCATTTCATTTCATACTATTTCATTTCATACTATTTCGTTTCATTTCATTCCATTGCATTCCATTTTATTCCATTCCATTACAACCCCTTACATTCCATTTCGTACCATTCTATTTCATACCATATCATTTCATACCATATCATTTCATACTATATCATTTCATTTCATTCCCATTTCATTCCATCCAACCCAATTCTAATTAATATTGCAAATATCACTTACATTGTGACAGGTTCCGGTGGCCGTTGCACTGGTTAGTCATATTGTTCGGGGTCCAATAGGAAAAACACACCTGCAAAAGAGAAAATCAATCAGTATCGTAAATTCTTATATAGCTATTGATATATTAATGCATATATGTTTGTATAAATATACAATATATGTGTATATGTATATGTGATGCATCGATATGTCAACTGCCCGACTATCAGAAAAACCTAAGCGAACGCAACTCGAGGAAAGACATGATTTTTCAACAATTTTGGTTATTGGCGATTTTCGGGGCGTTGACAGTGTTTCTCAGGTTGTTACTGTTGTTATTATTATTGCTGCTGCTGTTGTTGTTGTTGTTGTTGTTGTTGATGTCCATAAACAACTCGGAATACTCGTAAAAGTCTGAATTAGTACATTTCCAGTTGGCAACGAAACGGGTCAATCAACTGGCGAATCGTTAGGACTCACGTTTCTTTCGGTTCGAGTTTGCCCTAGCCCCCCTTTCTACCACTCCCCCTCCCCACTCCCCACTCCCCACTCCCCTTTTCAAAACATTCCCCATACCCATCGCCTGTCGCCTCCGTACATCGCTCGGCTAGCTGGTTACCTTCCTCACTTGCGACTTGGCCATCTGCTGCCCACAAAGCTGGCCAAGTTGATAGCACGCACGTGATCCGCAGACCGAACGAGGAACCAGCACCGAGCCACAAATCTGAATGAAGAATTTATGAATGAAGCGAACGTCAGTGCGTGAGCGAAGCGTCACGAATGTATGTGTATATATTGTGTATGTGTATATGTGTGTATGAGTGTGTTTGTGTGTGAATTAGCGAGTGCGCGTGTCTGTTTAATTGAGTTTGTTTCTGTATTGGTAAGTGATTCGCACGTTGGAGGATCCAAGCAACTTGTTTCTTGTCTAACTAAATCGAATATCTTCGCACTACGACGAACTGCAGATAAAAAGATACAAATGTATCTTTTGCCTTGCCATTGCAGATACGCACGTGCTGAGATGGCGCTTTCCGAAACGTTTATCGGCTTTTCATATTTCATTTATTACTTGTCGATTACAGCACTCACACACACACACACACACACTCACGCGCACTCACACTCACACACACACTTCATGGTAGGGCATGCCACTTCGAGTGGATCCTAAAAGTTTCCTGGACGCCCACGATTGCCGTGGAATGCATTTTGTGGCAGAACATAACTCAAAGGTTGTTGGCTACTGTGCGCATATTTACAAAGAGCAGTGAATCTGTGGGGATCTGTTTGTATCTGTATCTGTACTTGTGTATGTAAATGTATCTGTATCTGTATCTGTAGCTGTAGCTGTATCTGAACCTGTGAACGTGTCTGCATCTGTATCTTTAACTGCATCAGTGTCTGTAGCTGTATCTGTAGCTAGTAGTATATGTAGTATATGTATCTGTATCTGTATCTGTATCTGTATCTGTATCTGTATCTGTATCTCTATCTATATATGTATCTGTAGCTGTATCTGTATCTGTATCTATAGCTGTGGATGTAGTTGTAGTTGTGTTTGTTTGTCACGCAACTCTCGGGCCTCCGTCTGACGCATTGTCTGTGCGTGGCTCAACAACTTGAAATTGTGGCATAAACACGTTCTACAATTTCCGGCATGAGTGTTGGCGTTGTTGTTGTTGCTGTTGTTTCTGTTGTTGCTGTTGCTGTCAGCTGTCGGCTGTCGATTGTTGTTGATGTTGTTGCTTTTGAATAGTTGGTGTTGTTGTTTATTAGTTTCATTGATCATCATCATTTATTCTGCTAATGCGATTTGTAGATTCTGTTAGTCCCACTCTTAGCCAGGAGCTTCCTTCTCTGCGCGCCAAATCCCCACCCAAAACATAAGGCAGAACCACCACATGTTGAGCCGCAGTTGACCTCTTGACCCAATTGAAAACGTTTTGATCTTATGCACAAATTTAAACAATGATCGACACCTGCCCAAAGGTGGAAAGGCGAAAGGCGAAAGGCGTGTTTTGTGATGCACAAATCAACACACAGACGACAGGTGAGATTTCGGATTGATACACAAAAGATAGACTAAACACTTCCCGAAAGAATTTCCAATTGAGCGCCTAAGGGAAAGGAGGACCCAAATAGTCGACCTATCGATACTCTTTAAGTGGTCGATATTCCTTATGCCTGCAGGAGGAATATCAAGAGCAGGAACTTCAACAAGGACTAGAACAGATTTATAGCTATGACGCATTTATGGAGAATACTTAATAATATAATAATACCTAATAACAATATAATAATATAATGATATAATAATATAATAATGTAATAATATAATAATATAATAATATAATAATATAATAATATAATAATATAATAATATAATAATAAAATAATATAATAATATAATAATATAATAATGTAATAATATAATAATATAATAATATAATAATATAATAATATAATAATGTAATAATATAATAATATAATAATATAATAATATAATAATATAATAATATAATAATGTAATAATATAATAATATAATAATATAATAATATAATAATATAATAATATAATAATATAATAATATAATAATATAATAATATAATAATATAATAATATAATAATATAATAATATAAAATAATATGATAATATAATAAAAAATAATAATTATAATTATAAATCATAAACATAGTTTTTCTTTTTAAATAACAGGAAAAACCCTTCCCCCAGGTGACGTCCGAATTCTCACAGATCTGTAAAAGTGTGTTTGACCTTGAGGCTTGAGTTTAAGGTGATGCGAATGCTTACGGTCTGTCATCTCCGGCAAAAAGTGAATGACTACGACAAATTTGTCTCGTTTTAGAACAATTAATTTATTTGTGCGTCTTTTTGGTAGTTTTTTGGCTTGACAATCAAGCCAAATGGACAGTCGATCGAGTGGGTAGCTCTGAGAGAGCTGTGAGCGCTATAAACCAGAGTCGACGGTCAACGGCCGATCGATCTATCGATCTTAAATGATCTCAAACGATCGACCTTAGACGAGGGACAGTGGGACAGCTGGACAGCTGGACAGTGGGATAGCTGGACAGTGGGACATATGCTGCGCATGTGCAGAGTCGAGTGATCGCACTCGTAAATTAAATGAATTAACTTTCGATTTGTTTGCCATTTACTCAAATGGCCCAAACTCGAGAAGGAAACTTTTGTAATTAATTTAATTTATGGCTTCGAGGGCAATTTGGAAGGCCTACGAAGGGCCGCCCGCTAATTTGGTTCAGCGACCAACTGATGAGAAGAGCTGCCTGCCATGATCTGTGCCGTATTTTGGAGGACAAATGGCGACATCATCATTTCAATCGCTGGGCCCCAAAGCAAATAACATCATTTGTGATAATGATCAGGTAATCAAAGAAAATAAAGATGAAGAAAAACAAGGAAAAATAAATAAAAATAGAGAAGAAAACTGTGTGAATGCCAAACCAACCAAATGACATGTCAAATGGCCAATGACCAGACCCAAACAACGCTCAACACAAATGGTCAACACAAATGGTCAAGCCGATGGCCAGCAAATGGCCAGCAAGTGGCCAGTAAATGGCCCAAACTTGGCCGTGTTTGACATTTGGCCATTACTCAAACACCAGCACGCACTTCATTTTATTTAAGAGCAGGGAAAAATGTCAAAAACCAGCCCAATATATAATCATAATAAAAAAAAAAATAAAATAAAAAAATACATGGCTTCATAATGAACTGACAGTCGGTGCAGCGAGACTCGAACCCAAATCAATATTGAAGTCATTAATTCGAAAACGCGAAACCCAAAGCCCAAATCCAAATCCAATCCAAATGCAAAATAAAAAAAAATAAGAAAACTCTATTGGCCATTAACTTGGCCAAGCTTTAAGTTGACCGAGTCTGAAAATGCGACTCGGCATTTTCATCATCCCAGATATTGACATTAATAGGGTGATCTCAAGATCTCAAGGAAAAAATATTCCTAATATATTTTCAATTAAATCAAGGAAGCAAATAAAATTTGAGAATTTTCCTCAAATGAAAATTGATTTCCTCGAAAAGCTCTCCTTCCCTCTCTCCTTCGGGAACAATAAATAAAAGTATGTGTTGATCTTCCCTTCATGTTCTCATCGAAAGCCTCCCCGAGCAGGAAATCGACCCTCTGCTTAAAGTCGCACCCTTCTTCAGGGATGTCGAAATTCGAAATTCATATCCAAAGGGAATTTAAATGAAAACAGATCAATTCCCAATTTAATCCGGAATTCTGTGAACTTTTACCCCGCTTCTCACATTTCTCTAATTCCCGAAACTATCGAATCGAATTGAAAGTATCTATTTTTATATAGATATTCAGAGTCTAGAAGTCTTTCAGAATGAAAAGGGGGATTCGAAGTCGTTGTGTGTTTTACGGAAATAATGGCAACTGCGAGAGAGCCGTAAAACTAGATCGCCGGGTGATTTACATAGATTGTAATTAAAAATGATTTGATTAATCAAAATCAATTAACTTTGATCCGTTATTTAGAAGAGTTGCTTGGGATCGTTATGAGCTGCGAATGGGCAGCTTTTGCATAACTGAAAACTATCGTTATCGATATCCGCATCTTTGCGCCCCTCCGATCATTCGTATGCACAAGGCAGCGTTCCATAGCTTTTCCCATATACGCCCATGTACGCCCATGTACGCCCATTACGCCCATTCCGCCTATTACGCCCATTACGGCTATTATCATTGTTCCGTCATATTTTGCTGTTTCACTATTCCACTGGCAATTGGCGATCGGGTCCGATGACAGGAGAGGTGACAGGCAACGTCGACGTCGACGTCGACGCCAACAACGACGCCGACGCCGCCGTTAGGCGCCAATTACATTAGAGATTTTCTGCCGAAGCTAGCCCCATGGGGGGACACTTGGCCAGAGGCGCGAGGCGTCACAAGAAGGCGCTGTTAGTGTGAGACTGTGGGAGTGGTCCAGGATAGGTGGAGGGGAGGGGCGATATTGATGATAATACGTGTGGAGCACATTTGTGCGCCTCGGCGGGTCGATTAATTGCCGAGAACTGCGCTTGCATAGATAAATATTAACGTTAACGACAACTGCGACGGCGACTGTGACTGCGACTGCAACTTTTTCACAATTCACCCCATTAATTTGCAGAGCTGCTGTTATGCACACACACACACACTCACACACACACATATATAGACAGCGACAAGCAACCCGACCAAAGCCCAAACGAATTGCGACGCGATAAATTACAAAGGAATTCGCAACGCCCAACGGCCCAAAACGAGGCGTAACACGACAATCGCAAAAGTCGCATATCTAACGAAGAAGAAGTAAAAATAGAAGAAGGAGAAAAAAGTTGGAAGGAATCAAAATCTATATACATATATACATACATACACGGAATAACCTTATTCCTGCTCTGCCCAAAGTCCTTAATGAACTCCATCGATTTTTAGGTCTTCGGTGAATTACGATATTTACGACTTTTAGTGGTTAATGTGAGTGTGTGAGTGTGTGAGTGTGTGTGAGTGTATATATATTCTATTCATTTTATATATGTACTAGTTTTAATATATCAGAAAGTGTTTTAAATACCACTGAATATATATTTTGATATATATTTTATTATATATATACTCTTATTTTTAATCCAATAGAATTTCAAATAATATGAATAAATAAATAATAATAATATAAATAATAATAATATGAATAATTAAAATTTGAATAATAATAATATAAATAATAATAACATAAATAATAATAATATAAATAATAATAATAAAAATAATAATAATATAAATATTTAAAATATAAATAAAAATAATTATTTAAAAAGCATTCCTTTCGAAATGAATAACACTCATTCTCATTCTCACACGCATTCTCATTCCCACACTTATTCACTTTCATTCACTTTCCACCACTTTTCTTTTCTCGTCGCTCACCTTATGCTTCGTTCGCAGGAACAAAATCTCCCCTAAACTGAAGTTGTCCTCATCTTTGCCTCCCTTTGCCCCCCAACTGCATTCCTTTTCTGCGTCTTAACTCAGATGCCATTTTTATTATTCCTATTCCTTGTTTTCCCCCTGTAACACATCTTTCCTCCTTCCTCTCGTCCTTATCGCATCCAACCCATTTTATATTCCCATGTTATCCTAGCTCAAGCTTTGTTTCTCCCTTGGATCCTTTTCTTATTTATTCCCAAGCAGCCAAGGTTCAACGCTCTCTCCTCGCTTAGTCCACCTTTTTACTACTTGCCAACAGTTTAATTAATTAATAATTTATTAATTACTATTGATTGATTATTATTTTTATTTTATTTTATTATTATTATTCTGTTAAGAATTTATTAATAATTATGTTTTAATTATTTTTTTTTAATAATTGTTTTCGAATTATTATTTTTGTTATTTGATTAATTATAATTTATTAAGAATTATTTGTTATTTATTGTTTATTATTTATCATTTTTTAATTATTGTTTTTCAATTATTGTTTTTCAATTATTGTTTTTTAATAATTATTTTTCAATTGTTTTTTATTTACTATTTATTTTTAATTATAATTATATGTTTATTAATATTAATTAATGTATTTTCATAAAGTATTATTTTTTAATTATAATCTGTTAATTAATAAAAACTATTTGTTATTTTTCAAATATTTTTTATTGTTTTTTTCCCTCTTTTTTAAATAATAACTTTATAAGCCAATAATTATTATTTCTTCTAATTAATTATTTATATCAAACGTTTGTTATTTTGTATTTATATATATTGTATGATATATATGTATTTATTTATATATATTGTATGATATATATTGTATGATATATGTATATTGTATTATTTTTTATATATGTATATATTTTTTAATATTTATTTATTTAATATATTTATTTAATATATTATAGTATAAATTTTAGTTTTATTATTTTAACAGATCTTGAGATTTTGAACCCTTCACATTTCAAGTCTTAACATCTTATATATATTTTTTTTTAAATACTCCCTATTTAACTCTGATTCTCTCCCTCTCTTCCTCTGTCTCCCCTTTTCTCTTTGCCTATTCCAATTCTCACCTTCCTCTGATCTTAAGTCTGTACTTTTCTTTAATCGAATTTTATAAGAACAATTCCCATGAGAATGACTTAATGTTTATATCTATCTTCTTCTCATTCTCATTCTCTCATTCCCCCTCTTCCTCTTCCTCTGCTTCGTCAATCTCCTTTAATTTCCCTTTTGCTTTTATTACAATCAAACATTTATTCATATATTATAATATTATATATATTTATTTAGACTGCAAGTAGTGAAGATTTCGTAGGAAACGCCGATAGTGCCGGATGAGCCGCATGCCTCCCCCTTGCGGCGATCCCCTCTTCCCCGGGCTCCCTCTTTTATTATTGTAAATATTATTCACTTTATTCACTTTACTCACTTTACTCACTTTGTCGCTTCGAATGAGCGCCGAGAATTATTTATGCAAATTTTATGCGCAAGTGGGAAAAGCAGCTAAAAGCGTTTGATAACAACATAAATATAATATAATACGAGTCTGTGTGTGTGTGTGTGTGTGAGAGTGTGTGTGAGTGTGCAAGAGTATGTCAGAGTCTGTAAGTATATTTGTGCGTGTGTGAGTGTACGTACTTAATGCACTTAAAGTTGCTTTTGCAACTTGAAACGATTCGAGTCTTTGCACTGGGGGCGTGACAGCAACGGGGGCGTTCAGTCGCCGTCGCCGTCGCCATCGCCGTCGTTACCGCCAGCGTCACCGTCGCCGTTGTCGTCGGCATTTGTCAAAGGCATTTGGCTACCGATTTGTTTTAGTTGCAACTTCGACATTGGCGGCGAATTTAGTTGCAGTTGCAGTTGCAGTTGCATGTGTAGTTGTGGCTGTTGTTGTTGTAGTTGTAGTAATAGTTGTAGTTGTAGTTGTAGTAGTAGTTGTAGTTTTAGTAGTAGTTGTAGTTGTAGTTGTAGTTGTAGTTGTAGTTGTAGTTGTAGCTGTAGTTATAGTTGTAGCTGTAACCGAGCTGATGTGTTGTTGTTGTTGTTGTTGTTCTTAAGCTGCGCATGCGCAAAAGCCGCCCGCCGTCAAGAGCACCGCGCTAAGTGTGTGTGTGCCTGTGTGTGCCTGTGTGTATCTCATGGCTAGACGCGTAGCTGGATAGTTGCATAGCCGCTGCCACTAATGAGACTGCCACTGCCACCGCTGCATGCAAGAGTGGCAGACACTAAGCGCAACTCACAGATATGCCACAGAGGCCACGCAGCGACGCGGCAGGCAACATGTGTCACCATCATTAAACAAATCTCCACACATGAGCATGAGCATTTTTTCCACTAAGCACACACACACACACACACACACACACTTGTATGTGTCTATGATCATTGCTGACCGATCAGGTTGTCAATAATGTTGTTGTTGCTGCTGCTGCTGCTGCTGCTGTTGTTGTTGTTGTTGTTGTTGTTGTTGTCGTTAATTAATGTAAAAACAACAAAAGCAAAAACAAATCAAAACGCACCACAACGACAAGCGACGGCGAGTTTTAGTCGCTAAATTGAACTTTTGAAATGATTTAAGCCAAATGCCACTTTGCATTCAGGGCCATCGACTTGGCCACACACGCACGCACGCACACACACACACACACAAACACACACACATACAACTGATTATCTTTATCTTGCTCAGGCGCCTTGACAAGTCAATTTTAGTTTTTCTAACGGTAACACGCTTTTTACAGGCCAAGAGAGGAACGGGTTGGGGGGGATGGGTTAACGAGGGGGATGGGTGAGCAGCTGAAAGGCAGATGCAGATGCAGATGCCCCTAAATGACCATCAAAGCCAATCAACTTAATGATAAATCGATGGACCCAAGAACATAAATCGAAGCACCTCAGAAACTCAGAAGAATTAAATTTAAGATCAATCAGAAAAGTTTCTCCTCCTCCTCCCCCTCCATTCAAATGGAAGGATAATGAAGAGTTGAGACATCCTAGGGATGATCGTGATGACATACGATTCACTTTCGTTTCAGGTGCAGATGCATGACTTGACCTCATTCTCCGCAAGTGTCAACGACTATCACAAAGGTGACGCCCCGCAAGATCATCGCGTGAATGCGCCGAGCCTCAGACGCCTTAAACGATTGTATCCGGTGCGGGCATGGGGAGCACATGGCCATAGATAGTTGGAGGGCTACCAGATTGAGCGAGCATGCAACCCCAAGCACTGCCCAGAACCCAACCCCAACCCCAACCCCAACCCCAATCCCAATCCCAAAACTAATTCCTGCCTTCCCCCATCTCAGTTGCAATATGAATCTTAAAATCAGGTACTCGCTTGCCTCAAGCATGGGAAGGGGAGGAGAAGGAGGAGGAGGAAGCTGGGACATATGTGCGGCAAGTAACTCAAATGAAGCAAGTGCAAGTAGCAATCCCAATTGGAATCGGAATTGCAATTGGAATTACGATAGTAATCGCAATGGCGATGCAGACGACATTCGTGTCGTGCGTGCAGAGCGGATGTTGGGGGTAGGTGACAGACAGAGGGGTGAACTTTTGAATGGATCCCATGTGCATGTTCATACAGATTGAGCGGGGGTGGGTGCAGTGACTACTCTTGTTGGTGGTGGTGGTGGTGGTGGTGCTGCTGCTGCTTCTGCCAGGCACGTGCGGGGCGAAGAAAAACCAATAAACTGCAAAGGAAACTCAATGGGAAAATAAATTTCCAGTGAAATGATTTCACATTTGCCGCCCCATGGCTTGGCCAGGGAAATGTATGTGGGTTGTGAGTTGTGGGTTGTGGGATGTGGACCGTTGGCTGCCTGAGAGCTATGGGATGTAAGATATGGGATGGCAATGGACGATGGGCCATGGTCGATGGGTGATGGGCGATGGGCTATGTGCGATGGGTGATGGGGTTGGCCATAAAAACTTCACCTTTTAACAGAGTTTTGGCAAAGGAGGAAGAAGAATTCATGGAATGGCGGTGCAGCCGCCGTCAACAAGCGATTCATTAGAAACATTTTTCGTACGTTTTCAAAAATCATAAAAGTGAAAATGGAAATGAAAGGGGAATGGCGAATGGGGAAAGGGGATAAGAAAGGAAGAAGTGGAGAGAAAAAAACAAATTTTCTTCTGACGGTGCTGAAAGGTAATAAATAAGCGCTAGATGTGGACACGTGTGCTGTTAATCCAACAGAGAACAGAGAACAGTGGAAATGCACACACACACACACACACATACCGCCTGCCTGCCGCTCCTCCCTTCCCTTGAAGAAAACATCTCGCCAGCTCCCCCAAGCGATCCATAGGAGCAGCCACGCATCGTGCGTTGTTCTAATTAACGTCACAGCAAAGCAGCAAACGGAGAGGAGAAGCCAGTCAGCCAGGCAGCGAGGCAGCCAGGCAGCGAGGCAGCCAGGCAGCCAGCAGCATACAGAAGCATACCATGCCATACCACGCCATACCATGCCATACCATGCCATACCACACCATATCGTATCGCATCATGCCATATCATACGGAACCGTATCGCAGGGCACGGAAAGCGAATGAGCAGCAATCCCGATGCAGCATTCAAAAGATGAAAGAAACAGCAACGGGGAAGGGTTGCAAATGAGGCAGCTACAGCTGCAGATACTTACAGCGACACACACACTCACACACACACGTGTGTGTATATGTAAATTGGTATATATAAATCATATATAAGGTAGAAGTGCAATGAGATACACAAACGCGTGCTTTGAATTGCAATTTACACACACACACACACACACACACACACACATATGCAGAGAAGTAGATTTGAGAACCTGGGTAGCTACTCCGAGCCGGGAGAGGGAGTCAACAGCTTCCTGAATGCAATTGACATTCCGCTGGTCGCATACTTCTCCAATTAGGGGTTCGTTTCGAGTCAAAACAAATGGCATTCCCATTGAGGAGCAATAAGCACTTCACGATGCCAAAGGCCAAACAAAGTAGCAGCCCTCACCACCACATGCATTGCCCCTTGTATGTACATATATGTTACATATATACATACACACATACCCATATAGATATCATTATATCCCCCCTATAACTCACTCTGTCAGCAAACGTACCCAAATTGGATTTCAATTGGGATTTTGATGCGGTTCTTAATTAAAAACTGATCATAAGGAACATGAATATGAATTAATACTTCTCTAGATTGAAGGATCATAAATTATAGTCCTAGTCTTTAATCAATCAAAGGTTGTAGCTTCAAGATAAACGCTTAACACCAAATGATACCTTGAGTGATCGTTGGAAAATCGAGCCCAAAACTTAATCGATTATTGCGATAAAATTTTGAAATTTACACTAAACCAGGAACAACTTCTTTAAGTATGTTTAGTACATTTAGAACTTTTAGTCCATTTAAAACTGTGAGTACTCTTAATGCTTGAATACTTCAGCACCTTCGGTACATATAGTCCGTTTTGAATTGTGAGTACTTTTAACGCTTGAAGTACTTGAACACATTTGGCACTTTTAGCACTCCTGCAATATCTAGTACTTTTATTTGCCAGTTTTAGTACTTTCAGTGGTTTTAGTACTTGTTGTACCTTGTATGTACACTTTTTCAACACTATTTAGTACTTTTAATGCTTTCTGTACCTTAATTACATTTAGTACAATTAGCACATGTGCTAACTTCAGTGTATTTAATACTTTTATATAATTTCAGTCACTTCAGTACTTTTAACACTTGTAGCATCTTAAGTACCTTGAATACTTTTAGTACTTTTAGCTAGTATTTTTAAAATATGTAGTTACTTTTAGTACAATTAGCACATGTGCTTACTTCAGTATTTTTAATACTTTTATTAATTTTAGACACTTAAGCATTTTTAACACTTGTAGCATTTAGTACTTTTAGCCCTTTTAGTACTTTTAGCCACTTTAGTACAGTTTAGTACATGTAGTTACTTTGGATTCTGGGTTACTTATACGGCCTTACAATCGATGCACGTCAAATGTTGCACAAAAGTTGCCAGTTTTTGCCTCGCCCATAATTTGCCTCAGCTTCCAACACGATTGACGATTGACGATTGACAATTGACGATTGATGATTAACGATAGGCGATAGGCGGCCAACGATTAAGTGAAACATCGATGGAGGTTTCATGTGGAGCTCATTTCTTGAGTGTGTGTGTGTGTGTCTTTGTTTATAAAACAGTACGTAAAACACACGCCCTTACATTAGCACACACACACACAGCCACACACACACATATGCATTAGCACACCTTCCATGATATCCAGCAATAGATACAAATGCAGAGTTGCAGATGCCAAGATGATGGGCTTGGTGTGGATCTGAATGTGCCGCCTCGGGTTAGGCCCCTAACCTTGACCCAAATACAACTCGTGGTATGTGCTGAAAGCGTGCTAATTGCTAAAAACAGTTTTCAACGCTTAAATCTTCGATGTGTAAACATAATAAAAGACGTAAAGGTAAAGGAAATACACAAAGAGAAAGAGCAAGGGAGAGAGAGAGAGAGAGGAAGAGGGAGAGGGGGTGGCACACCTAATCCTCCACTGAAGTGGGACAACAACGGATCGAACTACTTTATAGAGAGATACGCCAAGTGCTTCAAGTAGCGAGCAGAACAAAAGATTGGGTAAGCCCAAAGTATCGAGTGAGTGTCCAGGGAGTAGATTCAGGTACTCGGCCACAATATTTATACACAACATTTTGTGGTCTCAGGGCGAGCGGTGTGAATGGTGAGTGGTAAGTGGTAAGTGGTGAGTGGTAAGTGGTGAGTGGGGAGTGGTGAGTGGGGAGTGGTGAGTTGAGGATGATGTGGAGAGGAGGGAGGATTGCACATTATAAACAATATGAAAACAAATGAGGTAAACTATACTTTTCCTTCAATTCATTTGCTGTCTCTTTAAATGTGATCCACCTCACGTCGACACCGGGTAATCATATGGGGAAATTACATGCGATTGCCTACACACACACCACACACACACACTCACACCCACCTACACAGAGTACTAAATAGGCCTACCAAACACAAGAGATTAGATAAGAAACGCGACAAACACAGGGTACAAGTTTAGATTTTGTTAATATTCCAAAGTTGTTTACCTTGTGGCTTGATCGATACGACGACCAGCGATTAGAAGGCTTTACGACCATATCTACATATATATATATATACAGATATACATATATATATATATATATACTCACTAGATATATTTATACCGATTTGTTTCTATTTATGAAGTTAGCGAAAGATCCAAGCAAAATACACTGAGTGCTTATAGCCCAACTTTAGGGGTGAGAAAATTGGAAAATTGGGAAATTTGGGAAAATTCCAATCAAATGTTTTATTTGGGAAAAAGGAAAGGTTCCAAAAATGGAAAGTTGGCCAATTTGATGTTTGGTATATCGATTGCCTTTTATGCAAATCAAATCGAAACCCGAGCAGCCAGAAACCATGCCCAGGCCATGCCCCAGCCATGCCCCAGCTATGCCCCATCCAGGAATGATATCGCGCACACTCAGAGTATGCAAATGACGGACAGCTTTGGGTCAATTAAGAGCCAACGCTTCAGTTGAAGCTCCCGTGCGTTCGGCCAACTGACAGCAACGCCCAAAAGCCATTAAAACTGGCCATAAAACTGGGCTAAGAAGACATGCCTGGCCCACATTTGAAAATCGTGGCTTTTGATAGAGACGCACGCTTCAATTTTATGATCCACTCATGGAAATGATGATGGTGACTGCTATGATCCCAGGCCACTGGACTCCGGACTCCGGACTGTGGACAGTGGACTGTGGACTCTTGGGTATTCGCGCCACACGCATCCCAGCGACAACAATGAGAATGGAAAACAAAGTATCCACACACTTGAGAAGATGCGATGAAAAAGGATTTTCCCAGTTGACCACAACTGAAAGTGTTCATAATTTGGAATTTCACTCAGGAATTAGGATCGTATAACAATGGAGAAGAAGGGACGGGGGACGGGGAGGGTGACGGCGGCAAAGTTCCAAGCGCCGTATTGTTGGCTTAGCTGGAAGAGTGTCTTTTTATATAATATGATCTTTCGGTCGGATGGGTTCGGTCGAGGGCTCTCAAAAGTCGTATAAATCATATTCAGTTAAAAGTTTTTGCCTGTCAGGGGCTGCACTTGACACTCGGAAGATGCCGGAAAATTGGAAAAGCTGTGAAAAGCTGTGAAAAGCTGTGAAAAACTGTGAAAAACGAGAACAGACAATGTCGGGCGAAACTTAAGATTGCGAAATCTTTGAAGAATAGAATGGAAGTCGGCCTTTTGATGTCACGGAAACGTATGGCCAGAACAAAGCAGCACCAGCACACACACACACACACATACACATTAGCAGCAGAATTTGAAGTGTGTGCACAGTGTGAAGTGCAACAGAGTCTTAGGCGTTGTTTGAGGCTATTAAAAAATATGAGGTAATTCCCAGCGACAGACACACACAGCAAATTGGATAAATAACCCAAGACGGAGTTGGATTCAAATGTGGATGTGGCTAAGAGGGCGACAGACACAAAGACCCGCATCGCAAACATGGCAGGCAGCGAACAATAATGAACACCACCAACAACAGCAAATAGAAAACAACAGCAGCAGCAGCAACAACAACAATAAGAACGACAACAACAACAACAACAACAACAACACAAATGACATTGACATAATGATTCTTAGTTAACGTTTACGTTTCCAAAGTTTCTATTGTTGTTGTTGTTGGTATTTGTTGCTGTTGTTGTTGCTGTTGTTGCTGTTGTTGCTGTTGTTGCTGTTGTTGCTGTTGTTGCTGTTGCTGCTGTTGTTGCTGTTGCTGCTGTTGTTGCTGATGTTGCTGTTGTTGCTGCTGTGGTTGCTGCTGTTGTTGTTGCGTCTCAGCGGAGTCGACGACGCTGTTCCGGCGTTTGTCGACTGTCGACTCTCGGCTGTCGGTTGTCAGTTGTCGGCTATGTGGCTTTTGACAAGTTTTGACATACCCTGCACTCATTGGAGGCAGCAGCTCGGGTCGTCAAGCACTCATTGAGTAGTTCTTTAGGTCCTTCGAGCCAGGATCTCAGACTTGGAATCAAAATCTTCTCATCTATCGCAGCGGTTGGGCTTACGCGACTGCAAAAATACCCTCCATTCAGGTCAGAACTAGAACTTAGCATTTACATAACTAGTGACTGATCAGTGACTGATTAGTGACTGATTAGTGACTGATTAGTGACTGATTAGTGACTGATTAGTGACTGATTAGTGACTGATTAGTGACTGATTAGTTACTGATTAGTGACTGATTAGTGACTGATTAGTGACTGATTAGTGACTGATCAGTCACTGAATAGTGACTGGTAAAAGACCACCTAGTGACTGTCTGTAAGCCAAACTAGTGATTGATTAAAGACTGACCAGTGTCTGAGGACTGACCTGTGACTGTGCAGTTACTAGCTATTGATTGACTAGTGACTGACCAGTGACTCACCAATGACTGACCAGTGACAGACCAATGACTAAAGACTGAGAAGTGACGGTTTATCGACAGTTTAGTGACTGATTAAGGACTGACCAGTGACTGCCTAAAGGCTGAGCAAGGACTGACCTGTGACTGTGCAGTTACTAACTAGTGATTGAGTAGTGACTGAACAGTGACTTCCCAATGACTGACCAGTGCCTTATAAAAGACTGACTAGTGACTGCTTAGTGACTGCTTAAACACTGACCAGTGACTATACACAGACTAACATGTGACTAACTCCACCAACAACTTTACATGGATCTCCGCGTGACACGAATCATAATTTTATAACACGATCATAAATTTATAATAAGTCGCTAGGAGGCTCAGGACATGAATACCTCCACTTACATATCTAGACACACCTGATGAAAGGATATGGCGGCTTTGACCTCGACAGGTGATGAGTGAAGCGGATTGAAAAATCGATTAAGAAAAGTTAGAAACAAAATCTCGTTTGATCAATACTCATCATAGATTCACATATGTACATATACATATATATAAATATATGCATATGTATATGTATATGTATATGTGTTTTTATATAAGTTATATTAACTGTGATTTATAACAACATCGATCGTAAATTTAGGAGAAACCAAAGCCAGAGGAATGAAGATTCAAAAAGAAGAAATAAACACACACACACTCACACACGCATACACACTCATACAATGTCACATATGGCGTGAATAATTGTTTATAAATATTTAAATGTCTTATTTTGTTGTTTGTATGTGTAATTAGGTAATTCAGTCCTGAGCTCAGGGTATCTGAGAGTCGCCCTGAGCATTTTTTGTTTTACTGTTTGTTTACGTTGATTTTCAGATATCCGCGAGTTGAACAACTTAATGAGGCTAAAACATAGCACACTTAAGGCTAAGTAGTTGCCAACTAGCTTGGGGGTAGCCCCACCTTCCCCCCAGCCCCTCCAAATGGGCGAGACCCAGCCGAGAAACACCCAAAAGACAAAAGCCGCATTCTCATTTTGGGAAGTTTGTCAAATATTTTAGAAGCGGGTATAAACGAGAGATCTATACATGAGCTATATGTATATGTATGTGTATGCGTATATGTGTAGGTCAATAGATATATAGATTCTCGATCAATGGATACAAGTACAAGTCTCCCATCAAGACATTGAGATCCTATGGAATACAGGGTATCTGTGCATCGAGTTTAGGAGAGTTTAGGATTCTTGTTTGTGTTTCAAAATTTGTGTTTTGTTGCATGTGTGTGTGTGCGAGTGTGTGTGTGTGTTTCGCATAAATCTTAAAGCTCATGATGTAAGCTACCCAATTTGTCTTCACCTTAGATTCATCAGGTTCGTCCGGTCTGCTCTGGTTGGGTGCTACGTATGGAGTCCGGTCTGGTTCGGCTGTGTGTGTGTGTGTGTGTCTTTGTGCAACAAAATTTAACTTAGACATGAGTGTATGTGTGTGTGTGTGTGTGTGTGTGTGTGAGCTCATATTTTATAAATATGGTTTTGATTAACAACCCGTCACCAGGCCGCCCGCATCCAAGTTAATTTCGTTAATGGGCGACAATAATGGCAAAGCCTTCAATTGTACAGCTTCCCCTTTAATGCCACGCCCCTTTTAATTTGTGTTTAAATGGATAACGCAAAGTTGAATTGATTGAATCCTAAAAGCGGAACTTGGCCATCTGCAGAGGATTAGCTCAAAAACAAATATATTTTCATTTACAAATCTGACCCGATAAACAAATTCGATAACTAAATTCGATTTCCGTTACTTTCCCCACCCCCCGATCTATCCAATTATTATGTACATGTATATGGGCAGGAATTCATAAAAGGATATTTATAATGACTTTCTTTAAGTAACTAACTATGAGATTCCCCCGCTGCCCTCAGCTCGATCCTTGGAATAATCAAAGACTAAAAAACGATATTCGAAATTTAAATTTAATTAAGTTGAGGGATTTAAAAATTATATCAAAGTCAAGATCAGTGGATCTGCAGTGGGCTATGCCGTACGATCAGTAAATCGGTAAATGAATCCCCCCCGCCTGGCAAATTACAAGGAAATACCAGACCGAATTACACTCTCTCTTAACCTCCATTGTTGGATCACTTCAAGATCAGCTTCGGCAGCGGCAGATGCCATTTCACTTGGGGAGAAACTTTGACATTAGATTGTCATATGGGGCCATTGTTCGGGCTGTGGAGATGTAGTTGTAGTTGAAGTTGGAGTTGGCGACATTGGATGATTTTATTTCACCCACAGCCCACATATTATGGGCATCCATCAAGTTGGATAAGCAACATGCGAACTGCGAACTGCGAACTGCGAGCTGCGAGCTGCGAGCTGCGATCTCTGATCTGCTATCTGCTATCTGCGATCCGCTATCCACGATCTATGGGATCTGTGGGATCTGCGTGGTGAGTGCGGCTGAGCAATTAATAAACAAATAAAATGCCAACAACAATGCGGGTCCATGACCACAGAAGGGAGACCCGAGGGGCCAGCGCGCCGGGCAGCAAATTGCGTGCGCGAACAACTAAATTTACAATGTGATGGGAATCCGCCGGATGATAGCATCAAAGAGACGAGCAGAGACTCTGACGGTTGAAACGGGAGGAAGGGTGACACTACGCCACCACCGACAGTCGCTAACTGTCTACCGTCTGTGGCTGCCACTGCCGTTGTTGCCACTACCACCGCCACCGCCACCGCCACCACCGTTGTGGCTGTGGCTGTGGCTGTAGCTGCGGCTGCTGGGAAGCCTAACCAAACGATGGAGTGTCTGTGAAATTAATTGAAATGAAGAAAGAAAATAATAATAATAATGATAATAAAAAAATAATCATTTTAATTATTATTTTATATTTTTATATATTGTTAATAATTATTTATATTATTATTATTTCCATTACTTTTTTAAAAAGAGAAAATATAAATATGCGACACCTTAAACGACAGCCTCCCACAGAAGGCATGGAATTCATAGAGGAAGATCCATCAATCGGTGGCTTAGACAAAACTTAACTTAAATATATAAATTAATAAAATAATGTTGTTATGTAATAAATATAAATAAATAAAAATATAAATAAATAAATATATAAATATATAAATATACATTTATTTAAATATTTTTCAGCATCGTTCGCAGATGATTTTATTATATATAACGCAGAGACAACTTATCTATATAAGTTGTCTCTGATATAACGTAAGATCTGTTAAGTATGTCTGCATATGTTATCCAAGTTCTGTCCCCACTGTTATTAACAGCGTCTGCCCAATGCCCGCAAAATTGGAGTTTTGTTATTGCTTTATCTTTGTTGCATTTCATAGCTGTGGCTGTGACAAGGGCAAAGGAATGAGTGGAAGTGAAACTGATGCTGTCAAAGGGGTCTGGCTTGGTTGAGGATGAGAGCGAGATGGATATATGTATGTATGTATGTGTGGCTCTGCCTAAGAGCACAAGGAGCGCGACTCAATGGAAAAGAAGATATTCTGTTCATAGAATGAGTGGAAAATACTTGCTGTGGGAATTGCGTACGATACGAATCGAATCGAAATCGATCCCAACATGACTGTACATGTTCGTAGAGTATCCTGTAGTCGTGTAGTCATGATTGACATACGATAACTCCTTATCTTTGCGATCCATCAAATTCAGTATCGAGAATTTGATGCCTGTGTAGTCGATAATCGTATCTTATATGAAATATTTCAGCCCCGATACCTTACCCCTTGGGCTACCCTTGGGCAACAACTTGACACACACACACACCAGCTCCCACACACACGCACACACACACACATACACTTTTGGATCGTCAATAATTGAATACATGAAACTGTCCATGCAAATGAAGAAAAACATCAATGGCACGGACTGACGTTGAGGTTCAGTTGTCCATTTGGCTGGACCGTCTGACCGTCTGACCGTCCGACTGTCCGATCGTGCCGCAGATATTAATAAATATTGAAATATGGATAGAAAACTTCGATGGCGATTAATGACAAACGACGCTGACGAGGAAGACGACAACAAATCGTTTCCCGGGCGGTTGAGCAATCGAACGGATCGATCAATCGGAAAAAGAAGAAAAAGGGGAAAAGGGGGAAAAAAGGGGAAAAAGGGGGAAAAAAAACAAATCGTTGAATCGTTTGGATCGTTTCGATGGTCGTTCATTGTTTGGTGATCACCTTTAGTGTCCGTTCCTATCTACGAATTAATTTGTACAACGTCTACCCAATTTGTCATCGATGTCTCTTTATTTTTTATTTTTTATTTTTTATTTCTGTTTTATATTCATCGATCTATTGCTTGAATGACAATTGATATGATATGCCCACTAAAAGTGGTCAATGCAAATGAAAACGAAAACGAAATCGAAATCGAAAATAATAATGAAAATGAAAATGAAAATGAAAATAAAAATGAAAATTCAAACGAAACTTCAATTAAAACTGAAACTGATTGTAAAGCTGACACTGAAAGTGCAATAAAAATGATGTCTCAGGCGATGCGTCACTTTTTGTTTCTTTTGGCAAAGAGCCCACAAGCGATTCGAATTCTTGACCTACGACATAATCCCAGCACCATCTATAAGAAATGTTATTTTATATATATGTCTCTGTATCTGCATACGTGTCTGCATCTGTATGCGTATCTGTATATGTGCGTATCACAATGACGAAACGATCTCAGATTTTATTTTGGTTCTGTGATTCACTGAATACATTCTTAGAACTAGGAAATGATTAGTGGCCACGCATGAGTCCATATATTATTATACTTCGGCTGGCGGAGGGGGTATGTGAAAAGAGGGGGAGGGGGAAGGGGCAGTGGGTAGCCATGGACACGTAATCTCTGATAAGTCTGCCCCATATGTGAAATCACATATTTAGCTTCAGATACGTCAGGGAAATGCCCAAACAGCAGTTTATCTGTCCTTATCAGGTCCCAATCTGGAGTGTTTCCCACACAGTCGACAATTTGAATATATCCTCTATACACCCTCCATATATATAGTATATATATAAATATATACCTATATATGCTGCAACCTTATGTAAACTAAGAACTTGGATCAATTAATGTTCAGGAAAGAATATATCCTTTTACGCCTAGAACAAGTCCTGTTCATACTAAACTGATCCCTAACCAGGACACTCATCGTTGGATACATTTGTTGCACTGGAAAACCCGCTGCTGCTTAGTCGGAAAAGCAACTCCAAAACTATGGTTCTTATCTTTATACAGCGCCTATCCTTATCCTTATACGACTCCTATCCTTAGAGGACATTTACTATTAAAGGACTCCTATTCTTATCCATATATAACGCTTATCCGAATACGACTTAAATCTTCAAACGACTCCTTTTCTTTACAACTAACCACTTTTATCCTTTTCAGACTCTTATCCTTATCAGACTCTTATCCTCGTATGACCCCTATCCTTGTGCGACCCTTATCTCTATACGATTCACTTTACTTACCACTCAGATGTCGGATGATCGCGATGTCCGCAGAGTTTCGCAGCTAAGACGTTCCTATAAAAAATAGAGAAGTTATTGAGTAAGAGCTTTGCGCTATAAGACGTAAAAATAATATTTATACTATTTATTATTATTATTATTATTATAAAACGTATCATATATCAAAATAATAAATAAATGATGCGAACATTTGCCTTTTGTCATTGAAATTTGTGTGCACACAGAACTAAGCTTTCGGTCAGAGAGACAGTCACAGTGACAATGGCAGTGGCAGTCCCAGTCACAGTAACAGTCGAATTTCCTGAGGCAGGGGTGGGGGGAGGGGTACACAACTGCAGGGACGTGATCGCAACAAATATGTCAATAAATAAAGGTGTACGAGTCGTTTGAATGGCCTACGTAAATACGCGACGAAATGTGCGAAAACTACAAGTTCGACTTATGACGGATACGTCATTGGGTCGGAGCGATGCGGAGTCAGACTTACGCACTCTCTGTGTGTGGATGGAGTTTGAATGAGTGAGTGTGTGTGTGTGTGTGTGTGTGTGAGTACAACCGATACCGATACTGATACCGCTACCAATACCAACACAGATACAGATACCAACACCAATGCCGGGTCGATGGCTCCGTGTAGGCTTGTCTTCAAACACGCACGAACACACTCACACACGCACACACACACACACACACACGCACACACACACACACGCACACACACTCGCAAACACATGCTAGAAGTTGGCAATAAGCTAAAAGCCGACAAATGTTTGACAAGCGGAAATGGCAAAAAAAAAAACAGTAAACACACGACACACACGCCACACACGACACACACGACACACACGACACACACGACACACACGACACACACGACACACAACACACACACACACATAAAAAACAATTATTTGAAGGTAAAAAAAGAACTCGTACTTTAACTGGAAACGACTTCAAGCCAACTTTGGGAGTGAACCGAAAAAGTAAGATCAATGAGTCAAGAGTTTCTCAGACTATTTTCCCAGGCATTTCACACCTTTGAATCCTTGAGTCCTTCGACTTTCCCGGAAAAGCAATGGAATCGTTAATGTGTTGTGCGGTTGTCACGGCTGCTGCAGTTTTCCTTCCTTGAGGTCAGGAGCAGGTAGTGGTCACCGGGCAAGGTCACTGCTACGAGTGTCTCTCGTGTGTTTATTGTTGCTGACCAATGAGTTGGTCCTTGGCACGCCTGCTTACCGCCCATGAACACATATGTTAATGTGAGAGCGTGTGCGGGTGCGTGAGCAGTAGTCCTTCCTAATGCCTGCGCATGCGGTCATCAAGGTCACTGCCCAAACAGCTGACGTGACTCAGTCCTCAGTCCCCAGTCCCCAGTCCTCCCCCTCACCAAATTGCAGACATTTCCTATTGGCAAAACAACAACAAAATTGAAGTGCCTATAAAAAGGAACTCATTCCACACTCCACATTGCGTGCTACAGATATGACTCATAAAAGTTTTCCATGTCCCGCCCGTCCCTCAAAGTAATTTCTTTCCCTACCAAACACCAACCCATCGAAGGGTCTAACCTTGCACTAAGAGCGGCTCCTCATTGTGAGTTGTGAGAACTATAAATTCTTGAAACAATGACTTCCACATACAACTATGTACATATGTCTATGTTTTCATAAATCTTCACTTAAACTGTACAACTCTTCAGATAGCAGAAAACAACAACAACAATTACTACAAACACAACAAAAACAATAACAAGCTCAGTTCATTGTTATTTACAATAGATTTCCAATATTTTATTAGGGGCGTTCCTGGGAGCAACTCTGTGGAGGCAGCTTAAAGTCTTGCCCTGTCAATACTCACACACTCACACACACACACACACACACACACACACACACACACGCTTGTACAAGCATGCATGTGTATGTAAAGTTCCGTTGCCGAAGTGTTATCATAATGTATTCCATATACAGCCAGTAACTTGAATAAGAATGCAATAATACATATATAAATATATATAAATATGTATTGAATATATTTATATATATACATATATATATACATATACATAGTCATATGTTGTGCATGTGTAAGTCTGTCACATCTGTGGGTTTTGCAGTCTATTGCCTATGCACTTTGTGCAGCGCATTCCTCTGAACCCACATACATATACACTCACACTCACACTCACACACACACACGCGCGTACGGGAGCATAAAGTTATTCACAAAAGACAAAAATATCAAACTGACAGAAGTCATGGCAAATGACAGACAAACAGACAGATAGTCAGACAAACAGACAGAGAGATATAAAGACAGGCACCCAGTCAGATAGACTGACAGACAGACTGACAGACAGACAGACAGACAGACAGACAGACAGTCAGTCAGACGGACAGACAGTCAGTCAGACGGTCAGACAGTAATCGGGTGGCCAGGCAAATGGTTATCGCGGAGGGGCTACAATAATAACAATAATTTTTGCACCCAACGTAGGGAAATCGAAATCGCGTTTTGTTTGACTGCGCGACACGCAAATCGATGGTTGCCACCCTACAAAACAGAAACAAAAGCCAAAAACACTAAAAACAACAACAATAATAATAACACTCTGACAGCGGGAGCGGCATAATAACAGCAAAAACTATTGAAAATTACGTTAAATTTTGCGCTTACTTTGATGCACGCGACGTTGATGTCAAAAATCGCAAATACACAAAAAAGCAAAAAAAAAAAATTATGGAAATATGCGTCTATCGACAAGGAAGCACGTTTTTATAACGGTAAGTGTGCTAAATTTTGTTTCTTGATTTTATTTTCTTACAAACAACACGGGAAAACAACAACATCGGCAAAGATGTTAACGTTAACGTTAACGTTGTTAACGCTTGCGACGTCTGTGCAAGCCGCAGACAAATCGCGAAAACTGCCGCGTACGCCAGCGACGTCGGCAAAAAGTGGCCCAGGACAAAACAAAAGTGCGACTGAGACACCCATTCGAGAAAGCAGGGCACGGCCCCAAGGGTTGTCTCGGGCTCACCTTCGTATTTCGGCTCGGACTAGTATTTAAGCTCGGCCCTATGTTTGGCTCTCGATTTTGGGATACAGAGAATAAAACGGCGTCAGCTTCCGCGCAAGTGCTTCGCTACTGCAAACCACCAAGTGAAGCACCCAACAACACAGTTATTGGCACAGATATTGCAGCCAGGCATAGTGGGGCAAGACCTCATGTTTTATGCTAAATAAGATGTTCCTTCAAAATCAATAATGATTTAATGAAATTAACGTGTGGATTTACATGATCGCTTGGCTATAATTTTTCGTTTTATAAAAGTTATGTGTGGAATTCAACTTTAAACCAGTGTGACATGGACTTTATACTCTTTTGCATCTGCTTGTTACTCATACAAAACGTTATCTGTGCTCTTCTTTCGAAAATAGTTGCAAATGGAAAACAGGAAGAGTAACGGTACGTGGAATGAATGTGGGAAAAAAAAAATATAAGTTTCAATGAGACAGTGCACAAAGTAAAGCGCATGCGTTTTAAACAAAGCAAAACATATGGAACGCTCAAAGAGAGCTTCAAATCAATGTTACTCAATATACCGTTTGTCCGTTGTGCATTTATCAGCATTTGTTTTCTGTATGCGTGCGAGTGTGCGTGTGTATGTGCGTGTGGCCCGCAGCCCTTTGCTTATCAGTTGCGTTCCAGTTCAGCATAAATATTACCACAGCACCCGAGTTTTTTCTGACTCTCGCTCGATGTCTTATTGAGCGCGCATCTTGTGATTGTGACTGTGATTGCTTTCAGCGTCCAACAGGCGTAAACAGCTGTCAATTGTTTGTTGACACACGCACACACACGCAAATTATCACGCACACATATGCACAACAGATAAATATCTGTGTTGAATGCAAATTAAAGATTTTTTGTTTTGGTTCCTCTTTATCTCAATATCCTGTCAACAATTTCCTTTAAATGTTTTCGTCTCTTCCTCTTATCCTATACTAGTTGCTGTTATTGCTTAATTAGCAATGTATATTGGCATCCATAAATTAAAAGTGTTGGTGTATGCCTTTCCCGGAAAGAATGATACACACTCCCCCGTGTACTTGTTGACATGACAAAAATTAATTGTGTTCGTATTTTAACAGTTTATAAAACTGTGTCACTTCTTTTCTAGGAATTTAATAAAAAGAAAGATACAAACTATGTACGTAACATTATGAATAACCGTACATTAAAAATGTGAATAGCTGTAATCAGTAATTGTGCCAACTTGAAACACTCTTAAGGTGATAAACTAAGCTAAGCTTTTTCTGATAAGATGATCGTCTTCCATCTACATGTCTTTGCATGTTCAGAGACATGACAAACATGAGTGCTCCCTAATGAATTCTTGTTTGCAGCACAGTTTGTTAATATACATTATTAATATTTTTTTATACCCTTTTTAAATTAAAAATATATAAGCTCAAAATTAATTACGATAAATCATCTCGGTTTACTAAACTCATTGCACTTTTCAAGAAATTTGCACAAAACGTAGATAAAATGTAACGGTAAAATGTAATAAGATTTGTCTATGTGAAAATTTTTGTTAATCTTACTGTTAATCGCAGCTTGACTTGGAACGAAGGCCATTCGAATACGGATTTAGTTTTCAAAATTGCTTGGATAAACGAACGCACACAAAAAATAACATTTAATCAAATCAAACTTATTGGTGCTTATACCAAAGTTTTTGTTTAATATTGTTAATTTAAGGCAACGATTAAATTCTCGATTTTTGTTCTTTTTCTTGCATCGAAAAAGCAGATTAAACTTTTGTTTAAGCTTTTTTCAGTTCGTAAAATGTTTCGATAGTTTATATTTCAGTGCTGTATGAATATTTGTTAATAATAATTCAATCACACACAACAAAAAATAATCAAAAAAAACGTAACTAACTTAAAATCCCGACAAAAACTTGCGTCTAACGGAAACACACATGCAACGGTGCGCGCTATTGATAAACAACTGAAGTTTTGGCGCGCTGACACCAGAAAAGTGCGACCAAGCTACATGCACAAAAAAATACCATACTTGCTATTTAGCTGTTGAGTATATTTATTTATTTTTATTCTCTGGTCACTTGCAACACCATATGTTATTTTACATGTTGCTGAAATATTAACAGTATATGAACTTCATTCCTTTATTCAATATAAAAAAATAGAAAGCAGAATCCTATTAAAATAATTCAAATATTTATCAGTTATTAAATCATTTTATTGACATTTAACTTAAATACTATTGAATTACACGAACACACTGATTTTGAAAATCGTTACGCCTTTGATAGACTTGAACTATGCTAGCCGTTAAAATGTATGGCAATACTTCGACAATGAATTTTATCTTTCTATAACAACACAAAGATTAGACATACGTTTTTACACTTAGAACTAAAATACAAAAATTATTATACTTATAATTCAATGTCTTGTTAGCTTCACAAGAAATGGTAAATACAACTAAGCAGTTTTATAATAATCAATAAATACCTTACATCACATTTTAAACTCTAAATGTGAGACAAGAATCAGTTAATTATCTCTCCGTCGACGTCCTGCCAAAAGGGTTCTGAGAACGTATCCGATTCAGCGTCCTCCTGTGGCACAGCCGGGGATGACACTTCAAGTACATCATTTGAAACTTCTTCGCAATCTAGCGGCCAATCATGATTAGGTGTGCCACAAGGTGTTGCCGTTGTATTGCAATTACCCGTTACATTTTTGTTGCCGTTTGACTCTCCAGACTTACCTGTAATCGATCTTGCAGCCTTCGTCAGAGCATTAACACCATCCAAAGCACGTCGAAATGTAGGTTCCAGCCTGCAAAAAAAATGTTAATTTAAAGAAAATAATTTAATTTATTTACTAAAACATACCTTAAAGCCAATGTGTAAAAGTGGAGTGCACCGTCCAAATCTTTTTCAGCGCTCAGCAATTCAGCCAGCATTGCAAATAGCTTAGGATGTGGAAACTTAGTAACCTGTTTTTTGAGCAACACAATAGCTTCCTGTGAGGCACCTTCATGCTGTAAAATGCCAGCCATAAGTGCTATGCCAGGCGCATAATGCTCATCTATTTGCAGAGCCTTTTCCACAAATTTCCTGGCTCGCTTCTTTGCATCTGGATGCGAAGAATGAAATAGGGTGCCGCCAAACATCGTATAGCTACGCGGGGATGTGCGAAAGTATCGCACGGCTTGTAGACACATCGATTGAGCATCCTTTAGTCTTTTAAGCCGTATATAACACGCTAGAAGACCTTTATACGCCTCAAAACGATATGGTGCAAAGCATTGAGCACTACGAAACACATCGATGGCCTCCTTGTGGCGCACCAGGCCTCCAAAAAGCTTACCACGCAACAGCAGAGCCTCAATATTTCGTGAGTCCATTGCAAGAGCCCGCTCCGTAAAAATTAACGCACGTTCAAACTTAGAGTTCATGTAGGACAGCTGTGCATGAAGGAACCAATGTGAGGAGCTGAATTCACCGGAACTTCCGATTCTTAGAGGTGTTATAAGCTTCTCCTGTTCGGGTTTTTTGTTGTTAAACTCATAGACAACTGCCAGTTGACAGAGCGCATCCATATTGTGTGGATTAATCATTGCAGCCATGCCAAGATACTGTTCTGCCTGTGCAAAATTTCCATAGAAATAGAAGCACTTGCCAATTTTAGTTAACAGATATTCATTTTGCCGGAACTGCGTTGTGTCATTGAGATGTTGGAACGTCTTGGCCGCTTCCAGATGCTTGCAGCCATACAATTGAGCGTGTGCCTTGATCCAGCTACTCAGCCATTCAATGTATTTTGGTACCGTTGCAGCTGTTGAAAAAGTGAAAAAATAAATTTGAGTTCAAGTTTTAACTTTACACCGTGAAACCCGCAGCCTTAACAACAAAAACAAAAATTTTATGAAATATTAAAATTTGTACATAACATTCCTTCGGCAGTAAAGGAAATATTGAAATGTTGTCATTTTGAATAGGGAAAAATACACGCAGAACGAAAAAATAGTAAAATGTGAGCTTCGCACAGCTAATTAAAAATGGGACAGCTTTTGTTCATGTCCCATGTCTAACATAGGACTTATATAGATACATACATATTTTAAAATTTTCTTACCATTGACCACCATAGAGTGAACTTCGTTACCATCGATTCCCAGTTCAATTAGAGCCTCAATAGACGTCAAAGACATGGGACATTCCCTTAACACATCCTTGTAAGCAGCTGCCGTCTCGGTCTTACTTACACCACGGCCGTGTTGACGCAGCAGACGGGCAAGCAACATGTTTAAGCGGGGTGGACGAGTTTTCACTGCTTGGAGGGTATTAATGGCCATGTTGAATTCACCCAATTCACGGTAACAGATTGCGATGTTGTAGCGCAGGCTTACATCTTGAAACTGATTGTATGTACTTTCAATGGCCGTTAAGTAGGTACTCTTGAATCGAAGCATTGTCTTACGCTGCAAAACAGCCGCCTCCAATTGATTACAAGCTGTGCGAAAGTTTCGCTCCTTAAAGTTTGCGCTACTTAAATATAGCATCGTATGGTACTCCATCTCCAAAGTGGCAACATTGCGATCATTCTGTAGCAAGCTGCACAACAGGCTCGCCTTTTATTTATGTTTGAGTGTATGTGCACATTCCAATAGATGGTTTAGAGTTTAAAAAATGTATATGTATATTAATTACTGAATAGCTTATGGTGATTCGTAAGATAACTTACCGCTGGAATGACACATTCGTAGAGTTCATTGTCGTATAACTTTTCAATATTAGAAAATAGAGCGTTCTCCATATTGTTTTATATGTTGCCCGCCACAGACAACAAACAGCTAAAGCCAAAGATTATTGATACATTTATCGATGTAATTTTTTCACAATTTTATATTGTTGTATAGTTATCGATTCTCATCACTATCGATTAAAAAGAATTTATTAGACCATTTTTTTATACCTTTAAAACTACCAAAAAAATACTATGCATATTCCATGTTGGTTTGGAACAAAACTTGTTATAAAAAAAATCCATAAATAAATGCATTTAGCAATAAGATTAACTCGTCTATTGGTAAAATTAAAAAAAATAAGAAATAATTCTTTTTAAAAATATCAATAAGATCTTGAACAGAACCAGCTCAATTATGCGAGCTGGTTTGTTCAATTGCCGGCTCTATTGTCGTAATCCGATATACACAAACATCGAGTCAAGAGTTACGAGAATTGTTTTTACCAAGTTTCCATAAAGACCAAAATGATATTATCTCGCGTCGTTATTGAAACGGCGTTAAAACGGGGTCTAAACTTACTACCCAAAAAAGGAACATGCAATCCCTATGTGCAACTTAAGAGAAATTGGAATCGTGATCAACCTCAACAACAACAATTTAACAGGTGGATGGCTACTGCCATAACACCACAACAAACAACAACCAAACAAACAGCTGAACCTAAAACAAAAATACAGGAGGGTGGAATAATTGGAAATGTTAAAAGATTACCACTAGAAGATGAATTGCTGGACACAGCATTATCCCCAAGTCGATCACGTACATTGCGTAAAAAACGATTAGCAGTCGACGAATTGACTGCACTGGGATTTTTAAAGACTCGTGGCTATACTACTGCCGATGAATACAATCTAGAGGATCTGCAAATAGCTTTGAAGGACCAGAATTTGTACGAGACGAAACGTTTTTTTTCCACAGACAATCTTGGTATTGCACAAAATGTCTTATTCGTATCGGCCAAGTACCAAACGGGGTCGCAGCCTCGTGAAATATTTTTTTTTCGTGAAGGATCTGTTGTTTTTTGGAACTGCAGCGATATAGAGACAAATAATGTGCTTAACTTTTTACGCGCATTTGAACGTGAATCTTATGTCAATATTTTGGTGCACGGGGAAAGTGAAATGATGCCCTACACATACATTTCGTCAACAGCCGTTGATGTGGAGGGTGATCTGGTAGCTGAATGCAGCGATTTAAATGTGACATCTCGTGCTTATTTTCAGAACGGAAAGTTTTATCTAACACCGGATATCGACAATTTTCTTTATAAGTATACATTCTCCAATGCTATAGCACAATCTATCAAACTAGGCATGTGGGAAGCAACATTGGATCGTTATATTGATTCCATGGAATATCTGACAGAAGATCTTAAGCGTGGACGACGATTGCGTATTTCGCGTGCTGCGATGCTTCGCAAAACGGGCGAACTGTTTGCATTGAGGCATTCCATAAACTTGTCGTCTGATTTGCTTGATGCCCCAGACTTTTATTGGGATCGTGAGGAATTGGAAGGACTCTACTTACAAGTGTGTTCCTACTTCAGCATTTCACGTCGCACCAAAATTATGAATGAGAAGATTAATCACTGTGTAGAACTTGCAGAGCTTGTCTCACACAATTTAAACGATGCACATCACATCCGCCTAGAATGGATGATCATTATTTTAATTATGGTCGAAGTAGGATTCGAAATTTTACACTTTGTTGATGGGGCATTGCATCCAGACATACTTCATGCGAGCCCTGTTCCACTTTCCCAAGAAAGTGCCTGATATTCACAGATATATTTTATATAATTTAATCAATATGTATTAATAAGGGAACTGTACATTTTTTTGAGAATATAATTCGTTAAATAACAGAAATTCTACTTATTTTTTTTGTTTTCATTAAACACTTAGAATTAAGACTATCGCAAAGATTTAAAAGGGGAGAGAAACTATCGCGTCATTCGATAGTATTTCAAAGTCAACTTACTAATCGATAACATCTAAGCTATCAGCTGTGAGGGCGACTTGTGCAACATCTAACGTGCATCAAAACGAAAGAAAAAAACACATACTGTGCGCATTAATAAATGCACAATTATAAATAAGAAAGTTAACAAAATGCAGCTGACATTAATAAATTTCTTCAAGAAGACTGTACCTGGTCATATATTTCGCGGCAAACGACGACTCGTCAAGCCAGTGAGCAAACGCGCTATGGAAACACTCACCCGCGAATACGAGCGCCAGGATCATATAATGTATTTACTGCGACATCCATACCTCACTGTGGTAAGAAACATTTGAATACAATTAAATATTTGAAATTTTCTACTTAAATATTTTATGTTTAGGAGCAATCATCAGGCCATGCCAAGGACTTACAGAAACGTGATAAGTTGATTGCCAAATGGACGGATGAGCAAACACGTAGCAAAATGAAACCCCATGTTACCATCGAGGAGCGCCTGTGTCAACTCAAAATAAAGGAGGCGTGGGACTAATAACTAACTTCTTGTTTTTCTGCAACCCCTTATTTTATTACAAAATATAGAATAAATATTATCAAAACAGAATTATATAATTGAACGTAGATATGGATTTGGAATTCTGATTGCGGAGCTATGAATGAATATTACATAGCTAAAGAGAAATGTAAAACATTAAGTTTTTGTTATTATTTATATTTGTTACATATTTAATATTTCATTCGAATGTTTTATATTTAGCGTTCAGCTCTCACTCAAATCATAATGTTAACTTGATACATTTTCTCGCTCAGTTTCATGCTGGAGTAGCATCTTATTAAATGTTCGAAGATTCTTTCAGATTCCATAATGTTTGCAAACTAATACTTTAAATGATTATAATATATTTTTAATTTTTACTTGCATTTACCTTATATTGGCAGCTTGTCGCGTACTCCGTGAATCTTTAAACACACTTATTTCACTTTGAAGTTCATCTTCTTTTGCACAAATAAAAGTATCCGTTCAGTGCGGTGTTGCATTGTTGTTTTTATTAATTTGATAAATTTAATATGTAAATATATATGTGTTTTTATATATAGGTATATGTGTGTGTGTATATTGATTTATTAATATGAATTATGTTATGTACATATGCAAGCGTACACATATATAAGAACCTCACATACACATGCACGCACATGTTTGCATGTAACATGGTTTGTAGGCGCGCTCAGAACAACTCCGGCGGCTTCGTTTTCATATTCTCTAATATAAATATTTATAATATAAAATTATTTTTCATTTTATATTTTATATATTTTATTTTTACTTTTGCCTACGCATTCAGTTGTCGTTCTTAGTTGTTATGCACAAGTTTAATTCACTTTTAAAAAGCATTGTTATTCTCTTTGTGTGTTTCCTCTCATTATTCGAAGGGAGTGCTAATTGAAAAATCAAATTTTTCAAAAGGGAATGAGTGGCTACAAATCTCTTAGGCGACGACTTGATAGTTCTGATAGGGGATAAATTTATAGCTACATTTGTATTGTATTTAAATTTGTTGTATTTAAAGTACCTTGGCTTGAAAACTTGAAGAGCCGTAGTTAATGAATTTGTTAAATAAATTAAAGAATCTGTGCGGATAGAGCTGGTCTTGCCTTGGTACGAGTTGAATCATATGAAGGAGACATGTTGCGTGTTGTTAGTGGACACAGAAGCCCGCAAAACCTCAATAAATCATTTAATAACAACTTTAATTTAACTTTTAAAAAAATAGTTATATATATATATATATATATATATGTGCTATATATATGTATATGTATATGTGTATATACATACATCTCTTTTGCATGCAATTATATATATTCCGGCGTATATATATGCTCTAATAGTTGCGTCTACTTTAGCTCCGGCTAGCCAATGGGTTGTTTTTGCTGATGTGGATATCGGATTCGTAAATTTGGACAGAATTTTGGCTGTCACTCAATCCGCACTGAGTGGCGTTGTGTTGGCCTTTTTGGCAGATACAGCAGCCGGTGGCGATGGCAACGCCACATCTGTTAGTTCATCATCATGACTGATTCTTGCTCGTTCATCGTCGTCCTCTGTCAAGTCTAGTTCCATGTTGCCATCGCCAGCGGAATGTGCTGGTAATAGCGGTGAATCGTCTGCACCACTAGGCAACGGAGGTGGTGTACTTGACAACATAGTGACGGGCGATGCACTTGTTGTCGCCGCAGCAGCTCCATCACCCATGCCACGCTCACGCTGACTGCCAGATATATTTGCCCTTTCCATGCCATTACCATCACCGCCAGGGGTCATAGGTGAGTTGGGGAGTGGTGACTCTGGCTGCTGCTGGCTAAACTCCTGATTTGGACTCTCGCGCGTGAATAGGCCCATTTTGGATTCAGTTCCCGGTTCACCAGGCATGCCACCTAATCCACCAGCTAGTGCGGCGCTCTCGCTGTCGGTGCTGCTATTAATAAGAGAATGGGCAACGGTTGGTGCTGCTGGTCCGCTGACGAGATGTGGTGGCGCGTGCAGTGGCACATGCTGATGTTGATGATGGGACTGCTGCTGGTGCTGCTGCTGAGCAGTATGATAGCGTTGGATGTCTGCTTTACGCCACAGTGTGATCTCCTGTTGCTTAAAATAGCGCCGATCCTCTGTATCCATCAGCACCAAATTGAGAAAATATTTAACCGAAAACTTTTTGTTTATGTCGCGCATAGTTGGTGTGAGATTGTAGCCAGCGAGGAAAACACGGATAGGTATACTTTCACCTTTAACAGGCGCACCATCCATTATTTCGTACTTGGCAATCGTTTCGTTCTCGTTAAACACGCTGGGGCCGGTGCCAGTGGATTCCTTCTTTATAATTGCTATTTCCATGTGCTTAATTTTAATGCGGACAAGCAAAAAGTATATTTTGCCAATAATTGTGTCCTTTAAGTGATATTTACTCTTATTGTACTCAAACTCAATGTGCAGGCAATCCTCTATGCCCACCTCCATTTTAATAGGATTGTTCATTTCCGGATAGCTGCACAACGTATGCACCGCAATGTCCACTTCCCGTGTTATATCGCTTAGCCGCCGTACTATTGTTGCTCGCAGGAAGTAACGTAGTCTCACATTGGATCCAGCATATACTTCAAACTGTTTCTCTACATTGGGAAAATCGAAAGGATAGCTGTTGTTTTGAATAAGGTCGCCAGGACGCGCCAACGGCTTGGGGAGGCACTTGAATTCATGATGACTGCCGCGATCATAATATAACTCGATCTGTCCAATAAACTCAATCTTGATGCCCTGATGCTCCAGCTTGCTGCCTGGCTTTTTGAGCGTCACATTTACCTATAAAGTAAATAACATATTTTAAAACAACAGCCTTATTACTAATTCCTTTTGATAGTTTTAAAAACCCAACGCTGTCTGACTTACAAAATATTCAAATAGTCTTTAATTGTTATTGTACATATACGTATATTTGAATATACACATATATATAATTATGTTTATGTGGGTCGCTTACTGATAACTGCCATTGAATGGAGAGAACAAACAACATAACGGATGTCAAATCCAAAGTACTCCCTATCACCGCCTACTTTTTAGCTACAGCAGTAACTAATAATACTATATGTATATAATTTATCCTACCTTGCCGGATACAGTTTCACCATCGTAAAACAGTAGCATCTTCTCCACTTTGCCATCTTCACCCTTGACCTCAGCGGTTTTCTTGTTTTCGACTCCATCGAATACAATGTCTATTTCGGCTGATTGGCCAAAGCCCAAGAAATTCATAATTGATACGATGTTTTGTTATTCACTTTGGTGCCACTTTAAAGGCTCAGCAGGCTGAAGCTCAAGAGTTGGAATGTGATGTTGCTTCAATTTGTGGTTTTCCTCCTTAGTAAGGACGACCCGTATCAAATGGATTTGTTATAAAACTTTTTTGTGAGTGCTGCCTGTTTGCAACTGTAATTTATTGGGCGTTTTTGTATGTGTGGTGGCGCTGATGGTGTGTAAAAAAATTTTTCCAAGACTTATCGGTTAATCATCGCGGCAGCACGAAACGAACTGTGTGTTATCGATAACATTAAGAGTGAATGCAACACTGATTAAATACCGGTTTTATGAATAACATACCGCTTTTCAATTAAAATTAAATATTAATTTTCACAATTTGATTAAAGAACTATTAGGTTAACATAAAATGTATACTGCCTTTAAATATAATGATATATAATTATAAATTATATATATACTACAAATAAATAATTGTAATCATATATAAATAATTTTAATAGCTCTGCCTTTAAATTAATGTTATAAACATTACATTAATATTACATTCACTATTTTTAAAAAAAATATTAAATATTTAAATGTTTTACAAATAAATTTAGAATATAAAACTAAAAAAAATACCGTTTTGTTTATAGTTAATTTACTACAAATTAAAAATTCAATTTTAATAGAAACAAAGAAGAAAAAAATGAAAATGTAAACACACAAAACAGACTTTCTTCTTTCGTTTTTAGTTTTATTTTTATTTAAGAATCTGACAACAATAACTATAGATACATATTTCGATTAGAAATATAAGTTAAAGCATTTATAATTGCCAAATTAAATATCCTTAGACTTCCATACAAAAAAAAAAAAAAAGAACATCAACTATATAACTTTTTATTCGCATTGGTGAAAAAGTGCAATCCATCCCAGCAAAGCAAGGATTCAGCCAGTTATTTTAAAAATATATATACATTATAAATCATAGCTGAGTTGTGCCGTCTTTTTTAGGTGTAAACAAGGCTAACAAAAATGTGGCATATAAAATAGACGTGAATACTTAATATTAGAATACATGAAGTTACAGCTTCCGGTACAATGAGCTTAGGTATCACACATTGTAGCTGGTATGGGTGTGGGGATAGCCTGAAATGGCTTAACGGACTTTTGGTAATGGTTCATTGAGCATAGAAGTCCAAGCCTGTCGATTTTCCTCATCCTCAATATGATTTCGGCCCAGACATTTGCCCTGCGAGATGAGTTCCGCAAACTGGGCCACAATGGGATCACGTCCGCAGGAGGCCACTGCCGTCACTGTGTCGGCTTCATTAACAAAATATGCAATAAACTGCAAATTTTCTAGGCTGCCATCAATGATGACGTCTGTATAGCTGCCGTGCCCCGCATACCGAATGCCCTTGCCAAAAAGCATGGTGAAGAAGAAGGGCACCGCCTGCATTTTTTTGACGCTGCCGCACATGTTGATGGCCGCGATCCGTCCGTGATACTCAGCCAGCTGATAGTGCCCAATATTCACACGGGACTGAGCTAGGCCATGGATGTGAGCATTGGCAATGTCGCCGCCTACATAGACATCGGGCACATTTGTCTCCAAGAAATCGGTTACATCAACGGAACCATTGGGATTCACTTGCACGCCGGACTTGTTCAAAAATTGGGTATTAAGCTTGGAGCCGGTGCCCATGATAAGTAGATTACAGGGTAAGCGCGTCTCATCAGCCAGAACCACTTCACGCACTTTTCCATCCTCATCCCCAATAATCTCGGTTATGCCACTCTCCATGACCATATTGACTTTGTTGTCACGGAATAGCTTCATCACACGTTCGCCGATCTGCTCACCGAAGGCGGCCTTTAAGGGTACATTTTCACGTCCAACGACAGTAACGGAAGCCACCTTGGAAACCAAAAACGAGGCGGCTTCCAGAGCAATAAAACTGGATCCCAGGCATACGACATTCGACTCGGGCGTCACCACCTCCAGAATCTCTTTAGCATCAGCATACTCGCGGACCGTCTTAACGTTCTCCAAGTCGGCGCCCGGAATAGGTGGCTTGAAGGCGGAACAACCCGTGGCTATAAAGATCTTATCATACTTTACGACGTAGCCATTGGAGCAGTGAACTTCCTTCTGTGCCGTGACCAACTTATCAGCAGTGACTCCAAGCCATACCTCAATGTCGTACTGCTTATAGAATTCCTCATTACGGAACTGTATGGTCTCAATGTCCACGTTCATTGACTTGGAGACCTTTACACGATCGTACGGAAGGTAATTCTCCCGACAAACGAAAACAAGGCGACCCGTGAACCCTTCTTGACGCAGAGTTTCTGCGCAGACAGCACCGGAAGGCCCACCGCCAACGACAATAAAGCAGCGCTCATCTTTCGGGTTCCTCTTGACCATGTCCTTAATACGCTTGGAATTCTCCAAATCCTTGTGCTTGGCACGCACCATGACTTGCCCCTCAGTACTAACATCGACTTTATAGCAGGGCAGCGAGTCCATACCAGGAAAGTCCTCAATGTCGCCGGTCTCCAAATCGAAGCAGGCACCGTGCCATGGACAGCGGACACGGCCCACACCCAAGGCGCCCGTGTGCAGGGGAGCGCCGTAATGGGGACACTTGGCTCCAACCGCCATGAAGCGTCCATTCTGCTTGACCAGCAATATCCTTGTGTCCTCATTAAAGTCCAACTGTTTCATCTCATTGTCATTGAGATCCGTGGCCTTGCACACCTCCACTGGCGAGGTGTATTCCGCATCCGCATTAACAGTGGCCGCCATCTCGTTGCTGCACTTCGATTGATAAGAACCTACGGCACCTGCAAGATATGAATCGGTGTTTAGATGAAACCTGAGTTGTATTTGTATTTAGTTTGATTTTTGGTTCAAGCACATAAAATTTAATTCCCGTTCTGGCGTCGAATCACGATTAAATTGAAATTTTGGGCGGGCCCAAGTAGAAAGTGATGTCTGCCCCGCCTGCTGCGCTCAGATAAAAAGATCATGTAGAAAGCAGGCCCTGGCCACTGGATCAGTTGGAAAAATGTCGTGGACGGGCACAGAACTCGTTGCTGCCTGCATGATTTTCATGCTTGTCAGCCAACAGGGCTTTGGCTCTGTGGCGGCCAATGGGACGGAGGTGGGAACCGTCACTTTGACTAAGCAGCAGCTTGAGGTTAAGCTTAACGCGCTCCGAGCTCACGAACAGTTGCTGCAGTCGGAGATTGCACGGGTTTATATGGAGACTTTCCGTCCAGAGACGCCGCTGCTGCTGGAGGAGCTGCAGAAGCGACAGCAAAGCATTCACTTACAGATTGAGATGCTGGAGGACAAAAGCCATGATCAGGACGCACAACAGTTGGCCCTTGCAATGGCCGCCGACTTTGAGTATCTGCAACGCAAGCTGGACACCGTCAAGCAGCAGCTGGAGCACCTGGATGCCAAGGAGAATAAGAATGCCAACAAACAGACGCTGGAAGCGCACCGTGATGTCGCACATGGTACCCCCGTTCCCCCAACAACTGCAACAACTCCATCCAATTCATTTTTCTGGAGTCCCCTGGTAACCATGCCCGAGTACTCTGGCAGCATTCAGCCAGTACCGAGCTCACCCTCAATCATCCGACGTCTGTTGGCCCTGCTGCGACCCACTGCAACAAGCACCGAGTCGCCGCTACTCCGTGGTAGCTGGCAGGAGGCACCCAGCAACGTGCAGCGCCTGAGTGCCGCAGAGCTCTTGGCGCAGCTGCACCTGCAGCGTAAGTTCCTGGACGATGCTATCAACCGATTGGAGCAGCTCGCCCCAAAGAAAAAGAAGGACGAAAAGAAAGTCTAAGGCAGACAAACAGATTCCATTATTGCACTACATCCTCTAACATACCATATACCATATATATTATAGACTATATATTACTTCATTCGACATTTTGATTGACAGTCAGAAGAACTTGAGGTGTTCGGTTTGAAAATTCTCTGAGCCTTAAACCGGTTAACAACTTGTTTAGGACCCAACTCGGAACGAGTTTGTAGCCATGTAAGGCAAATTTCTAGAGAACTCAGGTCGAAATGAAGTGTGTACACTAATACATGTATTAGTTAGTATATACATTTAATTTTAAACAAATCAAAACTCAAAATGCCACTCCAAATAAATAAATAAGCCATAAAAAATGATAGCAAAATAAAGTTAAAAAAAATAAATAAATAAATAATAAATAAATAAAAAAATAAAAAATTAAAAATAAATAAATAAAAATCCTCGAAAGTTGGCCAACTGAAAAAAAATTGAATAAGGACCAACGCTATGAGAGAAAATACATATAAAGTAGCCTTTCCTTAAATACTAAATATTAGATACATTTTATTCCTTGAAATGGCTCACTCATAGTTAATAAATAATTCAAATAGTTTATGAAAAAAAAAGTCAGACACAAAAGTTTGAAATGAATTCCAATAAAATGAAATTCTTGGAAACGATTGATTTTTAAATGAACTTCGATATTGGGCAAAAAGCTGCTTTTGATTAAAATCTGAATCACTTTGGATTTTCAAAGGAACCAAGCGCTAATCAGACCTTCGATGGATCTGTGAATGCGCCTTCTCCAAAAAAAACCCGGCGAACAATCTAATTAGTTAAATTGCGTTGCGAATTTGTTATGGTTTACTGCTATTTGAAATGTACACACGCACACACACACAGACTCACACACTCACACACTCATACAGTCACACATGAAACAGGTTGGCCTTGTCACACATACAAACGCAGCATTAAAACAATTGTAATAAAGGCACCAAAAAAGCAAATGAAAAGAAAAGGCAAATATTTTTTGGCTTAGCCTCGTTTACCCGCAAAATAAATCCAGTCAAAGTTTTGAAGACTTCACGAGTTGTTGTTGTTGTTGTTGTTGTCGTTCTTGTTGTATTGACTTGTAAATTATGATATTTAATTTTAAGCAAAAATTCCGAGCTGCCGAATTTGTGTCGTTACCCAATCTTAGAGAAGACTAAAATGACTGCAAGCCCCCGCAACAGTTAAGTTCAGAGTGCGAACTAACGAGCGGCTAAAAAATATGAAAAGTGCAAGCTCACGTCAATGGGCCGACAGAAGAAGCAATAAACTTGGCAGTTCAATGTCGCTCTCTTTCTCTCTCTCTTACTCTTTCATTCTCTTTCGATGACGCACAGCGTCTCTTTTTTTTGCCCAGTTAGATGATGAATTAAACTTAAGCGTTTCGTTTATAATATATATGTATAATCAACATGAAATGCGAGGCACGCGAAATGTTCATAATAATATTTATTGATTTATAATCGAGCAATTGAAAATTAGAAATTTATCAAATTATTTCAACTTATAGAAAGGTGATTAGAAAGGTCTACAAACTCCATAGAAATGGAAAGCTATAAACGTTAATCCAAAACCATCAATTTTGTTCAGAGTCAAATAACGACATTCACACAAAAACACACAAACACACACACACATACATGCATACATACAAATAAGTTGCATTACCTGAAGGCTGTTCCTGTTTGGGCGTTATCTTCCCATTGGTTTTATATTCCTTGCAGAGCATGGACCCCATTGTGTGAATTTGTAGTTGTGTTTGATTAAGGCACGTAAATAAACACTTTAATTGCCTCCGTTTTCTGCAAACACTTTAATTACTGTTGTCAAGAAGTGACCACGAAGAGTATGGGAAATTCGTATAATACGTACCTTGCGTGTGACCTCACTAAAACTGGAACTTGGCTTAACAAAGTAAAGATGGGGCGATTTCTATGGGAAAACCTAAAAAAAAAAAAAACCCTTATATTTATTTATAGATATATATGTATATGTATGTATGTATATATTTAAATAGCACTTGACGATACTTCGTTAAAGAACAAAAGCACCAATTGGTTACAGTCATAGAACGATTCTTAATGATTCATAAAAAATCAACAAATATTCGAGCCAACAAACATATGGTAATAAAAAATAGGTATAAATTTATAATAATAGATTTTTATATTTTAAGCGGCTTTCTTCACACAGAGTTTTAAATTTTATTTAAAGTGCTTCTAAGGGGACGCGCATGTTAACCATTATTAACACAAGTTACATTCAAGATACCCGAGATAAGAGCTCCCAACACACGAGCCTCTCTACAAACAAATCATTGGTGAGTAATTTGATTAAGCAAAGGGTTTTTATCGTTGCATTCCGGTTAGTTGTTCATAGGTTTAGTCATAAAATAAAAAATATTGTCTTCTCGGGAAATCCAATTTACAGTCAACTGGTAGTTACACGCATTTATACGTTGGCCACTCATTATGTGATATTTAATTAAGTAATTGCTTCTAAACGATTTTATTTTTGAACATTCTAAAACATTATTTTGTTTATTTGGATTACGCCATGTTCTAAATTCTCTCCCACAGACACACACACACACACACACACGCACACTTACTTGCGGTCTCTCTGTTTTATTATCTCTTTGAGATTTGGCATGCGATGCACTCACCAATTCTTGTTCTTTATATGTGTGTACTTATTATGTTTGCGTGTATTACACAGCATATACTTTGAGAAATAACAAAGTCAAAAACGAAAACAAACACAAACACAAACAAAAACAATGCCGGTGCAATGAACACGCATGCAACAGGTTCTTTAAGGCGGTTGACGATGAAGCTTCCAATTGCCGAGTACCGCTGCAAACGATTCTGCGTTGGAAAACACGTCCGACGGCCGTGAGCTGTGAATCGTGTATGCTTCAAAAAGCTCTGACGGTAGTAGGCAGTAAGACCGCAAAACGTTTACATGTGTATTGATTACGCTTCCATACGTACATACATGTATGCATGTATGGATGTGTGTAAGTAGGAACATGCATACATTCTACATATTTACATGTACATACAATCATATGTATGGTCAAACTTTAAAGTGGCCAAGTAATTTGTTTCTTACGAATTCTCTTGACCTTGTCAATCACAGACCATAAAAAAAAAACAACAACAATGGTACATTTATGCCTCTCACACATACTGCAGCCAACACTACTTCAAACAGCCACGCCCCGCAGCTCCAAACCGCCAGCAATCTGTGCCACTGCTATGACTTCGGCCATACCGGTTTAATGTGTCCAATTGCCAACAAACTGTAACAACACATGCAAGCAACAGGCCAAATCACAACGAGAACAACAGCAGCGGTAGCAAAACTGTAAGGCTTGAATAAACTATAAAGAACGAAGAAGAAATTGTCAAATTGGTACCAAATTGTACTTTTAATAAAGTTTAAAGCAATCAAAAATTTTCCTTAAGCATTATTATTTCATATGTGAAATAGAACAGATGACCATTTGATTGGTTTTCATGATTGATTTTCATGAAATGTTTTTTTTACTGTATCTAACATGTTTGTACAACGTAGAGTGTGTGCGTGTGTGTGTGTTTGTAAAACATTGTATTTTAAACCCATACGTTTATCTAAAGCCATTTGCCGGTCTTTATTCTGTTATTGTTGACGTTGACTAAGTAATTTTATTTATATTATTCTTGTTTTGGTTTTATTTTAGTTTGTGTGCTCGTTAGCACGTCGTTGATAAGACGGCTTATTAAATTGGAGGTGGGGAAAATAATATTCGTAAATTCACTACAGCCATACATACATGTGCGCATGCATGCATGTATGTATGTATGTATGTTGCAAATGTGCATAGAATGAATATAGGAACTTATGTTTACGTATATATTTATGCATTTATCTAAACAATCAATATTCGATTTGATATAAGCAGTGCTGTATAACATATTACTTACATATTTAAGAGTTTGAAGTCTTAAGTTTTCATGAAATGCTGTATAATTTACAATTACAAGATTGCAGTAGTTGCATACCGACCTTGTTTATATGAGCTTTGCCATTGCTTGCATATCGATAGACCTTTCGATAGACTATTCGTATGCGATAGGACGATAGTTTGTAATATAAATAAGAAAATTAAAGAGCCAGTTAACTAACGACAGGTGTCGCCATATCATTTAAGTAACAGATTTATTAACATAGACACGTACACCCACTCTTAAATTTAATTAATTTTAAATTCAAAATAATCGTCGTAAATTCGTTATTATTTATGCAGTTAAAGTTGAGATTTATTAGTTCACTGTTCTGTGCAGGCTTATCGATATATTAAAAAACTTAAATTTTGTTTTTATTTTCTGTAAAGCTGCTATGCGCGCTAACGAACAGCTTCGTGTATAGTACGCATAGTACACGGTAGGTACCGCTTTCCCGTTAAAGAAGGCGCCAAATTTAAATCAGCTCTAAGTTTCATTTTTGAACAAAGCTTAACATTTCTGCTGAGAAATATCTTCTTTATTTAAACACGAAATTGATATTTTTGTATTTCAATGAAATACCAATTTAGCTATGCCTTTATTTAAGTATACATGATTACTTTTGATTTTACAACAATTGTATGTATATAGTTTTAAAATTCTAAATATTATATTTATTATTATTGTCAAATATTGTACATTGAACTCGATGCCGCAACAGTGTTTCATTTGCATACTACTTGGAGGCAAATTGTCGTTTTTAAAAACAACCAATTAATATTTATTAATTGATATTGCTATGTGGTTATTATTTGTAAGTATTTGCAATAAAATTGCAGTCAACATTCAGAGGTCAGCATGAGCCGCATATACATTACTTTTGTCAATGATTGATTGCAACCTATGATAGAATTGCGGTTAATTGTATTGCTAATCTAAATAAAATATATTCATGCGTGTATTTGTTGTACTACTCATAAACGGAATACATTCATGCATATATATTGAATTATAATAATATAATAACTAATTAAATGTAAGCTACAAAAGCTACTGCCTGTTTACAACTGGCTCCACGCGCCTCTAAAGTGATAGCCGTGTGCCGATTACAATTGTTGATTTTCTGAAAGCTCCATATTTAAATCTACAGAATCAGTTCAAAGGTCACAGGCGCCCGAATAACCCGGACAATGGACAACGACGCGTCCATTTTTAAGGAGTGCAATGTCCTAAGATGCCGTTGCGTGGCAACCTGCCGCCCAAGGTCGTGTCTGCCAGACGGAGCGTCGGCCTCCATAGTTCAAGTGTCTAATTCACAGTTCCCAAACCCAATTCTCCCGCTGCCTATATACACGTTCTCCGAATCTCACCGACACGACCTCGAATCAAAGACGAAATTTTCGGTTCATTTGGGGATTGCAATTTTTTTTTTTCTCTTTTGACAAAATGTTGACCTTGACGAAGGCTTTTAAAAGTTACTGACTTCGCACAGTGGTTCAAAGGCCAGCACGAAGGTAAAGAAAACCGGCCAAAAACAAATGATTTTATATAACATCCATCGTATCATCAAATGGCCAAACTTCGATTAATACCAATTTTCGATGAGTGCCAAATTTAAATATTATTTCATTTTATTTCTTGGATTTGAGTACAGGAGATTTTTAAGGCTTCGTCTGAAATGCTTCTAAAATGAAAAAGCCAAACTTTTATTTTTTGACGCAAGCGCCGACTTACAAGCTTATTAAGTGCCAAGCTTGGAGTCTCGCATGTGAGTGAACTTCTTTGGTTCATTGACAGCTCCTTCCTATGCATCCTTCCCATGAGCAGCTCCTCTTTGGGTCTCCCATGCGAATGCGAATGGCAAATGTGTGTCTATGCCCGTTGGTGGCTTTCGGTTAAGGTCGGTCAAAAGCAGTCGCAGTCGCAGCCGCATGTTTTTACTTCTCCTCCTTCTTCATCTTCTTCTTCTTTCCTGCTTCTTATTGCTTGTGTTGTTATTGTTATTGTTCCGAATTTTGGACAGGTCAACCGGTCGCCCCGAAGTTTATTGACACTCGCGATAATTTCACTTTATTTTTCACTCTCTTTATTTATTTAAAGGCGCAACGTTTTGAAAATAATAAACAAATTTAATTAAATAACGTTAATTATGTTTATTTAGGAACTCTTTTATTTATTTTACTTAATTTTTACATTCCGTTAAAATGCTATAAATGTGGTTTAATTTAATTAACTAATTTTTAATATAAGTATTAAACATATATTTTTATTTTTTTGGCCATTAATTTTTTTAAATTAATATTTTTTATATTTAATATGTAATAAAATATATCGAAAACAATTTTCTAGCTATTTTTAGCTAAACTGTAAGCAGTAGAAAAAAATACATATATTTTACATATTTAAATGTGGTTAATAAAATGGATAAATTGCTTGGGTTTATTTTCCTAATATAATCCTTAAAAACTCGAAATCTTATATTACATATTATATGTATGTAGGAAAATAAGTTAAAATATATATTCGCACGATCTTGAACAAAATAAAATGCCAGGCAGAGTTTCGGAGTCGAATTCAAATGAATCGAGTTTGGCAAGGGGCAATGGTGAAATATAAGATGCGATTTTGCCTTGGAGATTGGCGCTTGTTGTTGTTTGTTTACATGTTTCTATTATAATATGCAATATATATGAATATGTACATTTATTGTGGATGTCCCGAATGGGCTCCCATCTAGACCCGGTACCCGGTACCCGGTACCCGGTACCCGGTGCCCAGTACACAGGAACCTCTACGCTTCTGGGTCAATAATCTGCGTCTGAGCCGGAGTGTTGTACTGGCGTCCATTTGGCGTCATGTCAATCAATGAAGATCCAATTTTAGCACAAGTAAACAATATTTGCACGCTGGGCCTCCTCTGGCCGATCCGTCATCATCATCATCATCATAGATTCCATTGAATCTATCCCCTATCTGGGGTAGCCGCCCACAAGCGCGGCCTTATCACCAGCGGCTTAAGCTCGTTCTCTACGTCGCATACACACACACACACACAAATATACATACATATGTATGTACATATATCTGTCCCTGTCTATAATACTCTATCTTTATTCTGTGCATGCTGGCAATTCCAGGGCAATGGTGAAAGGAAAACAAGTTTCAATCCGAATGCCAGTAACTCACTTTGGTAGCAATACAAAAAGGTTGTTGTTTCAAATTGTATCTCACTCCTAGAGTCTGTCATCTGGCGAACTGTAAATTTGCCATCGACTCATTCTGAAAATCGGCAATGCATTAACTCCCCCTCCCCCCATTTCTGTTTGATGGTTGATGTAACTGCACTGGCAATGCCGTACCTGAGGCTGGAGCTGTAACTGTAACTGTAACTGTAACTGTGGCTGTTGAAACGAAAAGAAACACACTTGACTCTCGGCTGGCAATGCTGTACACAAGCCGCAAGCCACAAGGTAAAGTGCTTGGGCGAAGAGTCAGTTTATGTAAGAGATGTTCGTCCCCCTAAATATTTATTTGAGATGTAATCAAAACATATGTATATGTACATCTGTACACACATACATACATTCATGTACTACGGCGTTTCATAACAAAAACAACTTTAAATGACAGATTAGAATACTTGTATGTATGCATGTGTGTGTGTGTGTGTGTAATGCAAGCGCCGACCTGAAAGTTGTCAATTTGTTGTTGTCTTGCTCATCATCTGGCTTTCCACGCTGGACTTTGAACTCTGTTGCGTACACAGCACAGTCGCAGGCGCCCCTCCCCTCCCCACCCCCCGCTGATGACATACCCAGACGTGAAACAGAACGCTCGAGTCTCAAGACCCCAGCCTCACTTATCAAACAAAACAAAAAATGAGAAAAATTCAAATAAATAAAATAAATAAATTATTTATTTGTGTATAAATTAATATAAGAAATGAATAAACATTAAATAATAGGAAACAATAACAAACTCAAACTTCTCTCCGATTGTAGCGGTCTACAAATTCTCCCGCTCTCATACTCTCCTTTCAGCCTGCTCTCCCTCTCTCTCTATCTCTCTCCCTCTCCCGCTTGCTCGCTCGCTCACTCTTTTTCCCTTTCCCTCACGCTAGGCTTCTGTCTCGGGCAGATTGTGCTAAAAATAGGGAGTCCACGATTGGGCGGGAGCTGTTATTTATAATAAAACTAGATCACGTAGAATTCACGTTGCCGTTGTTTACGTTTTCAGTGGCTTAACGCCCACAGGCTGCAGTCGCGGTTGTTGTTGTCGCTGGTTTCCGTTCTTCCATCACGGCTGGCTGCAACAAAAACAACAACAACAACAAAACAACAATATAAACAATAACAACACCAACAACACCAACAACATCAACAACAATAACAACAGCAGCTTAAGCAACCAAAACATCAACATGCCTTATCGTAAGCGTAACCGTTATCAAAGTAGCGTTCTCATATAGAGTACACACACGTACACACACGTACACACACATACATATACACGCGAGGGTGGCTTCTAAGCTTTGCTGGCGCCCTCGGTGTGTGGAGTGGACAATACAAACCTTCAGATCGCAACATGATAAGACGAGTAACAGGAAAATTAATAAATAAATAAAATAATATAATATTTATAAAAATAGAAATTAAAAATAAATAAATACATATAAACTATAAATAAATAAACAAATTTAAAAAGAAGTAACAGTTTAATATAAGTAAAAAATAAATAATTATAAATTTATAATAAATAAATTGCATAAAAAATAAAAAGCAGAAGTAGTTTAATTTAAAAATAGACAATTAATTATAAATTAAAAATAAAAATATGGAATATAAAATAAAAAGAAGAAATAGTTTAATACAAATAAAAGATGAATAATTAAAAATTCAAAACAAATAAATAAAAGAAAAAAGAAGAAGAAGAAGAATAGTTTAATATAAATAAAAGATAAATAATTATAAATTCAAAATAAATAAATAGAAGGAAAAATAAAAAGAAGACGAATAAGTAGTTTAATACAAATAAAAGATATATAATTAAGAATTCAAAATAAATAAATAAAATAAAAAATAAAAAGAAGAAGTAGTTTAATATAAACAAAAGGTAAATAATGAAAAATTTAAAAGAAATAAATAAAAGAAAAAAGAAGAAGTAGTTTAACATAAATAAAACATATATAATTAAAAATTAAAAAAAAAGATAAAATAAAAAGAAGAAGAAGAAGTTTTATATAAATAAAAGATAAATAATAATATAAATAATAATAATATATATAAAAATATAAATAAAAGAAAAAATAATTATAAATTCAAAATAAATATACAAAATAAAAAATAAAAATAAGAAGAGTTTAATATAAATAAAAGATATCTAATTAGGAATTCAAAGCAAATAATTAAAATAAAAAGAAGTAGTTTTATATAAACAAAAGATAAATAGCTAAAAATTAAAAACAAATAAATTAAATAAAAAATAAAAAGAAAAAGTAGTTTAATATAAATAAAAGATAAATGATTTTAAATTCAAAATAAATAAATAACATAAAAAATAAAAGGAAGAAATAGTTTTATATAAATAAAAGATGAATAATTATAAATAAAAATTAAATAAATAAAAAACAAATAAATATATAAAATAAATTCATTGATAAAAAAATAGTTACTGAAACAATTTAGTTTAGTTATTAAACAAATTAATTAAATTAATATTAATTTTAATTGACTCCCCGATCTCATAATGAAATTAAATGAATGAATGAATGAATGAAATGAAATGAATCTTCTTACTAAAATTGTTTCACTGAACGAAGTGCAATCTACAAGTGTCTGCCTGCCACTTGGTGCGTTCATCCTTTGACTACTCCTCGGGCAGCCCTCGCATTGAATCCTCGTATACGGCTGACGAGCATAATAGACGATCCGCAAGCCAAGGACCCAATATAAACAACGTACGAGACACACATTCATTTACGATCCCGACCTCTTGGACCCCATCCAAATTTATCTAAGTGTAGTTTATTCGGTCCGGGAAAACCCGCCCAGACAATAACAAGATTTGGAACGCCCGGACAGCTTATCAGGCGAATTCGAAGCTTCAAATTTACTCAAATTTTATACAATTGTCTACATTTAATATACACATACACATATACATACATACATATACATACATATACATATACACACATTATTTTCAGAAATATTTTATAAGATTTTGATTCTGATTTTGATTCAGATTTTGATTCAGCTTTTGATTCTGATTTTGATTCAGATTTTAATTCAGATTTTGATACTGATAGCTGCTTTCCCAACCCAACCAGACAGATGCCTATGTGTGCGTGTGGCTATGAATCTTTGATCTTTGCTCCTTATCAGCGAATAATCCGCGCCGCATTTTCTCAGCTCAAATTTTCTGAGAATCGAAATTGGAGTGTCAGGAATATCAACAAGTGTGCTCCATTGGAAATGCTCGACTAGCAGATACCCTCTACCTGTACACACACACACACACACACACACACACACCCACCCACACACACACACGAATGAGCCGAGAAAATGTTTCTTTTGCGCCTCCCAGTAAATCCTTTGGGGACGAGAAGTTGCCGTCAGACGAAGGAGGAGTCAGAAATGAAAGGGAAATGATGGAAAATTTAGTTTAATAACCTTTCCCTTTCCCCTTGCCCCACTGTACCTTTGCAGACGTAAATGGAAGTGAGAAAGAAGAAGCAAATTTAAGCGGCTGTCACTCACAGCATGTTTCACTGTAGTTGCTCTTTTTGTTTGCATAGTTGGTCGCTATGTCGACACGCAGACAAAATCCACTTGTACTACATAAGCATGTGTGTGTGTGTGTGTGTATGTGTGAGTACTCTGTTCAACAACAAATAGTTATTGTAATTGTTGGTAATGTTTAACAAGGCACACAGCTCGCACACCAATTCACACACACACACACATACGCACATACACACAAACTTACACAAAAAACTCGATCACACAGAATTCGATGCTCCCCTTAGCAACAGTTACTTCTTGTAGTTCATGGATTATCCTTTTAGAGAGTGAGAATAGGAAGATTGAAAGATCCTTCAGAAAATAGAATCCTTTTGACTACTGTAACTCTGACTATAACTGTAACTGTAACTGTAACTGTAACTGTAACTGTAACAGTTTCTTGTAACTGAACCTGTAACCGTAACTGTAACTGTGCCCTTAACTGTAACTTTAACTCCAACTGCGGCTGTTAATGTAACTATTACTGTAAGAGTAACTGTAGCTGTAGCTGTAATCGTAACTGTAACTGTAACTGTATCTGTAGCTATAACTGTAACTGTTACTGTGAGAGTAACTGTTACTGTATCTGCGATCGTAACTGTAACTGTAACTATAACTGTATCTGTATCTGTCGCTGCAACTGTAACTGTAACTGTAGCTGTAACTGTAACTGTAGCTGTAACTGTAACTTTTACTCCAACTGCGACTGAAACTGTAACTATAACTGTGAGAGTAACTGTAACTGTAACTGCGATCGTTACTGTAGCTGTAACCGCAACTGTTACTGTTCCTTGTAATGTTACTGTAAATGTAATTTTTGCTGTAACTGTAACTGTTATTGTCACAGTCACCTTAATTATGAATGTTAAAGTAACAGTAACTGTGACTGTGACTGTGACTGTGACTGTGACTGTGACTGCGACTGTGACTCCAGCTGGTACTGTGCGAGTGACTGCATTAGTGGCGGGTGTTACTTAAATCGTGCAATTAAATAAATCGCAGCCATGTACTGGGCATTAAAGCGGACTGATTTGCATATATCCAATCAAAATGCAATTGCCTTCTGCTGACAGTGCGTATGATAAACGACTGGGAATGGGGTGCGCAGGAAATGAGAGAGCTTCCAAATAAACAATAAACAAAAGCAAACACGAACCCTAACAAAAGTGAAGCGGACAGCCAATCAGACAACTAAACAAACAACAAACTCGCTGGCAAACAAACAATTAACTCGCAAGACCCTAAAGTGCGGAGCGTATGCATGCGTGCTCTGTGTATGTGTGCGCGTGTGTTAGTGTGTGTGTGTGTGTTAGTGTGTGCCTGCAAGTGAGATAACAGCAAGACGTCCCGCAGACACAGCAACAGTCGCAGCCGCTGACGCCGCAGTCGAAGTCGGAGTTACCGACACCGACACCAACACCAACACCAACACCGCCTTAACCACAGCTGCATCCTCAGTTCCAGTCTGAGTCTGAGTCTGCATCTCAGTTTGAGTCCGAGTCCGAGTCCGAGTCTGAGTCTAATTATAGAACGCTGCCCGCTAAAAATATAATTCACATCAATTTCGATGCCGTTGCCCACCACAAACACTGGCAAACAAATCAACGAACAAACTAACTAAATAAAAAAAAGAGTGTGGGGGGTAGACCGCAGCGCGCGAGAGACAGGGACAGAGTCGCAGAAGCAGAGACCGTGGGACAATGAGATAGAGAAATAGAGTGTGAGAGAGTGTGAGAGAGTGTGTGAGAGTGTGTATGACTGTGTGTGAGTGGGAGGGCGAGTGCGAGTGCGAGTGCGAGTGTTGGCCTGGTACAGAAAGAGGGTGCAGGTGTGGGGAACGAACAGAGACGGGGAGAGACTTTGCATTGTCCCAAGAAGCGTGCGAATGAACCAACGAACTGACGAACCAACGAACTGACGAACTGACGAACTGACGAACTGACGAACTGACGAACTGCTGAACGAACGAGCGAATGAGCGATTGTTTATTTGATATTTCCGATAGCCAATATCGTGACGAAAGCCGAGGAGGCGTCGGGTGTCGGACGTCGGACGTCGGGCGTCGGGTGTCGGGCGTCAGGCGTCGGTCGTCCCGATTTTTGATAGGTGAAGAACTGCCGATTAGACGGTTTAAAAGGGGTGCAAGGGCACAGGCATCGAAATCCACTTGATTATTTGTTAAGCTTAGTCAGCGATGTTTTTGATCTATTAATCCGATGTCTCCCACCATGCCAGGAGTATTGTGTGACTGTGACTGCGAGTGTGTAGGTGTGTAGGTGTGTAGGTGTGTAGGTGTGTGTGTGTGTGAGTGTGTTGGCGTTAAGCAAGAGGGAAGAGATACAAGCGAGGGAGATATTGAGCGAAAAGAGTAAGCGCGTGCCCAAAAGAGAGACAGAGAGAGAGAGTGAGAAAGAGAGAGAGTGAGAAAGAGAGAGAGTGAGAAAGAGAGAAAAAAGAGGAAGAGGGAGAGAGAGCGGGAACGGGAGCGGAAGCGGGAGAGAAAAACAGCTGAAAGAGAGCCAGCGCGTTTGGCCATACGATTATCAACGCTAAGCCTGATTATTAAAGCGCGTTCCAAATCCAAGCCAGACGCATCGTTAGGTCGTGCGCTCGACCGCTTTCTTCAGTCCTCAATTGGTCGTGTTCAGGACCCAACTGAGATCCAGATCCAGAACGAAACCTGAAGCACCATCGACACGAAACACGAAATGCAACAAAATCGCACAACATCACGTGTGAGCATCAAGATCAATACTTGTTCTCTAAGGAGACGATCGCACATTATCCCAGGCTCTCGTTTCCAAGTCGTGACCGCAATGGACGCCAATTAGCCATAACTTCGATCGATATTGATTGATTATATTGAAACTATCGCCGTACCCGTACTCGTTTACCACTCACTGCGGAAACAATCGAACGGTCCTGCAATATCAGGACATCTCGTTACAAACGTTACACATACAAACACATCCACACACAGACACACACACACACACACACACACACACACACACACGCACACGCATACATATATATATACTGCCATACTGTATATAAATATATTTTTTTTAAATACTTTCTGTGGCAATAAATTGTGATTTTTGAAACTGTGTGATTGCAAAAGAACAACAACAACAACAACAAGAAAAACAAAACAACAACAAAAACAAAAGAAAGTTCCTTAAGCAAGTGATAAGTTACACACCCAAAAAGCGTGCCCACAATCCACTGTGCCACCAAAATACAGCAACACATCGAGCCGCTTATTTGGAGCAGGTGCGCCCCCTCCCACCCCCAGTAGCATTACGGAAACAACGCTCAACACACACACACAACCAGATCCAAATGCAAAAGTAAGTGTAACCTCCATTTTTCCACTTCCCCACAATTGGATCAAATTGTGCCTGGCCAGAAATTCGGTTCTTTTTTTTTCCTCTAACTTCGGGTTGGACACTCCCCGGGAGGGCTGCCCCCTAAGATCCTCTCGGATGACTGATCTACATCATTTTTTATCCTTGCTAGATGATTTCATATAAATATGATATATATATATATAGACTCTGAAGCTTTAAGAAATGTCTGAAGTGACTCCGTTAACCTCTGACCTCCACTGCGCAGCTTAGACTCGACTTTAAAGGGGAGGCTTTCAGCATTCACGTAGGGAGGCTCCAAGGCAGAGCCGCAGCTTTCTTTGCAACTGCAGACACAATACAAATTAATATAGTCCATCAATTGGTAAACTAGACTAGACACACACACACACACACACACACACCACTAGCTCTGACTGTTCTACCAAAAATCCAAATTAAGAAAAGTTCAGTCTGCGTTTTGTAATCTTCAAATGGGGAGCTTCCCATGAGTTTCCTACGCTGAGTGTTTGACATTCGCTACTCGGGACACGCGTGTCGGGGCCTCCCAAAGGCAGCGCAGCACAAGCAACGCACACGCACACACACACACAGACACACGCACAAGCTCTATATATTTAACATACATGCAATCTTACATACACATATACATATACACACACATATACATATACATATACATACCTATATAATTATGTACAGATCATGTTATGATATGTGTGTCTGTGTGTGCCTGTGTGTGTCTGTGTGTATCTGTGTGTGTCTGTGTGTGCCTTTGTATGTAGATGGGAGCAGTGAAACAGCATTGAACCACATACCAAGTACACAAGACAATATGGCATCATTTCTACACGCACACAAACACACACACACACACACACACACACATCTTTACGCATTCACACACACACATGCACAATTGGCTATGTATTGGTGTATCAATTAATGGGGGGCACTATTTTAAAGAAAGAATAAAATAACAAAATGTAAACAAAGAATGACAACTTACGCACACACACACACACACACACACACACGCGCGCACACGCACACGCACACACATGCAGATAGACATTTTGATTTCGATTTTTATGTTCATTTTTAATTGTTCTTTTTTTTTTTTTGTTATTTTGATTTTAATAAATTCATGTTCCAAATGATAAGCACGCAGCTTGAGTTATTTTTAAACATTGAAGTTTATGTAAATATTTCCTGGCCCGCGACGCAAACAAAAACAGAATCTGAAAGGAATGGAAAACACAATAATATTTGATATTGATAAGAGCAGGCCCAGGCACACACACACACACACACACACAGGCATACATATATGTGTGTGTGTGGCTGAGTCTGAGAGTCACACAGCTGCACAGAGAAAAAAAGAGATTGGGAGTCGGGATAGAAGAATTCGGACACTGCAGTTCACCTTCCACCTTCCACCTAGCACCCAACCCATCCATAATTAGCTGTATGCATAGCAAGGATAATATTTATTTAATCAGTTTGTTTAGTTTGAGGCTATCAGTGATATCCTTATATCCTATCAAGCGACAACTAATGGCAGCTTCTTCTACTTCTCTCTTCTCTCCTCTCCTTGCAGATGCTCTTCTCGCTGCCAAACTCTAGTTTCATGCCTCTCCTGGCAACCCTTGTGTGTGTGGCATTCACCCTGACGCTGGTCGCCGGACTACCCGTTACAACGCCATCATCGGAGCTTGAGTTGAAGAAACGCTGCAGCAAGGAGTTCGCCGAGATAATAAGCATTGTCTGTGACGGAAAAACTGTTTCCCTGGCCACATTATATCGTGAGTATCAAAGGACGTGTAAGGATCTAGCTGGCAATCAAATGACACCACACATCTCTCTCTCTCTCTCTCCCCCTTCCCTCACCCAAAACAGCCCAAAGCTTTGGCCAGCGGGAGAAACGCCAAAGCCCCGAGGAGTACTTCTACAGACCCTTGCAGAACGGCCCCATCCACAAGTGCTGCCACCAGATCTGCGGATACGAGGAGCTGCGTCGATACTGTGCCCGCGACTAGGACAATAGCCGCACTCAGACCACACACAACACACATTACATTCAGAGCCCTAAATAAGCCTTACTTCTATTGTTAACTACCCAAAGCCCACACCAAAAGCTCAGAGCCCACAGACCAAAGGCGAGAGCTCCAACCACTCCAAGCCCTAAGCTAAACTTACTCCTAACTCTAATCCTACATTTATTTTCATTATAAGATGTCTAATAATAAAATCTATATAAATATGATAATACGATAATAACAGATTTGAAAACTTTCAGTCCAGTCCAGTCCAGTTCAGTTCAGTCCAGTCCAGTCCAGTCCAGTCCAGTCCAGTCCAGTTCAGTTCAGTCCAGTCCAGTAAAGTCCAGTAAAGTCCAGTCCAGTCCGGTCCAGTCCGGTACAGTCCAGTCCAGTCCGGTCCGGTTCAGTCCTCTCTCTATTTGAATCCCTAGAATCGATAATAATCGATAATTATGTAATAACGATAAATGATAACGCGATGAGGAAACCTGTACAAAGATCGATATATGCAGAGGTCCTTAAATCTATGCTTTGTTTAAGAGAAAAGGGAAAGGAAAGGATAAAAGGATTGTGGAAGATGAAATTGCTGTGAAATTATTTTCTATTTTAAATTAATGATTCGCTTATTATAGAAAAATTATAAACAAATTACGAGACAAGCTTTTCTAGATCCTAGCGAAAATTGTTTAAAGTTTTTAAACTAAGCAACAAAAAAAAAAACAAAAAGAACATAAAAAAAATCACATAAATAAAGCCTTATTTTTTATAATCAAAATTAAGCGATCAAAAATTCTAGAAGAAAATTATTAACTATCGATTAAATAAATGAAATATATATTTTGCAAATTTCTATTTTTTTCAAACTGCATTGTTATCGATTGTTGCAGCCACACTGCAATTTCCTTTCTTGTGTCTATCGAAATTGCTTCCCCAATGATCACTGATCGCTTTTGAACTGACTGTACACCAGATCAGAGGAATCCAAGCAAATGGAAAACAAGTCCTGGAGACTATGAAAAACATATCCGATTTTCACAATATCCTTCAAGTAATCAGATGAAACGAGTAAATGATTTCTAGCCTTCCTTACACACACCCGAATATATATGTATATGTGTGTGTGTGTGTGTGTGTCCCTATTTTCTACCATTAATAAGCATCGCTTTTTATTAAAAAAGTCAAGGATTAACAGCAAATCGATAATTAGAATTTACAGGTACATATTTTTTATTTTTATCGATAACTTTTTTATATATTTTATCTCAGTAAATTGTAAAAAATAACTGTTTCTCTCTACCGATACATTCCACATTTTAATTAACTTAATTTTGCTTCAATAAATTGATATCGATTTGTTTATTGATTAAGCTTCGATTTTGTATCGATAAATTGTCCACAGATACTTTATATTGTATCGATAGATTATCAATAGTGACTCCTTTTTATATCAATAAATTGATAGATTCAAGCTTCAATTTAGCTTTAATTTTTTTATCGATAGGTTGTCAATAGACTCTTCGATTTCGTATCGATAACTTGACATTAGAAACTTTATTTGGTATCGATAAACTGGTATAAATAAAATTATTGACTTTAATATTTATATATTATTATTCATTATTGCAGTTAATTAATTGTTTTTCCAAAAGAAAGAAAAACGGAAAACTCTTCCTCCATTTAATTCTCATTCTCTTTCTCTGTCTTTTCCTCATTCCCTTCCTTTTTCTCTTTCTCGATCTGTTTCTCTAACTCTTTTCTTTCTCTAACTCTTTGTTTTTCTTAACTCTTTGCTTTCACTTTCACTCTCCCTTTCCTTTCTCTTCTTTTTTTCTTTCTCTTACTCTTTCTCATTTTTATTCAAAGCCTTCTTCTCGTTCTTTCTCCCTTCTCTTTTATTATTCTTTGTATTTGTTTTTCTCTACATTTCGCAATAAATTTTTTATCTCAGTTTCTATTAATTCTCTATATTTCTATTCACAGATTGTCCTCTATATTTTCTCGTTCTTTTTCTCTTTCTCTTTCTCTTTCTCTTTCTCTTTCTCTTTCTCTTTCTCTTTCTCTTTCTCTTTCTCTTTCTCTTACTCTTACTCTTACTCTTACTCTTACTCTTACTCTTACTCTTTCTCTACCTCTTTCCTTTCCTCTTTATGTTAATCTTTCCCTTTTTTATTTATTTCTCTTCTTCTCTCTTCTTTCATTCTCTATCTCTTAACCCCTCTCACTCTCTCCCTCTCTCTCTCGCTCTCTCGATCTCTCGATCTCTCCCTCTTTCACTTTTTCTCCTTCGCTTTTTCTTCTTCTTCCCTTCTCTTTTTCTTACTCTTTCTCTATCTCCTTAAATTTTCTTTTCTCTTTGCTTTTCTCTTTCTCATTCTCCTTCTCTTTTTCTTTCTATTTCTCCCTTTCTCTCTCTTACTATTTATGTCAATCCCTGCTTATGCCCAGCATCGTTTTCTTTCTCCCATTCACTTTCACTCGCTTCCCTCACTCTCTCTCTCGCTCATTCTAGCCCCTTCCTCCTCCTGTTCCTGCTCCTCCTTCGTCTTCTTCTCCTCCCCATCACTCTCTCTTCATTAGCGTCCCTTGGCTTTTTAACCCACAAGCTGGCACTGGGAACGACGCTTAACATCATTGCCACGGGTGAGTTTCAATCTATTCATGGAATACGCTTCGTTGACCTTTTTGGAGGGTGGGCCTAGGACGGATATGTTTGTATAGAGTGTGTGTGTGTGTGTGTGTGTGTGTGTGTGTGTGAGTCTGAGCTGAATGGTGAAACCTTTGAAAAGGACACTGGACTCTGGACCGCTGAATGGGGTCACATGACTGCAAATTATGTCACAAGCGGCAATTTTTGATGATTTTAATGATGGTAAAAATCAGCCACACACACGCACACACACACACACACACACACACAGGGGAATTGATATATGTACACCCTGATGACAGGAGGAAAAGTAAGTAAGCAGATACCATGATTCATACACACTCACACACACACCCACCCACACACACACACACAGGCGCAAGGCATCGTCATCACATTTCCTTTTTGTTAATTTACATCTTTCAGGATTTTCTGCTCGGAGGTGGAATTATTCGTCACAGATACGAGGAGATTTGCCAAAGGTGAAATGCTTCTCCATATGGACATTCAAATGTATCTGAAAATGGGTAAATAATAGTTAAAGGACATGCGACAAGGAGTTATTGGAGCTGCCCCAGCCAAAAGACGATGAACTGAAGTCCTTTAAGGGCAACAAAATTCACTTCGACTTCGACTTGTTTACAGATCCAGACACATTGTCAATATGTACACACACACACACACACACACACATATATAGATATATATATATTTATATATATACATGAGCAAACACACACACACACACACACACACACAAACATGCATGCAAATATAATAATACCTCATATACAATAAGGAGCAAATCGCATAGGCAGCGCCTTTTCAGTGTCTACTCGAGTCCTTTGTCAGGATATGAGATAGGACAACGGGCCCACAATTCCTTTTCGGTTTAGTGAAATGATTTTGTACTCAAGTGTCGCGACGGACACTCAACAGATCCATAAAATCAAGTAGAAAAAAGGACAACGATGCAACGCACCGAAGCCCAAAGCACCCTTAGATGTGAGATGGAACGTCCCCAAAGGGACGAAGGATAGTACACAGGACAGCTTAAAGTTATAAAGCTGATGAATTTGATGACAAAGCCAACATGTTTGAAGCCCAACAAAGGGTATCCACCCCACAGGACCGACGGAGCACCCCTCAACCGAGAAAGAAGGGCAACTGACATGGCGTTCCCGTTCTGGAAGGACCTTCCATGTTTATGTCTGCCACTCTCTATCTCTCTCCCTATGTGTGTGTGTGTGTGTGCGGCTTGGGTATGTGTTCCTCTAGCTGCTGCCTTTGTGTTTGCACTAAAATCTTTTGTGGGGAAGGACGATGGTGCCGGAAACACCAAGGAGTTGTTTGCCCGATGTCGAGAAGTTTGCGCTTAGTCCTTGGCATGTGTTGCTGTGCATGGGGATGGGGGGATGGTGGACAGTGGATGGGGGAGGGGGAGGGGGGAGGTGGGCGCAAAGAAAGTGACATTGATGAAATGGGCCTATGAACATTAGCCAAATACTGCACAAAATTTTGCACTGGGAAATTGGTTTGTGAAGGCAGCAACAAGGGTGGTTGTCATGTGAGTGTATGTGTGTGTGTGTGTGCGTGTGTCTGTGTGTGTAAATACATATATATTTATATGAATTTGAGTGGGAGTTGGGTGGCAGTCGGAGCCGAAGCAACAGAAGTCGTACAAGGACAAGCAACCGGCATAAGCACCCGGCACCCGGCACCCGGCATCCAGCACCCCGCACCGCACACCGCACACAGCACACCCCACCTCCCACACCTCACACCCTTCACTCGTCACCCTTCACCCGCACTCGACACCGACACCGACGCCGACAGCAACAGCAACACCAACGCCCCAGTCGAGCTCCGGCCAACACCCACACAAGCAACCCACTTGAAGGGAACGAAACTCTGCAGATGTAAAACCATTGACAACCAACCGACTTCAAAGGGAGGCGTGGTCGTGGGCGTCAGGATATCCAGAGACTATTCAAATGTAAAAAAGATTCCAATTTCCTGCGATTAATTTTTTTTTATGTGTGAATGCGGGGAAAAAGGAATTACAATACAAGCTGTTATCGTGTTTGTGTGTCCTGAGGACACACAAGGAAGCAAATCATGATGGGAGTCTCCGTGAAAATGAAAATTGACAAGGATTTACCCAATTTTGATTAGCTTTGAATAACACAAAATTAGAGTTCCTTATGGCTCATTAAATGCAACAGACGCAAATCCATTTGCGTGTTACGGATGTGAATAACAGTCACACACACACACACACACACACATACATACATACACATGATCCTTAATAACATGCTTGATCTTCCGACACTGCGGAAAAAGGACTCTAGAGCTGACTGAAAGTATGGAACAGACGGCAGGAGCCTTTGGTCGATTTGGTCGTTTCTCGATGAGGATCATTAACTTCATTTGTTCATCTACCCATGTGTGTATGTGTGCAGCTATGTACATGTATATGTGTACAAATACATGAACCCTTGCCCATCGTCTTGGCATCCCTTCAATCCGCAAGGGAAAGACGGAAGGAAATGCGAAGCCTTTGCTTCGCTTATCTCCTAAAACATATGCTTATTTCACACACACACACACACACACACGCACACATACAACAAAAAAATGCCATTGCATGTGGAGGAATGGAATACGAGAAGTGAACTCGCGCTTATCTTTAAATCTAGCAACAACGATTAATGCGCTATTATTTGGGGGGGTTTTTTTTATTTATTTATTTATTTGTTAAAATTTTCGAAGAGCTGCGACAAGCGTTGAGAAAGAAGCCGAAGTGACCCTCAGATTCCCCAACGTGCGCTTCGGCACACACGAAACCACAACATCGGCTATAGCAGAAGTCAGCGGCGGCAGCAACAACAACAATAAGAATAATAATAATAAGCAACAACAAGAAGAACAACAACAGCAGCAGTAGCAGCAAAAACAACTGCTCGCTATAGAAACAAAACCGTTTCAAACCGGTTCAGCATGTCGATGTGTCGTCGCTTACGCTTTTGCATGGGAATGTACGCGTGTGTGTGTGTGTGTGTGTGTTCGTTATGTATTTGTGTATGCGTGTATGCGTGTATATGTGTATATGTGTTTCTGCGCTTGTGTGTGCTTACCTAATGCGCTTGTTTCTGCATTTGTGTTCCTCTCCGAACCGCCATCGTGAACCGCTCTCGACTGGCGCTCTTGGCAGAATTGCGCGACAAGGCGGCTCGATTGGCCGGCAGCTGAGTGCGAGCGAGATGGAAGATACTGTGATTGCCTGGCACCGGTTCATAAATTGGTTTCTGCTCTGGTTCTCTCAGCTGTGCGCCTCTTGTTCAGTAACCGAGCGATACTCAAATACGACACACGCTTTTCTGTTATTTTGGTTTTTGGTTATTGCCTTTCGGCTACTTTGGCTGTTCGACTGTTCGACTGTTCGACTGTTCGACTGTTTGACTGTTTGACTGTGTTTCTATTAGTCTCAGCTAATTGTGTCTGTGTGTGTGTGTGAGGGTCGCAAATGTCGCTAAGGAAGTACAAAAACCCAGTGAACAATCACTTCATCTACAACGATGAAATCCGAAAAAGCACTTGCAAAATCTGCTACTTCGATATGGCGGGCAGGCATTCGGAGAACCTGATGCGCCACCTCAAGCGTAAACACCCCGTCACGTACGCCGAGGTGATGCTCGAGAAGCAGCGCCGTCGATCTGTTAATCCAAAAAATACCGGTTCCGATTCGGGTTCAGGTTCGGGTTCGTTGTCATCGATGTTTAAATTCGAATCGGAACCACACAAGCTGTTCATCAAAACGGTAAGAGATACGGAAATGATTGCCTCCTTCATTTTTTTTTTGCTTTTCTCTCTTTCTCTCTTTCTCTCTCTCTAATATTTTGAATGTTACAGGAAAAACTGGCATTTAGACTGGACGAATCGGGTCATCATCAGGTAAGATATGAAATAAAAATAAATAAATAAATACATTAAAAATTGATTAAAAATCATTTTCCCAGATTCCCATCCTGGAAGCATGCCCCAACGACAGGGAGGACGATCACTTGGGCCATAACACATCGAATGGACACTTTGAGAACGTTTACATTGGCAAGGAGGAGCTGCAGGTAGATCTGGATCAATCCTCTGGCCAACCCCATAGCATAGGCGAGGGACTGCCCTACCAGGTCACGCATATGGGAGAGAGCAACTACCTTATAAGCAACCCTTCCGCAGGCGGTCGAGGCACGTCCTGTGGCAAGGGCAGCGGTGTGTCAAGCAGCACTTCTCTCCAGGTATCCGATCCTGATGATGCCTTCTTCCTGCAGTATCTGGGAAACAAATTCAACAAATACTCAGCCACCACCAAGAACACGGTGCAGTTCCACATCAATCGCATTCTCTATAAGGCGGACATGGGGGGCTACGAGAATGCGGATGTCTCCAAGTTGTCCGACTCCGATCTATAATGTGTGCGTGTGTGTGTGTGTGTGTTGTGTGTGATTAGAAATATAATCAAATTTCTTACTAAATTAATCTCAACTTTAATCAGAGTCTCTTCAAGAAATAAAATGAAGGCGTTTTTAATTAAATTTGAAAAGAGGAAAACAAATTTATTTTTAATCGACCCGCGATTAAATTAATCCAGCTGCAAATCACACAAATCACAATCACTAAGCACACATTTTGAAGTCCTTGTTGAATATTTGTTAAAAATAAAAATAAATAAATAAAAAATAAATAAAAAGAAATCCTTCTTTAATCGCGTTCAGCCATTCATCAGTTTTAAAATTTTGTTTCTCATTTTAATTGAATTTTATATTTTATTAATTTTAAATTAAAATTTAGTTCATTAATTAATATATTATTTATAAATAGGATCCCAAAGGATTGTAGACAAATTAAGTTCAAGACGAGCTTTCCCCTCGATTGACTTTAGTTTTAATGTAGGATTCATTTATAATCCTCAGCGCAGGCTTTAAAGACCGAGGCGACTGCAAGGATTGGGCCTAAAGGACATTCATCATTAAATGACAAATATATAAAATAAACTATAATTTTATTAAAAAAAAAAAACTATGCACGTTAAATGTCCTGATTTATGTATAGATATCTATAAAGGAAGGACACTGGCGATCCCTACAAAAATATTGTCGCACTCATAGCGCATTTTTAATGTTAATTATAAAAAAATAATTGTAATATATTTTAAAATTATCTTTAACAAAACACACTACATAAATTTTGATTTTATACTTTTTATTTTATTTATTAAAATTATTGTTATTTGTAATTATTACTAAATTTGGTATTAAATACTAACAAATGGTAGTATTAAATACTAAAAAAGCAACAAAACTTATTTATACATAACATTGTTTTATTTATTTACATAAATATTTATTGTGTAATTAAATTTTAGAATTATAATTTAAAAAAACTAATATTAACAATTGGAACCTTAAATTATTTATTTACATTATTTTATAGTTAAAAAATGCACATTTTCATAAACCAAGAAAAAAGTATTTTTTATATTTAGTTTCGCATATTTATAAATTAATATTATCATAATTTTTTAATTTTATATTTTCATTTTCAAAGTTTATTAAATTTATATTTTAATAATTTAATAATTTATTATTTTTATACTTCATAATTTTATAATTTCGTAACTTTATATATTTGTATAATTTTGTAATATCATAATTAATTAATTTTATATTTTCATAATTTTATAATTTTATAATTTCATAACTTATTATATTTATATTTTAATATTTTTATAATTTCATATTTTTTTATTTATATATTTTCAAAACTTTATAATTTGTTTTTTTTTATTTTCAAAATTATAAAACTTACTATTTTTATAGTTTTACATTTTTATAATTTTTTATTTTATTATTTATATATTTTCATAATTTTATATTTTTATGATTTTATTTTTTATATCTTCATAATTTCATATATTTATATTAAATCTTATATTTAAATGTTTTTTTATTTATATATTTTAATATATTAATTTTGAAGTCTATCTATTTTTATATTTTCATCTCTCTGGAGATTAAAAAATCCTTCACTAAAAACCCCTTTAGTAAAAAGCCCGTCATAAATTATTAAATAATAATAACGAAAATATTTTATTAATTCAAGACTTTCCCTAGGATCATTCAAACTTAAGAGGATGTTTCATAGAAAATTCTACGACTCTCTTCATTTTTTATATGTGTGTGTGTGTGTGTGTGTGTGTTAGCGTATGTGTGAATGCATTTGATTTAAATACTTTTAGGGATGTCCCGTAAATTGAAATGGCAGTCCATCTAAGCATTTAAAGGATAGCCACAGTCTTCATGGGCTTTACTGACCACCGTCCAATTGTGAGGGGAGCAAAAACGGTTTAGGAGTTGCCTGCGGAAAAGACAGCTTTGGGTTAACGTCTCTTTAAGGACATTAAACTTCGATATTCCGAACGTAAAATGAAAAAGGGAAAAATAAAAAAAAAACTAACGGTCTTATTTTACTCAACAAATCTGGCGCACTGTGGCAGGGTACCAGGCGTGGCAGAGGCAATAACTGGCGGCGACGGCGACGGCGACTGTGGCAGCAACTGCGACTGCGACTGCGACTGTGACTGAGGCTGAGGCTGCGGCTGTTGCTGTGGCTAAGCAGGCGAAAAGAAAAAATAAAGAGCCAAAATGCTTTGTAGCTGTTTGAGTAGCTTGTATACAAGCGCAAACAAGCACACACACACACACGAACACACAAATACACACATACACAAATACACACATACATTCACGAGCGCACATAAAAGTAAGTATCTGTGACACCAGCGACCGACTGGCTTCGGCAAAGGCAACTGTTAGGGCTTCGCTTCTCCCTCGTCTTCACCTCTTCCCCGTTTTCACCACTCCCTCGACTTCACCTCTCCTTCGGCCCTCCTTTTGCCCATGCTTTTGCCTTTGCCTTTGCCTTTGCCTTTGCCTTTGGGTTTGGGTTTGCCTGCGAATTTTGAACCTGCGCCCGTCTCGGACAATCAATGTATGTGTATATTTTTGTATGTATGCGTGTATGTGTGCTTGCGCTTGTGTTTGCATTGTGTGACTGTTGATTTTGTGTGTGAATATGTATGTGTCTGTGCGACTGAATGTGTGTGTGTGTGTGCGTGTAGATATTGGTGCTGCAGTCATAGGGGCGCCCCGTGCGCTAACCCCCGTAGCCAGAACTCATTCGCCGCTCGATAGCGCGTCCCCTTGCCCATCCTCCAGACGGTTATTAAAGGTTCATTATCAAATTCGCTGGATTCGAGTTGGTTGTCGAGTAACTGACGCTGCTGCTGCCTCTACCTCTGCCTCTGACGCTGCTGCCGCTGCTGCTGCTGCTGCATGTCGCATGCTGCAGGGGGCTTCGAAGGGGAGAGAAAACTCTAGTAAGTCGCATTCGTCGTTTCAGTTGTAGTTGAAATGAAAGCAAAATACACACACCACACACAACATGGGAAATAAGATAAGTATGCGTGCATGTGCATGTCTCTTTTTATATGTGTGTGTGTGTGTGTGTGTGTTTGCATGTTGTATACAAGTAGTTTACTTAGGTGCATTTCAGACTCGTTACACACCTGCCGCTGCTTTTGTTCATGTATCTCCCATGCAAGCAAACAAACACACACACACACACACATACAGACACATATATACATATACACATATACACACACATTGCATAATATTATTAAGCAGAAGGTTTGAGATGAAACTCTTCTCAAGTCAATTACAATTGAAACTGGAGCTGGAACTGGAACTGAAACTGGAGCTGGAACTAGAATTGAATCAGTAACTGAGGCAGAAGTTGGAGCAGGAACTAAGAGTGGAACTGAAACTGGAACTTAAACTGAAACTAAAACTGGAACTAAAACTAGAACTGGAACTGGAACTGGAACTGGAACTGGAACTGGAAATGGAAATGGAAATGGAACGGGAACTGGAACTGTATAAGGCAAAAGTGAATCGAACTTAAGCGTAGGCAATCCTGACTACAAACTGAAACTTATTGACAGGACACTTTGTCTGGAATCTGCAACGTTCACCGTTAAACAGGACTCTGACTTAAGGTCCTTTATGTAGGGGGCTCTTTATCCATGAGGTTCCTGAGATGCCGAAGGTTCAAGCTTTGAAAATACAAAAAAACTTCAACTTTTTAGATCATCTCATGCTTAGAAGATGCCAGGAGTAGGGGATTGAGGACTAAGGACATCGATTGGATGAGAAATAAACAGTTTTGATCTTCCTTAATTTTAATAAATGTTTTTCTTAGACTCTGTTTAACTGCAGAAACATAAATATGGAAGTCCTTGCAGTCAGTGGGGCGAATCTGGAGCGAAGTGCGACTCCTGCCAAGAGGACCAAAAGTCATTTGATCGAATGTGTGGAGTAGTCAGTATGGCATCTGTTTGACGAGTGCTTACTGTAGTGCGTACAGGCATTGCTCTGCACAGCAGTTGGACAACATTGGGAGGTAACACTGTACTTGGCGTCCCCTCAAATGTGGAGGAGGAAAAGTTTTCCAGTCGAATTATTAATTAAACGTATGAGTAAGAGATATCCTGTTGAAGTCCCTATTGTAAAGGGACTTGTGAGCGGACAGATGCGGACACTCACACACACACACACACACGCACACACATGCAGAAACACACCCTCAAGTTTAATATAGACAACAACAAAGTGTCCTTAGCACAAAGTGCACTAAGCGAGGGGAAGGAACTTTTTAAACTTAACATTCCCCCAATTACACTTTGAACTAAACTTCAATTTCAACTTCAATTAAATCTATATATATGTACATATACATACATATATATAATTATATAGAAAACGGATTACATCGACTTCTGTACACCCTTCCCCTCTTCCAGAAGGAAACCTCACACAGGCCGCTGCCTCAGCTTGCAGAGCCAAAGGTCAGGCTCTGCTTTGGATTCATTTAAACGCAGGACATGTATTAAATCTATTTTTATATTATTTTATTTTATTTTATTTTATTTTTATATTATATTTATAAATTTATAAATCTGTTTCCTAATTTATAAATAATTTTAAATATATTTTTTTTAATTTTATTTTTAATATATTTTTTAAGTTTAATTTCTTTTTATAAGAAACTTTGGTACAAAGCGTCGTGTATATGTGCATATGTATTTGTATGTGTGTGCGTGTATGTGTATGTGTATAGGTTATAATGTGCATACTTAAATTAATGTTATATCCATATCCTTTAATATCCCGTTAACCACAGATATCCTTCAATTTAAACGCATTTAAACTGGCCCTGCGAACAAAACTCAACACATTTGCAAAATAATCAAGGATTGATTAAGGATAAAAGAAGAAAGAGAGAGAGAGTGAGTGAGAGAGGGGGGATGGAGAGGGGAAAAAGGAAAAAGGAGTATTGAATATATTGTGTGTATGTGTGTAACTGTATATCTTCCTTGCGTACATCACGCAACGATCGCCAAAGCTCCATCCAAGCCATTCCAGTGCTACATATTGTATAAATGTATGTGTATGTGTGTGTGTGTGTGTGTATGTATGTGTGTGTAATTAAAAGTAACAAATATGAATGGAGGAGCAACTCTAGGGCCAACAAGTGGGTGTTATTGGGAGTTATTGTGGTTACTTCCGCCCATCTCCTCATCACCCACATCATGGCCTACGCCTCGCTGGGCGCCAACATATGCCGAGTTGCTAAGCCGTCGCCTAATCCTTTAGTTTTTTTGTTGCTCGGGTTGATAAGGACGAAAGTGCTGATTGTGCTGATTGATTTAAGTATCGCCTGGCGGGGGGTAAAACCGAACAACAGACACGCGGACGCACGCCCGTTTCCCAGTTTCCCTTCCGGTCTTACACACACACACACACACACACACACACAGAGGCATGCAAACTAGATGGACACATAATGTAGACTATGTGTATGTGTGTGTGTGTGTGTGTGTGTGTGTGCGCTTGTATTCACATCCGTATTTCCATAAATGTAAGCACGTTTCGGGTCGCCACCGAGGGATGTAGATGTAACCCACACACACACACACACACACACAGATACACTACTTACTCACACACACACACAAACACTCGCTCACTTACTCACTAAATACATGTACACAGACCGAGATACAAATACGAAATGTCGCCCAAACATTTTTCCCGCTGCTTCCATGAAATTTGCCTTAGTTTTTTTCCTCTTGTTTTTTTTGTTGTATTTTTTTTTTGTATTTTTTTTTGTATTTTTTTTTTGTATAAATAAAATAGATGAAAATCAATTTGACGTGTCTTGAATTCTGTTTAAGGTTTCGAGAACTCGTTTCACAAAAGATAAAAGAACAACAACAACAACAACAACAACAACAACAGCCACAAAGGAACAAGAACGAATGACGATGGGCAAGAGACGTGGCAGAGAGGGGAGGGAAGGGGCGAACGAATGCCGCAACAAGACGAGGAGGAGGCGTGACAAAAACGGAGAGAAGGAGAAAGAGAATTGAAATAGGTATGAGAAGAAGGTGGTGGAAGAAACAGGGGGCAATAAGAACGAGAGAGAGAGAGAGAGAGAGAGGGAGAGGGAAAGAGAGAGGGAGAGAGAGAAATGAAAATAAACTCAAATTGAAACTCAAACTCGAATTGTGTACACGCCAAGTGTATGGGCAAGGATGAGGGGGAAGAAATGTAATGGGGCAAGGGGACACACACACACACACACACACACACACACACACACGCATACGCACACAGACACCCAGAGTGTAGTTAGCCCCGAAAATGTGGAGATTTACCTAAGAATCGAGAAGTGAAGATTTTAACATCAATCTTTTTGCTATGAAATCGCTTACAGATGTAACGCGGGAACATCTAACACACACACACACACACATACACATACACACACATACCTAACGCCGAATAGAGAAATAAAAGGGAACACACAAAAAGCGATCGAGACGGCGATTTGTCAATTTGTCAATTGATGGAAAATCTTTACTTTTCCTCCTTCGACTTTGATGCTTGACGATGTTTGACGCCTGTCATCAGGACATCAATAACTAAGTTACACACACATGCACATACCACTACCTGTGTGTGAAGGACATGCGGCAGTGACTTTCACCTAAGCAAACAAATCCTTAATCAACTCCGTCGAACTAAGTGGCAATTAGCAGAATTTCAATTGAAGCCCCAAAACCCCCACCACACACAAGACACACACACACAACTCACATTCACACAACTCACATACACACAAACACATACACGCACTCCTAGGCTCACGTTCCACGTTGTGTTTCATCGAGAGGAACATCTCCTTTTATGAAGGTCCTATGAATATCTATGAATATATGTATGTATGTATGTATGTATGTATGTGTGATGTATGTATGTATGCATGTGTGATGTATGAAAGATGTATGTATGATGTATGGGCATATAATATGTATTCCTGGGCTGATATGATGGAAATACACCCATCGGGAGCATCGCTCCAAACGGAGGCCTCAGCTCAAGGTAATAATCGAAGATATATATATTATGTATATATTATATATATATGTATATATATTTATATATATTTATAATGAAATATATATATAAATTCTTGATTCTGAATCTAAATCGGGTATTAAAACACTCAGTATTAAGATACAATTTATTTACATTCCGAAGTTCGTACAGACAACAGAGGAAAAGGATATGGATCCTAGACTCAACGTGAGTTTCTCACCTTAATATATTTTTTATATTTCAATTAATAATTTTTTTTATTTATTTATAAATATATTGCTTATAATTATAAATATTTTTGTTTAATTAATTTAATTATTTAAATCTTGTGCTTCAATAAATGAGGCTGCGCTTTAGGAAATTTTTAAATAAATTAAGAAATAAATAAATAAATAGAAATAATAATATAATAATAATTAAATTCCAAGCTCAGCCTAGAAAAAAGATCCTATATTATAAATTAATTATTAACTAATAATTAATCCTCAGTTCAAGGATGCAACTGTTCGCCTCCGTAAGGATTTCAATAAATAGAAAATAAAAAAAGAATAAAAAAAAAAATAAAAAAAAAAATAAAAAATAAAAATAAAAAATAAATACTGTTTAGATAGAATATGAGGAATATAGGGGAGGAATATAGGGGGAATAACAGAGGCAAGAAAAGAGAAATAATAATTAAAAAATAACTTAAGAAACTTTTTTTATTTTAAAAGGATAATTTAGTAAGGATTTTCATATTTTCTATGTGAGGCTCCGGCATTGTATATTTAATACTTAATTTATTGCAATTTTTTGATTTTGTTTTTTATTATTTTTTTTTATTATAATTTTTTATTTTAACTTTTTATTTTTTATTTTTTATTTTTATTTTTAATTTTTATTTTTTATTTTTATTTTTCCTTTTCATATACCGAAAACTGGAAAAACTTACCCAAAGTGAAGCCCAACAATTCAATCGCAAGGACTGTAAGTGACAACCTCTTTGACTGGAAGGAGTGTGGGTTATTGTATAATTAAATATAGACGTATGTACATATACATACATATGTATATATATATGTGTATGTGCACACACAGTGACACCTACACTTAGAGGAGTTGACAGCTTACATCGTGAAGGACATCGGTGGCTGCCGCTGGTTGTCAGTCGAAGCGAAAATCTAAAGCACTACAATGGACAAATCGGCATGAACTAGGAATGACGACAGCGGCCACAACAACAACAACAACAGCAGCAGCAGTAATAATAATAATAATAACAACAACAACCATCACAATGGCAACGAAAACGTCAACGTCAACGACAAGGCGAAGAGAATGACGAAGAAGATGGTGATGAAGCAGGAGAAGTGGAAGGGGAAGGGGGAGGTAAAGTAGAGCAACAACAAGAAGAACAACGATAACAACGACGAGAGGGGCAGCAGCGGCAGCGGCAGCGGCAGCGACAGCCAACGTCATCGTCAGCGCCAGCGTCATCATCACCAGCGTCACATCGCGGCGTCTACATCGAACCATTAAGCCCCTAGACTAAGGACGGTGGGTTGTATGCGAGGGGCGCACAGGAGGTAGAAAACAATAAGGACTCAAAGATGCTTGTGGCCAGAGACGCGGGCAGCGTCAAGCGGGAAGCGGGAAGCAGGCAGAGGGAATGGCAGCATTTCAAGCAGAAAAGGCAACAAGCTACAGTAACAGCCAGCAGCGGCCACAACAACAACAACAACAACAACAACTACTACTACTACAACAACAATGGCAATGGCAATAACATCTATCATTACAACAAAAGCAGCAACAAGAAGAAGAGCAACGGGTTTCCCAGGCAGCGGCAGGCAAACAGAAACTCAAACAGAAACAAAACTAAAATATTTTCCCTTCTTTTCTCTTTTCTCTTTTTTTTGTTTTTCCTTGTTTTTTCTTGATTTTCTCATTTTCATTTTTCATTTTCCTTGATGAAGCATCTGTCCAAGGAGTCGCCTTGTTCCTATTTTGATTTGCCATCAGCAAAAAGAAAAGGCGTCAAGACTTTCCTCTACAAAAATCTAACTCCGAATCCCATTTTCGACCTTAATTCCGAACTCCGAACACCGAGCTCCGAACTCCGAGCTGCGAACTCCGAATGACTTGCGTTCCGTTGCCACATGAAAAGCTCAGATCTTTAGCTTGTGGAAAAGTCGTACATATAAATAAATATATATGAAATATTAAATTTAATTTATGAATATTTATAACATTTTATTGTGCAATACAAATAATTAAATAATTAAATATATTTTATCTATTTTAATTATCTAAAAAAAGCTAAATATCAGGTTTCTTTCCTGCTGCAAAATATCAGTTGATTTTAAGTCTCAGCTTTTGAGCATTTCAAGAAATAATTAATAATAATTACAATAAAAAAATATATTATTTAAATAATAAAAAATAAAGTGAAAATCAAATAAATCACTCACACACACACACACACGCACACATGTTTATTAATTAATGTTGTTCTTCGCTGCAATTGTCTCAAACGCAGGAAACATAAACGCACAGGCACACATACATGCACACACACACATGCACACATAGGAACGTAACATATGCATAGCTACATGCATTCATTCGTACCCAACGTCTGCAGTCACCACACACACACACACACACACAGTCAAGCGCGTGGTGGGAATCGTTTGATTAAGAAGCGCAGACGAGGCGCTGGCACCTCAAGAAGAACTCAGCCACTGCGCTGCGTCTTAATGAAAAGCCCCTTGGGGAAATTGTTTTGTATTTGAATGGAAAATTTGAATTTTCAATTAAAAAATAAGGAAACTAAAAAGTAGAAGTATATAAAAAATATATGATATAAATAAATAATAAAAATGAACAATAAAAATCATATAAATTGTCGCGTTCAACTTTAAAATCGATAAAAAGGAAATTGTTAATCCCCGAGCAAGGATAATAAACTGCAATGGGTGTATCCCATGTGTCAACTGTTCTCTGCCTTCTTATCCGATCGTGAGTCAATCTCGTGACTCAACAATCGATGAACTTTGACTTAGATTAAACCTCAAATATTTTCAAATAAAATCGGATTAAATCTCAAATAATCTATTTAAATCTCCACAGAAGAGAAGCCGAGCAACTGAGGACATCTCGCTGATATCCTTTCGGGATTCCCATTACCAACTTCTTAGGTAGCTTAATGCTGTGATGGCCGATATTACCCAGGACTTATACCTCCTCGTGGCCTGCCAGTGGGAGTCCTTTCAAGAGCGTGATCTAATCAGGGACGATCCTTTGTGTTAATCGCAAATAGTCCATTTACAGGACGAAGCCGATCAGGGTGTTACCTGCATTTACCTGCTGCCCATCACACACACACACACCATCCATTCAATGCACACACCTGCCCCCGCCACCAACACCACCACCACCACCCCTGGACGGGTACAGAGTTCCAGTTCCACTGCCTGAATGCGTCCGCCCTGAGTTTCGTCTCGAAGTTTGCCTTTGTTATGGACACACTCAGAGACAGCAGACGGCAGATTGAAAGGGAGAGAGAGAGTGTGAGAGAGAGAGAGTGAAAGAGTAAGATAGTGCGAGAGAGAGAGGGAGAAGGGGAGAGGGAGAGGGAGAGCAACTGGTGAATGGTTAGAGTAATTACAGCGACTTTAAATAAGTATGTGTTGATTCTTTACACTCCAAGACACAGACAGACACTCGCACACACACACACACACACACACACACTCGAGCAGAGCACAACCAGTTCTTCAGCTGATGGCCATGAGTGTCCACGGAAAACAACCCCCGTCCCGAATTTGTACCCAAGTGAAATCTTTGTTTGCAAAAAACCCCCCAAAATCAAGATGTGAATGCGAACGACTTCAATGGCAGAGCTGAGAGAGACAGAGAGAGAGAGAGTGAGAGAGTGAGAGTGAGAGAGAAAGAGAGAGGGAGAGAGACAGAACGAGAACAAGAGAGCATGGGCGTTGCCAGGGGGAGGTGGAGGAGGAGGAGGAGCGGCAGTCGATGTTGATGGACCTTTAATGCCAACAGGCCGCAAAATCATTTACAAGGCTTTTATTTCCCATAACGTCCCACTTTACAGTTCGCATTACCTACACCCTTAGCCAATCCACTCACCCTCTCACCCTCTTAACCCTTACCCACCCCAGCCCACTCCCTCCCCTCCTCCCCCATCCAACGCCCTGTTACTCATTGTTGGCAATCATGGATTTAATAAGTTTAAGTGGCCAAGGCTTAGCCCCTGGATATAGTCATAAGCTGTCGATTGTTGCGAGTCCCCGATTCTTTGATAAATAAATATGCATGTGCGGCATCGATACCCCCCACCGCACCAGGCATCGATACAATGACGTGTCAATATGAAAAGAAAAAAACAAACGGTAAATAAACGCAACAAATTTCAAGTATTTTTTCTCTAATTTAAATCACACTCATTTTTGCTTGGACGAAGAGGAAGAGGAAGAAGAAGAAGAAGATGATGATGATGATGATGATGATGATGATGAGGGTTGCAATGAAGTTGATAACAGTAAAGATTTTTCATATATTTTCAAACGCGTCTGTAAGCTACCCGAATTCCCCCCTCCCCCACAAACAGTTCAACAGTCTAAATAAAAAGGGTGTGATTTGTATGTGTGTGTGTGTGTAATTTCTAGGCTTAAAAATTATATTATACAATTGTTCTCAATCCAAAGAAATTTAAAGTTGATGCCGGAATCTGAAATTGTGAGTTGGAAATATTCATATAAAAATTATAACCAACTAAGGTTAAAGGCACACACATCTACACACAGACACACACACACACACACGTTGACACATGTAATTTGAGCTTAAGTAATTTCAAATAAATATAAATTCAATAAAAATTAACTTTAAATTAACTAATTCATCCGTAAATACATACACACATACATCTATACATTTATCTATACGCACACACACACACACACAGATCTCAATAAATGTGCATTTATTTTGAAGAATTCTCATAACAATCTATAACAGATAAAACAACACAAATTCAACACGCACAAAACTCACACACTCACACACACTCACACGCACACACACTCACACTCACACGCACACATATAGTTGGGAAAATGGTTTTCTAATTATAGTTGCCCCAACGAATAGAACAAACAATTTGTTTTGAGCCGAAGAATTTTTGGGTTTCCCCCAACCCATGCCTCGTCTCTTGTTGCCCGTCCTGTCCCCCACTCTCTCTCTCACCCCTCATATGTCCCATGCCTTTTTCAACTTCAAACGTCTGCAAGTATTTGATATAGAACTGGTAACGCCTTCGCGACGGGAAACCCTAGGGGGTGGATATTTGCACATACATACACACATGCTTACACACATGCATGCGCACGTGTATGCAGACATGTAGAGCCCATGCACATACATACATATGTGCACGGAATGGGGGATGTTTTGATAATCGCCTGTGACAAAACCCGTTAGCTATCAATATGTAAATAACACTTGAAGAAGTCCGGCATCTTCATTGAGACGCCTTTCTTGATCCTCTCTATTTACGAATTCGCTGCCCCTGAAAAAGAAATCTGTAAAAGCGATAAGCAGTAATGAGTGTGTTGCCGTTAACAGTGACTGGCATCAAGGCAGCAAGAACGACAGTAGCCAAGGCAGAGGCAGAGGCAGTGGCAGCGGCTGTGGCTGCGGCTGTGACTGCGGCTGTGACTGCGGCTGTGACTGCGGTAGCGACAGCGGCAGCGGCAGCGGCAGCGAGAGCGACAACAAAACGCGTTTGTCGTTTAATTGGTTTCAATGCACGGTAAACGCAATATTAACCCCCTCCTCATTATACGACGACCGCAACACTACGATATTTTATGCGTTTATGCTGAGAACGCACACACACAGGCGCATATGTCCCGCATGCACTACAACGGCTGCAGACGGAAGAGTAGACTGCGAGTGCGGCAGAGAAAGCGGCAACTGATGTAAATATGAATTTTAACAGCTGATAGCATTTGAAATTTATGACGAGGTTGCTGACTCTCAGGCGCATTCAATTCTTAGTCTCCCGTCCCCAGCGGGCAGCACACTCTCACTCTTTCGCACTCTGATTCTCTTTAAACGATGCTCTCAAGCAAAGTTATTTTGACGGCGCTGCCCAAGCTGGCAGCGACTGTCGCTGCTGCGGCCTCTCTTTCCTCTAGCTTCCCCCTTCGGAATATTTTGTTGATGCTTTCGTGTTTCTGGCTGTGGTTTGGTTCGGTTCTGTTCGGTTCGGTTCGGTTCGGTTTGGTTCGGTTTGGTGGGGGGCACAGTAACTTCCGAATTAGGGGATCGCTCTGCCTGATCGAAACTGCAGACATGCGGTAGTGATAGTTGTTGCTGTTGTCGTTTTTTGTTGTTGTTGTTGAGCATTTCATTGTCATGCTACAGTGTCTTGCAGCGTCAATGATAAGCAGCAAAACAGCTGACAACACACAAGGGGAATAAAACGAGAATGCGCCTGCATGTTTGTACTGACAGAGAGATGAGTGTGGACTTGTGCATGTGTAAGTGTGTGAGTATGTGAGTGTGTGCGTGCCTACCTGTGAACAGCTGCACGTGTAAGAGGCCCGTTGCCTTGTTTACGTCATCGAGAACTCTGGTCACAGAATCTTTGCTCATCATAATCCCTGCTTAATTGTCAGCCACCCTCCCAAATTTGTAGTCTTGCTGCGTCCGCATCCTCCCCCTTGGCGTTGCCGTTGCTGTGTGTCGCCATTGCGATGGAAAGGCATAGATGTATAACCTCAACGTACATGCGTACATACGTACATACATACATACATACATTGTATGTATGTATATATAGTCGTAGATTATGTAAGCTTCTTTATTGATACCAATACGTTGATTATTAATTATAGGGCAAAATGGACAATGATTGCTTCAAATGCCGGCGAAACCCTAGAAAGTTTTTTGGGCCTCACCTGCCACGACGAGTGCCAGACAGCAACAACAACATGTGTTGTTGTGCTGGGGATTAGCACAAAAAAGTAATTCAATACTCACTACCAGCAACGGAGCGTCTGAGAAAATTTCCAAAACGAGCCAAACGAACTAAACGAACGATGCGAACGATACGAACGAATGAGTAAGCGGACGAACAAAACGACGAAAGAGCATGCAAAATTCATGTTTAAAAATGGAGTGAGAGGCTGATAGAAGGAGGGCATAAGGGGGATAGACAAGGGCGCGCATAGGTGATGACAAAGCCAGAGTGTAGCATAAGCAGCGCTGTTGGCAGTGGTTAAACCAATATGGTTGCACTCAACACACACATATACATACATATGTATACTCACATGCACACACACAGAACGCATGCAAGCACACAAGCCAACATTTGATTGTCGGCTTCGTAGACTATGCACAACAAACCAGTATAATTGCACACAAACAGACTTCAAGAGACGGGCACACAGACTGAAATTGACTGGTATCTGGCAACTGGCGACTGGCAACTGGAAACTAGCGACTACAGGCCGTTTATTCCTTTGGTTGAAGGACAAAAAGAAAAACCAAATGTTAGAGCGTCAAAAAATAAAAAAAAAAAACAAAGTTACATATTATAAATAATATTAATCAAATGGAAGCCAAACATCAGCCAGCGCAAGAAGACATCCCGATTCGAGTGACAACCGTTCCCAATGACCACTTGTGGGAGGGCCAGCCACCACGCTACTAAAAAATGTTCACTCATTTGTATTATGTTTTTTGTTTATGTATTTATATACATGAGCATTTAAGTGTATGCATATATATATATAAATATGTATGTATGTATGTATATGTAAGTGTATGTGCTTGTATTGACCTCGACGTCGCAGTCAGCGTCAATGAGGCGTCGTAGCTTCACCGTCGCTCTTTGTTGTCCGTCGTTCTCTTTTGGCTAGGCTTTTGGTTTTCTCTTGCTTCCGCCCTTGTTACTTGTTGTTGCTGTTGTTGTTGTTGTCGTTGAGTTGTGTTTCTTCTGTACCGCTTGCTCAGCGCAATGACTTGTGAAACTTGTTGGCAGAGACGTTAGCGTCGTCATTGTTCCGAGCGGCTGTTTAACTTTACGCTTGTGTTTATCTTATGTGTGCGTACGTGTGTGCTATGGTCCCATTTCAAGATAATCGTCACTCGAATGAGTTGTCGATGTTTTTGTTGTTATTATTGTGGTTTGCTGCTGCTGCTGTTGATGTTGTCGTGGTTGTTGTAATTTAGCGGTTCTGCTTTGTTTTTGCTGTGCTTACTATGCATAAGTATGTGAAAATATGCACACTTACACAAGCGAATACACTCTTCCATTAATGTGTTCGCCCAATGGGTTTTACACTAATTAATATATAGGTTTCTATAACCAAGCAGATATATGTATACACACATACATGTATGTATATATGTATATGTATGTACACAGTTTGAAATTTGCAATGATCGCTGCGTTTTTTTTTTTTTATGTGTACACACAACTACGAACTTTCATTATCGAAAGGGTATTTAGGTTTCCGCATGTCAGTGCAAATATTTGCCACTTCTTTGTTTCGCTTTGGGCTTATTTTTGTGTCTTTAACACAGTTGCTTTTGGTTGTTGTTGCCATGCTTTTCGCCCGTTTGCTACTTAATGTTATTAGTTTTTTGTTATTTTTTTTTTTTGCTTTGATGAAATTGTGTTTAGCATTTTAACCTATTTATGTGTGTGTTAAATGCTTTATGTCAACAGGTTCTGACCCAATTGCAGAAGCAAGCGGACAAGCAAATATAAATACATGCACATCTCCACGTGTATGTACATACATATGCATACATGCGTACCTGCACCAAGCAGAAACCAACAGCTGTATGTATATGTATGCATGTATGTATGTATGTATGTACGTATGCATGTATGAGTGTATAAAGATGGATGCATGCTTGTGTTTTCGCCTATGGGAACCGCCGCCAGAGAGCGTGTGCCATAATCTTAAAAGAGTAGAGAGTAAACTTTTTGCTAATCACAAGTACGTAAACTGTATGTATGTATGTATAGGTACACATACATACATATGTATGTATGCATTTATGTATAAAATTACATTTAAAAAGTTTTTGTATCCGGATTCCGGGTCTATTACGTTGTAATGTTTCCCTGCACGTGTGTGTGTGTGTGTGTGATGATAACCAGTGACGAACGACCTCTGACTAACTGAGTTGATCTTGGAATCAATTGGGGATCACTTTTCTTGGAGACTCTTTCGATTTTGATTATAAAGCAATCCGCAATCTCATTAAATTGTGCATATGTACAATGTATACATACATACAAACATACATAGAGATATACATAATGCCAAATATTAAGAGACATCATGCATAAGTATATAAAACCGAGATACAATAAGAGAAATTGTGAATACAACAATAGTTCATAATTTTTGTTGTTCTTTGTCCGTTATTATTGTTTAATGCTTAATAAATTGAAAGCAACAAGAACAATCATAAGAAACAACAACATGATTTATTCAATTTGAATTTAAAATACGTCGCAAACAATAATTGTTCCTCATTGTTGATGTTTTCGTAACAACAACAAAATAATATAAAAAATGACAATAAGAACAGTGAAAACGAAAATCGAAAAAATGAAAAACAATGTCAACGCTTTCGTTGACGTTCACGTCGTTACCTTCAACGTCGCCACACGCCTGCTGTCCGCGTTAACGTCAAAGTCAACGATAACGTGAACAGTGAACAACGGGCAGCGAGCAGCAAGCAGAGCTCAGCGAGCAGCGATAGCGGCAGCGACTGCAGCTGCGGCAGAGACAGCATTGCTGGTGCGCCGTTGACTGCTAACGGCCATTTAGCGCTGTAGCAGCGGTGCTGGCAGAGCCGCTGACATACACATTAACTGTAGCCTTAGCTTCCGGCATTTTTCGGCTCATCTCCGACACACGTTTGTTTATCGTTTTACATTAAATGTTGTTCAAGCAATTGTTCAAACGCATGACAAAACAATAACAAAATCAGAGAGAAGCAACAGAAAACAAAAAAAAAACATTAGTTTTTTAATTTATTAAGTAAATGAAAATCAATAGTTACGTTCCAAAATACAGAATATGCATTTAAATAAATGAAGATACGCATATCTGTATTTGCATATGTACATATACATGTGTGTAAAATATATGTATGTATATATGTATGTGTGTGTATAACGAACTTATTCTTTCCTATTACCTAGTCATCAATCTACAGAGAGTATGCACAAAGGTTCCTACACACACATACATAAGTATATACTTTAAACAAGCACACACCTACGTATGTATGTACACATACATTTATATGTATGTATGTATGTTTGTTAGGGTAAAGGGCAAAGAGCACAGGGCAAATAAAAATCAGCCAAGAAACGGATCTAGAACTACTCGAGAAGCTAATAGAAGATCATAAACTGTATTTTTTAGGTTGCCGCGCTCATTTCGTTTGAAGGGTGGACCGATGGACATGAGCCACTCGCGTACTATTCGTGTTACAGTTTTAATTTAAGTTGAAAACGTTCCCACCATACGCATTTGAATATATACATACATATACATATGTGCATACATGTGTGTATCTACATATATTATGTGTGTGTGTGTTGTGTGTGTTGAATATGAGCGCACGCAAGCACAAGAGGCATCATCATCAATTTCTAAATGCAAAACCGCAATAAAACGAAAAACGAACAGCGTGAAGAAAATTAAATCGTTACCACCGAATAGTGCATACTCTTCAGTGAACAATTGGGGACTGCTTAGGGAAGAAATTAAATAATATTTATATAATAAAGATTTTAAAAGTTTCTATCTGCATTGCCCATTATCTAGTAAACTAAAAACTTAAATCTCATAGCTGTAAAGAAGATCATTTTTTTAAACGGTAAAACAGCTGATAGGAGATTCAGTAAAGCGTATGAAAACACACTCTTACACACGCACACACTCGAAAGACCCGAGCCGAAGTACACACGAATAGAGCAAATCGTACGCGAGCTGCAAAAGAGAAGTTGAGCTAAGAGCAAACTCGACCAACTACAAATGAAGAGACAAAGTGAGAGCGTTACGTTCCGTTACGGCTTTTCAAGTGCTTAAGGCTTTATAGAAGAAGGGGCAAAGAGTAAGGACAACACACGCACGTGTAACCGTAAAAAATACACGATAGTGGGGTGTGCATGTGGGCGATTGTGTTGTTCGAGGGTATGTATATGTATGTATACATACATATTTACATGTGTGTGTGTGTATTCACAATCCAGCCACTAGATGGATGACAAGATAATTTGTTGGTGCCCTTGTATCCAATGGGAAAGTGTTTGTTAATGTGTCCGAGAACCGATCCGGTATTTAGACTATGTGCGCCTGTACAAATCTGCATATGTAAATGTGTACATATGCACGTATGCATGTATGTATATACATATACATACATATATAATGTGTTAAAAGGTTATTAATATATATGTTAATAGTAATTGGTAACCACTCTTATTAGATATTTCATTGTGCCATCAAAATGAACTTCCAGCCAAACCCAAACGAACCTCCCGCTCCCATAGCCATGAGACCTTAACTCGTTAGACGGCGGAATAGGCGAATGACCCAACGTTTTGACTCAGCAGTTATATCAATGTCACATTCATGCCAAAAACAAGCAGGCAAAAATAAACAAACAATAAAAAAAATAACTTCAATATTTCGGGCATTAGCCCCTTGTATAAAATACTTGTTTCAAGGTAATGTTTATGTATTTCAACAATCTTTTGGTATTTAGGCCATTGTACGAAAACAAAAAATTATCTATAGGCAGCAGGGAAAGATATCCCTATGTTTATAAGTAAAAGACTAATAACTCAAGGAATCACTTCTGCTTACATTTCTCTTAATTGATGAACTCGCAGAAGATAATTTTTTGCATTCGATTTTAAGCACGACCAAAATAAACTTTGTATTCAAGTATATAAATACAGACATATAAATACATATACATATATTCATATACATATACATATATGTATATATACATATAAATTATAATTTCGGAAGCGGCTTAGGGAAAATTATAATTTTTTAATTTATTAATTTGTTAATTTGTCATCAATTAACGTGTTTTGACTGCCTTGTTGAAAGTTTGATTTTTACTTATCTTTTTGACGTACAAAGTCCGTCGCTCCTCAAGAATTAAATATTAAGTGACGCGCTACTCTCTCCCTTTCCTACTACACTCGAACTCATATACAGACGCACACACACGCCCTTGCACATGTATGCGTGTCTTTTTCATTTTTCGCACTGAATTTCTATTGCGATATTTAATAGTAATCGGATGAAGATGAGACCTTGGACACCACACAAACTAAAGAGCTGTTATTAATTCATATATACACACAAAACACACACACATATCTATATACATATATAAATAAACAAAATTGTGTACATGCAAACATCTGTGTGCGCGTGTGTCTTGGCGTTGGAGAGCGCGCGCGACTCCATCAGCGACTTAATTATTAAATTAAATGCGCTAAATGGAAGCACACGCAAGTGGCAATAAAAAAATAATGAAAACCAAAAACAACAACTAGCAAAACGTTCAAAACAAATTCACGCACACACTCACTTATAGACTCACATAAGCATACGAGCACACACATAAGCAAAAAGTACACGTATACATGAGCAACATACGCACAACGATGACTACCGACGCCACATGCTTACAACCTTGCCCGTTACGGGCCTTCCCCCTCTCACTTAATTTACTCACCCACAACTGTTCAGCTTGTAAAAGAACGACAACAACAACTAAAACAACACGAGGAAGAAAAAGACGCAAAGGAAAATCGAATAAAATTGTCAACACCAAACGCTCTCACATGCTCTTTCTCGCTCTCTCTCACTATCAATATCTCTTCTTCGATTCTCTTTATCTCAGTACCCGTACATTGCTATTACTGTGGATGTCGCTCTTTTGGTTTGAAGCTGTTAAATTCGTTGTTGCTGGTTGTTTGGCTGCTCTTCATGCTTTTTTATGGCTTTTATGGTCATAAAGCCACTTTGGCCTGTCCGACAGCCGCCAGCTGTTGACGTTGGCGCTGTCGCTGTCGTTCCCGCTACCACTTCACACTCTCGCATGACATCAAAATACAATGGCAAGACACAAAACAACAAGCAACAGACTAACTGGCTAAGCTAAATGGCAGCATACATACATACATACATATAGATATAAATGTATATGTATGTATGTACATATATGTTTCATTATATATATGCATATGTACACACATTGCATATACATTACATGAACGCATGTGTGTACATACGTATGCATTTTTAGATACTCTCTAATACGGTCAGACAAGCCTGGCGCAGGTATGCATATGTATACTATACATATACATACATGCACACAAATAAATACGCTCAAAAACCTATAAGTATGTGTATGCCAAAGGCCCGCAAACAAACCAAACGTAAAAAGCGCGCGCGAATACAGGTCGACGCTCGGCATTGGCGTCGACGTCAACGCCACCGTCAGCAACCGTAGCAGCGGCAGTAGCGCTAGCGTCAACTTCGGCGGTAGCGTAGCTTCTTGCTGTGGTCGACGATGTTTATGATTTTAGGAAATTCCATTTTGTGTGCATTTTTCGTTTCTTATCGTTTTATTTATAGATTTCTTTTTGTGGTTTTTAACATACATATTTGAAATGTAATTAAATCAATTGGTATTTTCATAAGTATATAAACGGTTTGTATTTGGATGTTCCCATGCATAAAAATGTTTATTTATATCTACAGACAATATGTATACGACAACATTGGTTTGTCTGCTTTAAAACTGGTTTCGCATTTGATCATTAGATTTTCCGAGCCCATCACTTGCTATGACGTCACGAGTGCTTATCAATTGCGCCTTCAAATTGCCAATGATATGTTTTCAGTATCGATACTTTTTTGCATATATTATACGTGTGTATATGTATGTATATGTATATATGTATATATATGTATATATACAAACCTTTATACTTTTAAATAATCTTTTAAAAACAGATAGGCATACATACAGATATAATATAGGCGTACGAACCCACACTCGGACACATACACACACACATGCATACACAATATGAGTTTATAGATGGCGAAGTATTCGAAATTCACTACTGGACTGAAGGCAAGCCAACGGCTGTGCCAACGCACGCACACATGCACGTTTATGCGAATGAGCGAATGTTATACATGCGAAGGCACACACATGTATGAATAGACGTGCATGTGTGTTGTAGCGTCTGCCCATAATTATTAAAGCTTTATGCTGTCTCTCTTTTGAAATCGTCTGCATTCAATGCTCTGACTTTGCCAATGTTAAGACAGACTTAAAAAATCACCTCAATTTGTGTTTTACAGCCGTGCATATGTGTTTACATATGTGTGCACTACATGTGCTAGCCCAGATAAGTATGCTACATTAAATGTAGCAAATAATCATTTTCACATATACATATACATAGAATGCATATACACATGCATATATGGAATGTAATGTTCTTGTAATATTTATTTTCTATTAAATACATTCTGTACCATAAGCCACGTGCATGCGGATGTGACTGTGTGCCAAGCCACATATTTTGACGCTTCCGACGTGGATCCAATAAAATAAGAGCTGCAGCGCTCAAAACTACAGCCAACAGGTTTAAGCTACGCACACAGCAAACAGCGAACAGCAAACAGCAAACAGAAATACAAATAACAATAACAGAAGCAACCGCAAAGTCACCGACGCGGCAGCTAAAGCGGCGGCAGAAGTAACAGCAACAGAAACAACAACAGCAACAACAACAATAAAAACAATAACAGCGCATTGAATGGAAGTGGATATAGTTTCATCATTCGTACAGATATACATATGTATGTACATACACACATTCATATAAATGAACCAGTGCACACATACACACATACATACATTGAAATGCGTTCCCATTTATTAGCATGTGGATGAACATACGTTGAAGAAAATGTAGCAGAAAGTCCAGAAAAACATGAAATTGCACATGTATTGGGCTACTAAAAATCAAAACTTTATTAATTGCTGACGAACAGACGTACATAACTGTAACAGACTAATAGAAATATAAAATAAATAGAAATTTAAGAAATAATAAAATATTAAATACGAGCAGAAATATACGAATATGAAATTCGATATGAAGATTACGAAACGTTCATTACCATGAGCCATATGCATGTTATAAAATGGGGTTAATTAAAATATTACTGATCAGAGATGTATACGTATGCATACATACACTTTTAAATATTTATTAACATAACATCAACATTTGTGTATATGTATGTATGTACAAATGTTCACGTGTTAGTGTCTCTTTCACAGTTCTTACGTTCGTTGTTGTTACGCGAACGTAAAAGAAATCAAAACTTGTCAAGCAAAACAATAACAAATGTCTAAGACTTCTGCAGCAGCACTTCCACCACCAAGCGGCGAGTAAGTGTAACAGCCGTCTGTAGTTACTATGCATGTGGCCATGCGAGTGAGTGAGTCTGCACACTGGCATAGAGTCTACCAGTCTGAGTCTTGACAATGCGTTGCGATTATGCGATAAGTTGAGTGAGAAGTAAGCAGCAGAGCAGCCAGCCAAGAGCCGCTGTCGGCTGTGGCGGCAACAAAGCGCAGACCAGGTACATGCATTCACACGCACACACTCGCACGGACATCCGTATGTGTGCGTGTGTGCGCGTGTGTGTGCGGCCCGACCAGACAGCTGAACTATATGCACCAGCAGTGACGAATACCTTATCGTACTTCGAGGGGGGGACGAACAAAGGATGAAGTAAACGTGCAGACGAAGGCAGTCCACGGGTGGCTTTTAGAATCAGTCCTCGTGATATTTACCTGAAATACATTATTTAATATTACACGACAACAAAAAAAAACGAAGAGAAGCAGATGATGTTACATTAAGCTAAACAGTTTTCGTCTTTGTTTCTTGTTCTGAAGAGACGCATCTCTCGAACAGAGAATCAATGAGCATTTAATTATCGTATTGATAAAGATGATCATAAAGAGAGCGTCAACTGTGCATTCATCGCGTTAAGTAATCACGCTCTTAGCTAAGCCTAGATTTACGCAATTAGCGTTTCGAGGGGTGGGTGGCGGGGGTATTATTCGAAATCAAAACTTGACGCTTGTAAGTAGCGCGCTTTCTCTGCTCCGTAAGCCGTAAGGGCGATAGACAATAAGCTCTTCTCTGTCCCGATCCCTCAAGAATTGCTCGGAGAGAGAAATAAAATATTACCGCAAGAGCAGCAGCAGCAGCAACAGCAGCAGTGGACAGTCTGACGGACACACAGACAAGCGGATCGCTTTTTGCTCCGGCTTTCTCGCATCTTAATCGCGGCGTTTGCCTGTGGTGTTGGGGCGGACGAATTCTGTATATGTATGTGTACACATACATATATGTATATACGTATCATGTATATTTAAGTGTGTGTGTGGCAAGGCCGCAATTAATTACAAACTTAGCCAGCTGTCGGTGTCCCTCTGTTTCTTGTAATGTGTGTACCCACATTCATACATTCGCATTAATATGAAAGTAGCAAGCAAATATAAGTTTGCATGTATGTGTGTGTGTGTACGTGTATTTCTGATTGCGACGAAAAGTGGCACGTATCAATGTTAAAGGCGTAAACACTAAGAGTACACAGCGAAGAGAGCGATTAAAAGAGATTGAGGGAGAGGGAGACAGAGCGTGAGAGAGTGTGTGTGTGTGAGAGAGATAATGAAAAATGAGAAAGACTGACAGCAAGATGGAATGAGAGAGTGTAAGCGAGGGAGGGAGAAACAGAGTTAAGAATGGGCCGCCCGGACGGGGCACATTTTGATTATGATACTCTTTTGGCTTTGCAACAAATCCTGAGTATTGCAACCATCACCAAAAGTTATAAGCGTCATGCACACATATACACATATACACAGATGTGCAAATGTATATTTAAAATGTAGGCAGGCAAAGGCAGAAACAACAACACAGCACGAGAAACAGCCACAACCACTTTTTGTGAAGGGCAATACAATAAAAAGCACCAAAGACGAAGACGCGACGACAGAGGCAGAGGTAAAGGCAGAGGCACAGGCGGCGGCAGAGACAGAGGCAGTGGCAGTGGCAGTGGCGGCCAGCGTCTACGTTAACGACAGCAGCGCGCGTAGCAGCAAACTTTGTAAAATGGCAACAGCAGCAGCTACAATGAGGAAAACTGGCCTGTTGTTTACGTGTACTATCTATGCACATGTATGTGTATGTGCTTGCGTATATGTATGTTGAGTGTCTGTGTTTTTGTTTATTTGTACGTATGCAAGCATAGCACTAGCAGCGGCATCAAGTTCTAATACTTAAAGTCACATCAACAGTGCTTCACGCACAAGACATTTTTAATGCACAAAATCAACACAACAACAACAAGCACGACAACAACAACAGAAACAATATAAACACACGCATAGAAGCGATGCCGCTGACGCATTTATCACTGTGCATGGAGGGGGAAGCCTCAGCAGCAACAAATAGCAACCGTCAACGGCAACAGTAACAGCAACAGCAACAGCATCAACATTAACAACAACAACAAGAATAAGAAGAAGGAGAAGAAGAAGACCGTCTAAGTAAGCAAATGGTTGTTTTTTGAGTATAGAACTCTAGAGTGTCTTAGCTGCGGGGGGAAGCGTGAAACAATCGACGGCGCGCATTTGGAGTCATTGATTTTCGTTTATGAGCGCGACGGCGACGGCAACGGCAGCAGCGACGCGCTCTCACTTTTTATACGTTCATTCACACGGCGCACTGTGGGACCATTTTTATGGAATTTTAATGATCTCCCTGACTATTTATAAAGCGTGATGAACAATAGTGAGTGGTTGCATTTAAAATAAGTTTATATGTTCTCTGTTTATTCATTGTGTCAGAAAACAAAGAAAAATCCGACTTGAACATAATCGATATAATGTTCTCCAATCTCTAAATTTAATTTTAAGCTGATACCAAGTAATAATTGCTTATGAGTAAGGGAGCTCACTGCCCACTGTGTCTGCGTCATTTTGGCTGCTGTTGCAAAGTAAAGAGCGCGCAGCAAAAACGAAGAGAGCGTGCGCGCAGAAAAACGCATGCACACAATACATACAAACGTAATAACGGGTGGAGAGTCAGCAAATAAAACTCAAATATGTTATTGATAATTAAATTGCTCTCACTTGTGTGTGTAAGTGCATTGTTATGTTCCTGCAAGCGTATGCATAAGCTTTGCTTATTTCGGATTCATCTTTAAATTAATCCAAATTAATGCATTACCGCCTTTCTTGAAGCCTTGCTTAAGTTCTTTGAAATACAAGCAACCCGTCAACTGCATTGATGTTATTTTCCTTATACTTCTTTTTTAATGTTAAGACTTTGCTATCAGAAAATTTGCTGCTTTAGTTTACCGTTTCTGCTGCTGTGTCTGTGAAAGTGTGTACCACTCCGTCCCCGACCCGCCGCTGGTAGCCACTTGTCGAACGTGGAACATACGCAAAGCAATAGAAAAAGTAAACGATGAGAAAAAAAGAAACTTTCAAGTTCGCTACTTGCAGAAAAAAGAGACCAAGTATTTTGAGAGAAAGAAAAAATGACAAATTTATTTTTAAGACAAAAACAATTGATTAAAATGCTCTACTGATTCTGAACTTTGATAATGGTATACCCCGACCTTGCAATATGTTCTTAAGAGGATTGTCGCTCTATGAACAGTATGAGGTTAGAAAACCACCACCAACCCCTTCCTTGTTTGAGATCTGAAATAAATAGTATAATTTTTGAATGGTGTGAAGACTTTATTTATTCTATATCAATTTAAACCGGTAATATTATCCTATTTCCATTTACTACTTCATAAATAAATTACTATGAATTATCGTGTAATTGATTTGATAAATCTATGATTATATTTTATTAATAATAACTTCAATTCCCTAAGGCACTTAGATTAAGAAACTCATTGAATTACACATTTTTTGAAATAAATGTCTATATATATAACACATGCACACACACTCACACACACACACACGCATGCAGGCATATTACTGCCCACTCGAATATGAGTACTTTTACCTGTCCACTTAGAGTGAGTATCATAATAAGTGAAATAACTTTTAAAAGCGCGATGAATTCATTTTGACTCAAGCGTCGCAGGTAATCAATGTTGTTGGCGGCGGGCTATGCGTCAGACCTGTCTCCATGAGTGTGTTTGTGTTTCTTTGTACACGCGCGCGTGTTTGTGTGTGCCTGTGTCTGTGTGTATATTCGATTTTAATGTTTTAAATATTTTTTTGACTATTTGTCGCTTATCGCAGAGCAAATTGTAAGCAATAAGTAGTTAAATTTTAGGCCTGCTTAATTACGCAATTAAAAGTGAACGTGAATGATAGCAAAGGGAGGGGAAGAAGAACTGGAAAGAGGGAAGAGATGGTAATCAAGCGTTGAATACGTTGAATAGGGCCATGGGCATTGCCGAAGGTCAATACAATGAAAAAGGATACAAACACCCAAGTACTTCTCTTTCTCCTTTTGCTGCACCTACACACACACACACAGAGACACATGTATTAGCACGCTTGCATGTATGTTGGTACGTACCCTTATTTGCATTAAACATACATGCACACGCACTACATATGTATGCGTGTATATGACATTGAATTGAATGCGAATTACTTGGCGGCGTTCTACTGATGATTGCTTTTCAAATAAACAGTTTTTTGTTCTCTTTCTTCTTTTCGCTTAGTTTAATTTTGTTGCTTTTTAAGAGCGAGGAAAAGACTTTGTTATGTGTGTAGGATAGATGATAACAAGCACAAATACCTATAAGTTCAAGGAAAACAACAAAACAAAGACAATTAGCAATCGAGTGAAGGCGAAATAAGGTTAATTATACATATACATACATATATAAAAATATATAATTAATATATATATATTTTAATATATTTACGTATAAAATTGAAATTGTTTTTTTCTTGTGGTTGTTGTTGTTGTTTTTGATTTTAAAGTCTATCGTAGGGAACTCTGAGTAAATGCCCAGTGAGCTCACCATCTCGCTTGCACATCAGCGTATGTGTGTGCGTGTGTGTGTGTGTGTGTGTGCATATGTGTGTGTTCTGTATGTAAGCATTTGAGTCACGACATTTGCTTGTTTTATTTTTTGGTAAAGTATTTCTACGGTAAACTTTTTAATTAAACAGAACAATATTTTAATCGCAATTGTAAACAACAATGAACTAATATAATTTTCGTATTTCAAAAGTACGTAATGCGATGAAGTGTTGATTAAAATTAATTAAGTATTTATAAGTACATTTGAAACAGGACAATATTTAACGTGTTTGAACTCCATTATGATGAAATTTAGGAAATTTTTATTGACTCAGAATATGAGTGAAAGTATGTGTGGTATTTGTGTATGTGCTTATGTATTCAATGAGTTAATACTGATATTCATATACATATACGTATGTACGTATGTACGTATGTATATACCTATATGCATATATTGTTACGGTATATTGATTGACCCTGGCCAAAGACCAATAGTTGTACACACTTAAAAAAAGTGTGTAAATAAATACACACATACATGCACATATGAACATGTGCATATGCGAAGCATTCTAAAGGCAACTGCAGTTGCCAACAAATAAAAGCAAAAGCAACAAAACCCAATAACAATCCCTAATGATGACCCAGCAATGGCTGCCATTTTTCATCCGTACTTTATAAATGCTACTACTAACGGTTTGTGGCGCTGCCGCTTAAGGCCAGTTACTTTTTACATAATAAAAAAAGTGCCCATCGGGAGAAAAGCAAATACATGCAGACTTACGTACATTAAATAGCAATGCACATAATATTTATATGTACACACAGGCACACATACTCACACACATACACATAACATACATGCAGATATGTATGTATTTATGTAAACACAAAATATAGCTATAATATTTATGCTCATTGGCCGCAGCGGTTGCCAAAGCGCGTGCCAAGCAGCCTAAGCAGCGGCAGGCGAAACGGCAGCGACAGCGGATGGCGTTAGACAACGAAAAGAGACTTTAAGTTTTGCAAGCTGTCCACCCCTTTGCCCACAAGAGTAGCGCGTGTGCTTGCGATTTGTTTCCGTTACAAATGGCATAGCAGACAAACAACAAGCAAGCTAAGAAAATGCCCCATACAACGTGCACACTTACATACAGTGCCAAATCTTGCATATTACACAGGCACTCACTCAATGCATATACAATATAGTACGCACGTACGCCATGCAGTGCGCTCTTTTTGTTATTTAGCTCTCTTTAAAATTGCGCTCTTCGACTGGCGCTTCTGCTCTGCTCAGTTCAGCGCAGCTCAGTTCAGTTCAGTTATGGCGACGTCGCTGCTTGCTGATACTTCCGTTTGTACGTGCGACTGCGTTGCCGGCAGCGACTGAATCGAAGTTGGTTGAACATCTGTGCGCGCTGCCAACGTCGCTATCGTTGTGTGTTGTCGTTGTTGTCGCAGTCGCAGCCGCAGCCGCAGTCACAGTCACAGTCACAGCCGCAGCCGCCTCTGCTGCCCTGAGCAGGCAGGCAAAGGCAAACAAAACGGCCGCTGCTGATGCCAGAGTGCCAGCCAAAGCCAAAGCCCGTGCGCTTCATTCATTCAGTTTTCAGTTCATTTCGAACGCGAGAACTGTGCGGACGTGCAAGCGGCAGCGTCGAAGTTCGGCCTAGTAACTCAAGTAACGCAACAACAACAAAGAAACACGCGTTCCCCAACTTACACGTTCCGCTCTCTCTCTCTCTCTCTATTTCTATCTATCTCTCTTTCTCTCTCCGTCTCTATTTTTCTTACGTTCCGCCGCCATCGACCTCAACAGGCGCACAATATTTCAAAAACTTCAAATCAAACAATTAGTAAAAGACTTTTGTGCCTCTCCTGACTTTCGTGTGTGTCGTTAATGCGCCTAGTACCCCTCGCCCAACACTCTTAATGCACTTGCACTGCCCACCGCCAGACGCCGCGCGTTCAACAGTATAAAAAATAAGCAAGAAAAAAATAGTACATACAAACAAAATATATATAAAAGAAGGGCAAAACGGAACGACTGCCGAGTTAACCAAACTTGCAATTATCAATTGTGTGCCTAACTGAACAGTTATTTTTTTTTAATTAATTTTTTGTGAGTTCTTAACTGTTTTGCCTTTCCTTCAAATTCAAAAGTCCTGGATTATTTTGAATTTCGACAAGGCCAACATCAGCTCTAAACAACCAAAACGCAAAAAGCAAACAAAAATTAAAAGTAAAATAAAGAAACACGAAGACACAATAGAAACAAATGAATGCAAACATAAACGTAACGAAACATAACGGACCACACAGTAAAAGCAAAGTGAAATCTCACGCAACGCAGCGCAAAATAAACTAAGCAGCAGTAGCGGCAGCAGCTATAAAATCAAAACGCAAAGAGGAGCTGATGAGCTGTACTCCGACACGCTCTCCACATCCCTCGTCTTCACAACAAGCGCGTGTCAGACTGATTCTGGCGTTTTTAATACATACACGCACAAAGTAGGCAGTTTAGCTTCCTAAACTTTAGATATAAATCTATCATTTAAAGGAGACAAAAAAACTTACAAGAACACACAGAATAAGAATATTGAATTTTAAAAAATAAGAAAATAAAAATAAAAATAAAAAAAATAAAATAAAAAATTTAAAAAAAAATAATTAAAGATACGCACAGAAGCATATGAACTGAACGATTTGTGGTTTACCTTGTGTGCATTGGGAAGCAGCATTAACATTAACAACAACAAAAACAACAACATAAAAATCAACCTCATCAGAGCCTTAGCGATTGCACCAGTAGCAGCAGCAGTAGAAGAGGAAAAATAAATCAAAAACAACAAGAAAAAGGTTAAAAGAAGAATCCAAAGCCAGTGAAGAGAAGAGAGACCTAAGAGTCGAAACTCGAGAGGCGAGCGTCGAGAGTCGAGAGTCGACGTCAGAGTTAAGTGCGAGTTAATACTCACAGACCTACACAAACGCATACAAAGATATCGCACAATGACCTTGCCAACAAATACAAACGCAGCCAACGGCAACGGCAGCAGCAGCGATGATGACTCGGACATGTTTGGACCGCCGCGCTGCTCAATACCAATCGGATATCATCATCATAGGTCGCGCGTGCCAATGATCTCGCCAAAGCTGCGACAGCGCGAGGAGCGTAAACGTATCCTGCAACTGTGCGCCCACAAGCTGGAACGCATTAAAGACTCTGAGGCGAATCTTCGTCGCAGCGTTTGCATCAATAACACTTATTGCCGACTGAACGAAGAGGTGCAACGAGAGAAGCAACTGCGTTACCTACAGAATTTGCCAAAGTAAGTACATTAACACTCACACATAAAAGCACACAGGCTCACAGACAAGTTCATATGTACATGTGTAACTGTATGCAGAGCCATATGCATCCCTCTGACTATTAAGTTGCGGTTGTATGTTTGTGTGTGTGCGTGCGTCTGACATGGGGGAAGAACCCACGCGCTTACACGATTGCCCTTTTGAATATTGTGCGTGGTAAAAGACCTTCGGGTTTTGAGGTTTGAAGACAGTGTTGAAAATACTTTAATTTTATTAACAAATCGTAAGAGATGCATGGTTGTGTGTGTGTGTGTGTGTGGTGTGTGGTGTGTGTATGTATTCATAATTTGTTGACATATATTAAATACATCACGCAGAAACAATGTGATATCTTATAAAGTAGGATTAATTTAAGACTTATGTTTTTTCTGTATTAAGCGGTCAAACTAAGAGTGTGTCTGCTTGTAACTTAATCCTATAAAGGATATTTCCGTTTTATCGGGATGTGGGTAGGCGACCGAGTTTCCTTCTTCTCTTTATTTCTCAGCGAACAAAGAAAAAATAATAATTACTTTAAATTGAAGCCGTTACAGTGAATAGTCGCTATGTGCATAAGAATTTGGTTAGTTCTCGAAATACAATTTGCATCGAATGGATGTATGAATGTTTGAATGTGTATGTAGGCTCATACATTTAAATAGACTTTCTATGATAGCCGTTAGAGGAAACTGGCTTGACTACTGTTGGTGTGTGCATTATATCGAACGTTCACTGTGCTTTGTTGCATTCAGGCCAAGCGCAAAGCAAAAGTCAAGCAAAACGAAGCAGCAAAGCGAAGTAGATACTCAAAAGGCATTAAACAACAGCAACAACAATAAAAACAGCATAAACACAACAACAGCAACAACCGCAACAGCACAACAACAACTATAACAACAGCAACAACAGCAGTCAAACAGAAACGACATAAAATAAAAAACGAAACTAAAAACAGCAGCAGAGGCAGCATTTAGAAGAAAAAAAAAATGCAAGCAGCCATCGAATCAGCTAGCAGGCAGACTGTCGGTTATTCGGACGGCCAGGCGAGGAGTGAGAAGCAAGCAACAAAGCGAGCAGCAAGCAAACGAAAAATTGTTTGAAGAGAAGGGCGTGTGTGTGTGTATGTGTATGTGTATGTGTTTAAATGTGAGCAAAGATGAGAGGAAATCAAAGGGGTATTTGTCAGCAATTGCAACAGAGTGTTTACCAAAAAGATAAGGTATAAGCGATGATTGATAACAATAGGCAAAAAAAAAAAAAAAAAGATCGATAGAAATTATCGCAATGTAACATGCATATGCATAGGTCAGTCAGTCAATAATCAAGTTATTGCTGTCAATCAGTAAAATGAATTAGAACTGACAGGAACAGGAAAATGATAAAACGTTAAAAGCACTAAAATCAAAATGTCGACAAAACGCTCAACGAAACCCGAAACACAGTGGGGAAAAAACCTTCGCAAATGGCGCGATTACTGACAGCAGTGAAGACCAAATCTAGCAGAAATCCTAACATAAGTATCTATATACAATGTGTATATATAAATTTATATATATATATATAAAAATATATAAATATATATATATAAGTAAATATATATATAATTATATGCATGTTGTATATATATTTATAAACATGCAGATATATGTGTATCTACTTATGTGAGTGTGTGCGCTAAAACGTTGCGCTCGTTGAAATAATCACGTTCCACTTGCAACAAAAAACAACAACAACAACAATAATAATAATAAAGAGCAGCAGCGACAGCGATGATAGCAAACAGCGTGGTGTTCACCTCAGAGTCTCCATATCCACCACATTGGTGATACACCATACATACATGAATACTCACACACATTCAACCGCATGAAACGCAACTAAAATCTTTTGACTTTACAAGCGTAGATGTAGATGTATGCATATACACATACACAGACCAGACGTATTTACATGTTTCTAAGCGTGTCTGTGTGTGTAAGAAATATTGCAATGTTCTAGACTTTTAGAATTCGTCACAACTTTCAGTTATAACCAGAAGATTGAGATTCGCCACACATATGCAGATATAAATGTATGTTTTAAACGTTCTTGGCTCCTTTTCCCTTGTGTCTTCTGCTTTTGAAAAGTACCTCTTTTACTTCACTGCTTTGCCTATGCGTTTGTGTGATCACCAAAAGTATACCTAATCCCGGGCCATAAACGCTGCTTGTGTAGAGGTAACCTTTTTTTCTTGTACTCTTTTCAACTTGTTAGAATTTGTATTGTAAATATTTGTTTGGATTTGTTGGCAGTTTCTTTATAAAGATGTACATATTTACAATTTTAAGGATTTCTTCTTTTTTGTAGTGATTTGAATTTAATTTATTTTATTAATCAGTTTTTTAAGATATTCTCTTAAAAAACTATTAAGCAAGTGTATCCAGTATTCGCCATTAACCATAGTAATTTTTCTCTTGTGTTCCCGTGTTGCTTTTGTGCGATTCCGACGCGTGTGTTTTGTTACCGCTGGCGTTGACCGTTAAATAGTTGGACCCACTGTTTCTAGGGTTTGGGGGTAGGGAGCAATACCTTAACCATAGCCCAGAATTTAATGCACTGTTGTTTTTTTTGGTGTCTGTAGTGGTAATGATTGTGTTGCTACCTTTACATAGGCCGCAAAGTTATTTGTTGTCTTTTATGAATTTTTTATTTTTATTTTTTGTTTTTGGTGCGTTTCAGTTGTGTTTGCATTATATTTAATTGGGTTTTTGCTGCTTTTATTACTTCGCTTCACCGTTAAATTTGTAATCAACGTATGTGCTTGATATTTCCTTTTGCTATGCCTTTGCGTTTGTGCGTACGCATGGGAAGATTATGACCATCTACCATCAACAATCTACGTGGCTGGGTGAGCGTCCGTCCGTTTGTCAGTCTGTTCATTCATCTGTCTGTCTGTCTGTCTGTCTGTTTGTCTCTCTGCCTCTTCCGATGGCGTGTGCGCTCAACTCTTTGTGTCATCTATCATCATCTAGCGCGATGGACACTGTCTCATTGGCTTTCTTTTTACTGCTTCCTCTTTCTCTCACTAGCCTGTGCGCCTGTAAGGAGAGAAAACAAACGAAAAGCTGTTACACACTCAAACTCAAACTTACAAGCGTTATATATATGAATATATTGTATATATAAATACACACACATACATACATACATATGTACGTACGTACGTACGTACGTATAAGCATTCATTTGAAGCTCTGTTTTTGCGCGCACCCAAAACTTAACTCATCGCAATCGCAGTTTTTCCTTTTAGCTTTTGATTCGCTTTTTCTTGTCAGTGAGTTTTGGTCGCTACGTTGGTAGCCCGTTGTTGCGCTGCCGCTGTCAGCGTCAACGTCACTGCTGACGCTGCTGCTATTGCTGCCGTTTGGTGTGCTGTGTTTCCGTTTTTGCCTCGTTTTGCTTTGTTTGACATGTTTTCTCCGCTTGCATACGTCTGTGTATTTGTGTATGTAAATATGTGTATGCTTGAATGCAGACTTGTACATGCTCACGAATATTCACTTGTGTTATGTCCATATATATGTATGTATGTATGTATATATGTATGTATGTATGTATGTTTTCCTGTGCGGCTATGTGCTTATTACTTTCAAGTTTCCATGCAAGAGTAGTAATCGATAAATTAATTAAAAACGTCAAATACACATATACCTACACTTGCATGAATACATACATACATACATACAAACATCCTTACATACATCCATACATTAATCTATACTCATAGTACAAATTTGTGTATAATTTTGTGCACACATGCATGCAAATAACTGTTAATTGTATGTACTACTTTCTGATGTTTACCTTTAGATAACGCCGTTTAGCTATCGATAGTCTTCAATTACAGGTTGTACCTTTCAAATCGATGTTTAAAGTCAAATACATCAAATGCCAATTGCCTATTTAATTGTAGTCGCATCTTACCACCTTCTTCCTTTTTCCACTGCAAGTAATCATTCCAGATCGCAATTAATCATATGAGAGAGAGAGAGAGAGAGGGAGAAAAATAGAGATAGAGAGAGAGAGAGAGTAGGAAGAGATGAAAGCTTATTTACCCATTGCACACGTTTTGTAACCTACCGCCCCATTTTGCGGCGTCGTAATAATTCGCGACTGCGACGACGCTTTTATAGTTTTCTGTTATCTTGTCTATGTCTGTTTTTGTTGTTTTTATTGTTTCTGTTTTTATTACTTAAGGTTTTTTTTTCGTTATTTTTGTTGCTGCTGCTGTTGCTCTCGTCATACGCTGTCTCCAAGCAAGTAGAAACTCTGACTGCTTCTGCTGCTGCGGCAGCTTTGTGGCGCATCACATCTATTCGGTAACGATTGCACCACAAGCAAACGATTGCCTGTTTCACTCGCATACACCCACACACAGGCAGAGAGACACACATGTACACAAGCAGTTACATTTTAAAAACCCATGAATACACACACACACACATACGCGCTTGAGCATGGGGTGTGTGCCATTTGCATTTGTGTGCCTGGGCGCACATTTAAAATATCTAGAACAATTAGATTATACAATTACAATGGACATCGTTCTTTTCATTTGATTGAATCATTCATGTTGTTGTTATTGCCTTCATTCGAAGTGCTTTGTAGGTTTATTTGATTTTTTACTAACGCCACGCGCGAACTTTGCAGTTTTTTACTTTAGTTGTTGCTATTTGTAATTGCTTATCAGCTTAAAAATATATATAAACAGTTAAATGTCTGATAAGGAATTGCAGCAGATGGTAAAACCAGTGCGAAGACCTGAGAGTAAGTACAGCGAGAGATAGAGAGAGAATAAGAATAACAGTTGAATAGTAAAGGTGGCGGAGGGGAAGGCACAGGAAGACGAAACAAGTTAACGGGGCGCTTCTTATTGGAATCACTCTTTTGAATAACTTTAAATTAAATTTACATGGCTATCATATCAGACGAAGCGAATCGGAACATCAACTGCCACAGCGAAAGCAATTCACCGCCTGTTGGTGGTGGTGGTGGTGGTGTTGGTGTTGGTGGTGAGAAGTGGTGGGGTGACTGGGCAGGCAATGGCTTAAAGTGGTGGTGAAGGTAGATCGGTGTGGGTACCTCATCAAATAAAGTTGTCTCTGACATACGCCTCCTGCGGCTCACGCGACCCCTACAGAGCGAGCGCGCGTCCTACATTCGCGACACAGTGCCGCCTCCCAGGCTGTCACTTGCTCTGCTTCTGCCTGTTCCCTTTATCGTCGGACTGTTCGCTTTTTGCTTTTTTCTTCATTTATCGTTGTGGCTTGCTCCCCATCTTGCACTTGTTGTTCGATTGTGTGACATTTTTTATTTAACATTTTTAGATGGCGTTGCTGCTGCCTTAATCACTACACTTTTCTACTTGCTCAGTTTTTCTTTTTTTTTTTTTTTTTTTGTAACTGTATTCGAGCGCCATTTTCTTTTTGCTGCTTTACTCTATGTATTTTCTGCTTTTTCTTGGAAACGCAAATCGGCGGAGACATCAGAAACTTCACTAAGATCGCATTAAAGTTTTTATTGCAAATTATAGACAATTTTAAAACTAGAGTACGTGCAGTATGTACACCTCTGCATTGGTACATGTGTGTGCGTGTGTGTAGTCATGCATATAGATTTGCTTATAATATGAAAAAAACACACACACACACACACACGCACACAGTGAGAAGTGAATAGCCTTGAACTCAAAACAATAATCGAGAAGAAAAGAGGGAGAACAAAAGCACACAAAAAATTAACTTATACATGAATAGGGCGACGATGGGGACAGGTGGAGCGCGTAATATGCCCCAATTTCCATACCAATTGATTGTGTGGGTTTCTGTGCGGCACCGCGGCTCTATACACTAATACAACTAAACATACCAAACTACACAGGCACAAACATATGCACACATATACATACATACATGCATACAAAGACGGCGGCATATGTATTTCGCCACACGGCCACGGACCATCAAAACGTGCACAAAACGAAAACAGAGATAAAACAAAAGAAAAAAAATAGAAACCACCACCAAAACCAACAACAACAAGAACAACAACAAGAACAACAACAATATCACAAGCAACACCGAGAAGCAGTGGTTCGACTTCCCCACCTTCAATCACGTCACAAGTTTGCAATTGGGTGGGCAGTGGACAATACCGTTTGCTTATCTGTCGCATGCCATACATTCACTCACATGAGAGCACTCACGCACACAAACAAGTGTACACATACGCACGAATAAATCGGTTCTTCTTCAGATGGCCGATTCTAGCGTCTCTCTCTCATACTCAATGTCAGTGGCATCCCAAAAGATTGACAAAAGCTTTATCACCATTAATTACTGTTGTCAAAGAAGAAGTCGAAAACATCGAAAGCACCAAAACCGTTGCTCGCATTGACAAGTTTAGTGTGTGACTTTGTTAAGTATGCGATATGTATTAAGAACTTTTGAATAACTTGGCAACTTCTTTGGGAAAGCTCTCAGGATTGCCGGAGGCAAAATTATTTACTCGCACATAAGTACCATATGAATATTTTACATAATATGATGGAAAGAAAGCTCACGAGCATGACAGCATAACATTTGCCATCCCCCCCTCCCCCTCCGCCTCTCTCTCCCTTCCGCGTGACTAAACCACCTTGTGAGAGTTGCCTTCCATCAAACGTTTGCAGTTGGCAACTTTTATTTTGGGGTCATTTGGGCACTTGTGCAATGAACACTGTTGCTGCTTGGGCTAGTCGGGCTGCTGTTGCTGCGCTGCTACTGCATTTGCGGCTTCTGTCCTCTGCTGTCGACATCGTTTGGTACGCTACGCTTTTGGCAACTCATTTGGTCAGCGAGCTGCCCTGTTGCCTACCCTTTTGCGTTTGCTCTGCTCCGTTGTAATGTCTTGTTCCCATTTATTTTGATTTTGTTTTTCTTTTTATTATTTCATTTATTTTTCTTCTGTGGTTCATGCCGTTTAAACTTAACGGTGCGCGTACGCGCAACAGTCAACAACAAAAACAACAAGAAATATGCTTACACATATTTTTCCCTTCGCGCCTTCAACCTATGTATACCTCACACACTACACAAACATGTGCATATGTACCATACACACACACACGCACACACTTATTGTACGCTTTCTGGTTTTGGTTTTCATAAAGCTCTGAGCTCGATTTGTTGCCGCTTCTTCAGCGATTCGTTTCGTTTTGTTATGTTTTTGTTTTTGTTTTTGTTTTTGTACAGATTCCTATGTACTTTCGCTTTTATTTTTTTCGCGCGCCGCTTGCTCCCCACCTTGCTTTCAATCCATGCACCTTCCCATGCCATTCTTGCCAGTTATTATGCGAGTATGTGTGTGTGTGTGTGTGTGTGTGCGTGTGCTTGAGTCGGTGTATGTATGTATGTATGTGTGTTGCTCTTTTCTGCTTTAATAGTGAACATTGACATGCTCAGCTGCGCATTTTAATGCGTCGTCGTCCCACTCTTGATAGCAGCTTTGTCTTTTACCTTCTCTGCCTTAAATCACATTTTTTCTTTTATTTTTTCCGTTTTTTGTTTTTTCTGTTTTTCTGCCTTTCTGTTTTTTTTTTTTTTTTTGCCCCTACAAACGTTTGTTTGCTATATTGGCTGGAAAGGCACTGGCTGTAGTCGGAAGGTGGTTGGCCGTGGGTAATGGTATGGGGCATTGTGGTCATTGCGTATCGGAGGGTGAGCTGAAGGAGCGGGTAGATGTGGTGGGAGGCGCAGGCGTGTCAGTCGCTGTTATTGAAAGAGAAATTAGCTGAAATTTTGTTCGCTGCCAGCGATGCCAAGCAACATAACGGCTCCAAGGGGCGCACACAGTTGGCCCAGTTGGCCCAGTTAATTAATGTACGGGCCACGAGTAGCGACTGTCTTCAAAATTGATACCAAGATGCGTGCACCACACAAGCATTTGCTCAATGAATTCAATACATACAGACATATTTATAAAAATAACTTAAAGCTAATTAATGCGATAGACGATAGGCCTTCGATAGGCCGGGGTGGGGAAGTCGATAAATACTTAAGAAGTAAATCGGTCATTGAATTATATTAAGTCTTATCACTAGATGTACTCACACGCACACACGCACACACACACACACGCACACACACACACTCGCGCGTACTATATGTAAGTGTGGGTAAGCGCAATTGTCGCACAGGTTTTTCTCGTATTTACCTTTTGTACCGCTTGTCGATGCCTTTTCACTAACTTTCCCTTCCACTTTCTCTCTCCTTCTCGCTCTGCTTACAGAACCGAAAACAACAGCATGGAATTGGCGCGTGAGAACCTCTTCCAGCCGAACATGGACGACGCAAAGCCAATGGGCAACAAGGCACCATATGGAGATGTCAGCAACAACGGCGGCTCCAGCAATGGCAATGTCAACTGTGCCCGTACCATTTGCTCCATTGAGAACCACCAGTCGTCGCAGCTGACGCGGCATGGCTCAGCATCGCCTGCCGTTTGCAACGTTGGCACTGGCACTGGCAACGGCAACGGCAACGGCATTGGCGGTGGCAGTGGCAGTGGCAGTGGCAGTGGCATTGGCGTCTCAGCCACAAACAGCTGTTCGTTATCCATGACGCCCGTTGCGCCCGTTATCGCTGGCTCAGTGAGCGCTGCCGCGGCTGTGGCACGCAAGCGTCAGCTGTCGAACAGCAATCTGGTCAACGATCTGGAGATACTCGACAGAGAGCTGAGTGCCATAAATGCGCCCATGCCGCTCATTGATCCGGAAATTACCCAGGGTGCCGAGCAACTGGAGAAGGCCTCACTCTCCGCCTCACGCAAGCGACGGAATAGCCAGATTGACGATGAGAGCGATCGTCTGGTGCGGGAGGCGCTCTCTCACTTCTATATACCGCCGCAGCGTCTTATATCGGCAATCGAGGATTGCCCGCTGGATGATGTTGGCCTCGTTGGTGTTACTGTTGGTAATGGTGCGGGGACGGGGACGGGGACGACAGGGATTGGCGCTGGCGCCGGCAGTATGAACTGTACCAACGACCAGCTGATGAGCGGTAAGCGCTTCAAGCTAAGCAGTAGTGATCACATGGAGCTAGTTAACTTCGATATGAACCAAAATCAAAAGGACTTCGAGGTCATCATGGATGCCTTTCGCCTGGGCACGCCCAGTCCGGCCAGCGGTGCCGGCGACTCGTGCGGCCAGGCGGCCATGATGAGCGAATCGGCAAGCGTGTTTCACAATCTGGTGGTCACCTCCCTGGAGACATGAAAGTATCAGTAAAGAGGAACTCGCGGTGCTCCACTGGCCGCAGCACAGGTGCACCGGCGCCGTGGTGCCGCCCTGAGAGCCGCAACCCCGCAACCATCCACAGGGACTTCAAATTTATACCATCAGCAAGGGAACCACGTTGTATTGGCCTACAAGCAACAACAGCAACAACAGCAACAACAGCAACAAAAACAACAAAAACAAAAACAAAAACAAAAATAACATTTACAATTACACAAGACAAAGAGCAAACAATTTTTTAGGCTTAAAACTAATTAGTTAATAAGGGTAGCTTAGGTTAGCAACTAGTACTAAGCCAAGGGTGAGCAGGAATATTCCAGGCAGGACTCCAAGTCGATGTCCTGTCGTTCAGTATTACCGCATTTTATCGACTTGGACCTGTCCTAAGAGTCTCGCAATTTGTACAAACTTTGTTCGTTTGTTTATATTTAATCTAATGCTAAAGTTAAGGAGAGAGAGCAAACACTCCCCACACCCCACTCCCCACACACCCACACGCATATACACATACACACATACACACATACACACGCACACACTCACAAAAACGTATAACAAAAATCAAAGAATTTGTAGTCAAAATTGCAACAAGAAGCAACAACAACAATATCAAATCTAGAAGCAGAGTGATAAAAGGATGCGAAAAAACACAATTAGGCAGAAAGAACGAAAGGAGCGAATCGGGAGGGGCGCGGAAAGAGAGTGCAACGAGCGGGGGGTAAGGCGACAGATTTTTATTTATATTTTTTCTTTTTTTTTTCTATTTTTTTCTCTCTATTTTTTAACGGGACTCGCCCTTTAAAGCCTTGTGCCAACTTTTAAATGATATATTGGAATTATATATATAAACATATACATGTATGTATATGTATATGTATGTGTATATGTATATATCAACTCGCACATTCCATTATTAATTTATTATTATTATTATTATTATTTTTTTTATTATCGGGAATCCCGTTTGTAAGCCTTGTGCCAACTTCTTAAAATTGTCGATCCTTCCCCTTCAAGTAACTTTCCTTCACCCAGCGATTCTTTAATCCTAGAGATGAAAAGTACAGTTGTGCTGCCGCTTTACCCGAATCGAATTTGAAATTTGTTGAGTTTATTTTTTGTTTTTTTTTGACGTTCTGAAAACTGAAACCTTGCACTTTGTTCCACATCTGAATCCTTGAATCCAAATATCGTGCGGTTCTCCTAGTCATCACGAAAGAGAACAAAACTATAGAAAAATACAATTTGCATACTCTTAGGGTTTAAATACAGTTACATCCTCAATGTCATGATATGTAGTAGCATTCGCGGCGAGAAGACCAACCAAGTGATGAGGAGCTACGTGGATGAATGGGAATGGGGTGGGGGTGGGGTTGGGGGAAGGGAAAGAGGAAGAGAAATTAGAGGGACGAAAGTCTAACAAAAGACAAAAAATTCCATATTGCAGATTGCCCAACTTTTTAAAGGTAAACTATTATCATTGGTCACACTCAAAACACTTTTACATGTTATGGCCACACTCTTTCGCTTCTTCTACTGTGAATGCTATTGGAATTCGTGGCAAGATAACGGTTTCATTTTCCTTTTTATATAGAAAGCAAGAGAACACATTTCTAATTTGCTAAACTTTTTGAACGCATCAACAACAACAACAACAAAAACAACAAGAAGAAGAAGAAAACAACAACAAGAAAAACAGATTCAGCAGCATCATCAAGAACAACAACAATAACAACAACAAAAATAACAGCAAGAAAAACAAATTGTAACAAAAGTGAAATAAAAAACAAATAATGAATATTAAATAGCAATTTAAATATACAAAAAGTGCAATTAGAATTTTTTAAAATATTGACGCAACAAAAAGCAAAAACAAAAACAAAAACAAAAAACCAACAGAAGTGCATTCAAGAACATAAAAAGAATAAGAAAAAACAAAATTTTGAAACAACTTAGTATTTAACTATTGAACAGAAATTAAGCGACAAAAAAAGCAAACAAAACAACAAACAAATGAAAACTAAACAAAAGAAATCTTAAAAAAAAAAATAATTTTTTTCTTCGAAAAAAAATATGGCTGTGATAGAAATTTAAGTTTTGCTTAAGTATTATTATATAAAAAACAACAAAAAAAAAACAAAAAAAAATACATAAACAAATACAAAAACAACAAAAAATACAAAAAACACAAATGAAACAAATGAAAAAAAAAAAAAATTAAAAAGAGCAAAGAAAAAAAAAAGAATTCCGTAGAAACGCGATCCGCAAATGGGAAGAGCATTTAGTATTAGTAAAGCGAGCGAAGCGTAAGAGAGAAATGAGAGTTGTGGAGGGAGTGCAACGCTCTCTTCATCCTTCAGCTTTCTCTTTATTACTCTCGCGCTTACGCGAAACTTTCGCTCGCAGCTTTCATTGATTTTATTTCGCATTTCTCCAAACAAAACTTAAGCTTTCGTTTCTGTTTCGGCTTTGTTTCAACTTTAGTTTCGGTTTCTGTTTCGGTTTCTGTTTCGGTTTCTGTTTCAGTTTCTGTTTCAGTTTCTGTTTCAGTTTCTGTTTCTGAATTGTCTTAACGCTTGAATTTTTGATTTAAAGTTGCAGCAGCGAAAAGCAGAAATAAGAAAAGAAATGAGGAGAAGTGAAGATGAAATAAAAAGTAAATGCAAAATATGAAATATGAAATGCAAATCCTTTCATGATAAATTTTATTAATGTTGCAATTAACAATTAAATATATATAATATGTATTATCGTATTATTTATAAACATTGGCGGCGCGTCGTTCCAAAGAATGAGGCGAGTTTTATGCAGCCCGCTTTGTAGCCTAAAATGCATTGACACATATTATACATATACATATGTATATATACATATATATATATGTATATATATATACTTATATATATATATACAGGTATACATATACATAGAAATACATATATACATATACATATACAAATACATATACATATACATATACAAGTACATATATATTGCGTGTGTATATCACACACACACACACTCACACACACACACACATGCATACACTATAAATATTATAATTTTTTAGTATTCTTTAAATTGCCAAAACAAACAAACAAACAAAATAAAAAGAAAAAAAAAACACAAAAAAAACAAAAACAAAACAAAAACAATTCAAGAAAATACAAAATGAAAAAAATTTGCATAGCTTAAGTGATTTTATATATTGTTAATAACTTGAAATACACCTTATTTTTATATGACTTAAGTTCTCTTTACCGCATAAAATTCTCCTTTTTTTTCTATTATTTTTATTATTTTTACCGCGTTTAATTAGAAAAATTTTAGGCTTATAACTGTACATATATATAATATATACATACATACATATATATATATATATCCTTATATATATATATGTGTGTGTGTGTATGACAATTATTTCCATTATAGTTAATATTTTATGCCTTGAGCAAATCTACTAAGCGTTCAGAGCTACAAAATAAATTATATAAAATATATAATCAAATTATTCATTTTGTTTTATTTATTCAAAATTGAAGATCAGTTCTTATATAATTTCCATAAAAACTGTATATGCTTTTGTCTTCTTATTTTAACGGAACTTTATTATGATTGCATTTTGGTTATTTTGCTGGTTTCTGATTTCTGATTTTTGATTTCTGATTTCTAATTTCTAATTCCTGATTTCTGATTTTTCCTTTTGCCAAACAACAACAACAAATCTAATAACATAATCAGTAGGCTATATTTTTTATAGACATGTACTTCCTATCCCAAAAGGGCCGATTGTCCATATGATCTTCTTAATTTCTCCTTCACTTTGAATAAAATCGGGAAATGAGTGTTAAGACTCAGATACATACATACATACATATACCTGTAGGTAACCTCTAGCAGAATTTAAGTCGAGGTAACACATGATGAACAAGTTCAAGTTTCCGGAACTTGCATTCACTTTTATATTTTATTGGATAATGGCGGCGCTTCACCCATTTGAGAATAAAGAACCAGGAATCCATTTGAATGGCGGCGCATAATTCAATGCATAACCTAACCAACGATCGTTACCTTGTTTATGGGTCTTGAGCTTTCAATGAGATCATCTGTTTGGGCAGAGCTCGAAATATCTTCGAACTTTTGCGTGCTTTGTGACCCAACTCAGGGTTATGTCGCGTTTGGAGGTCAAATTCATAGAAAACAATAACAAAATAAACAAATGCCATAACCTTAAAATGAGCATGAAGCAGATAAAGTGTGCAAGAGAGACAAGAGCGAGAGAGCATGAGTGTAAGGGAGACAGCAACTGCGTTAGCATTGCAGAAAGAGATAGAGCGCGGGAATGAGTGTGAGAGAGAGAGAGAGAGAGAGAGGCAACAATAAACACTGTTCCGTTGGCTGCATTTCGCATATATTTTGAATGCCAAATTTCAAAGCTTATCTCCACGTAGACGGATAGGCGAAGGGGGTGGGGTGAGGGAAGCCATTGAAGTACTTTGATCGTGGCTTTGACTTACAGCGACAGCCAGAATAATTCATTGATTTGGTCAATGAGCTTTGAATCAAGAGCTTTTATTTTTCGAGATTGTTTTTTATACTCAGAAATAAATGCGGGTTTCAGATTTAAAAAAATTTTTTATTTCATAAGTTTTTTATAAAAACTAAATTACAATTTTGATTACTTAATTAATTCATTATTCCAAAATGGCCGAAATGCATAAAAATACTTAAGTTTTTTATAGATTGAAGTTGAGTCAGTGGTACATACATACATACATATTACATAACAACATTAACTTTTTTTTTTTTATTGTTCATTATAATTAAATATTATTGTTTTATTTTGCATTCGAGCTCGAAACTTCCTTCAATGATGATAAGCTTCCAGTTGATTTTCTTCCCTTAACTATAGAAAATTTCATTTTGTTTTTTATTATCTGGGATAATGTGTTTATCCAACATGCATACACATACAGATACACCTATGCATACACATACAAATACACCTATGCATACACATACAAATACACCTATGCATACACATACACATAAAAAGCACACCCATTAAATAATACCTCTTAATCTATGGACCAGTTTTATGACATGTTCTCTGCGTAGATTTACTTGAGTTTTATTAAGTAAACTGAGAAATAAACCAATCGAGGAACAGATCACACAATTAAAGCGGGCTGAAATGCTTTTAATCGATATATATATATGAACGATTGTAATAATATCGATAGCATAACTATACAAGTTCGATTGTAGGATTAATCTATTTGTATTTATTGTTCATTCTTTAATTATTTGTTTGTGAAATGTAAAAAATAAATAACAAATCCCTACGATGATACATCTACTTGTATATATGTATATATATACATATATATATATATATATATACATGTACCTAAGGAGGGATATAAATAATATTGAAATTTAAGGATACATAAGTGCTTTTTAAAGGAATATATAGACCGCAATGAGAATAATGAACAAGCTATAGAAATAAATATTTGTAAAATAGATAAAAAAAAAGAACAAGAAGAAAAGAAACAAAAAAAAAAAGAAACCGATACAAAAATACGAAGAAAATCATAAAAGGACCTCAATGCAATGGAGGGAGGGATATAGAGGTGGAAGACAAAATTACATATAAAACTATATATACAACATACAAAGCATATATACAACATATATAATTGTACGTATTTATTATGAGTTGCTTTTAGTGTGATAATTCTTAGTGAAAGGAAATAAGAAACTTTGCAAAATAAAATTGATAAGAATAAATGAGCTATCGATAATTGTCTTTTGGTTGTCAGGAGTGAATCGGTAGTCGGTAATCGGTAATCGACAATATGTAATCGAGAATCGGTAATTGATAATCGATGATCGATAATCGATAATCGATGTCCGACTATCCGATCCGATGAAAATGTAAACAGTTACACATTATTACATCACATCAATCACATACGCTTAAATTCAAATACTACAAATATTAATGGAGTCCGACTCTGCGGTGAGGGACTGCCCTTGTCTGCGGAGTAGTGGGAAAAATGGATCAATCAAATTACCAATGCAATGCAAGGATACTTACAATCGAGACTGGAATCGACAGCTTAAAGGGAGTCAGGGAAAACCCCCAAATCCGCTTCATAGATCAAACGATTTATTTGAAACTGTACAGCATTCCTGATATTTGGTGAGTAATTCTTCAGCTTGCATTCCAAGTATCGCACAAAGAATGAAGTGTCATCGCTTTTACTTTCACCTTCATTATCCTGTGTATGTTTATCCGCACGTTCATTCATTTGTTCACTTTTACGTTCATTTTCATGTTGATGCTTTTGTTCATCTTTATCTTTATCTTTATTTTCATCTTCATCTTCATCATCATCATCATCATCATCATCATCATCGTCGTCGTCATCATCATCATCATCATCATCATCATCATCATCATCATCATCATCATCATCTTCATCTTCATCTTCATCTTCGTGTTCACCTTTGAGTTCATCTTTGTGTCCATCTTTGTGTTCATTTTCATGTTTATCTTCGTGCTCAGTTTCATGGATTGACGTATTCAATGTCTTTAATGTACTTGAGGCAACTGACACAATGGGATAGATGTGGGGTGGAGGTTTCTTGGGCTCTTCCTCGTGGTTCTCATATGGATCCGCCTCACTGATGACCAATGCCCTTCCCATGCAACTCCCCACATAGGACATGTGTTCTGGTAATCTTAACTCAGCCTGAAACTCGTGATATGCCGAAAGGTAGCGTTGCTTCTTTGGCGGTGTTGCTACGAACTCACATTCGCTGTCCTCCAGCTCCGGTGCTCCGGATCCGTTGCTGCTCTCCGAGTATGCAAGCGATTTTCCATTGTTGAGGGACTGTAAAAATCCATATCAAAATCTTATTATTTTTATCTTTTAATATTTTTTCAACAATTGCAATTCATCAACTCAACAGGTCAGCCTCTCTGAGCGTTGATGGAAGCAACTTGATTTAATCATAATTACGAACGAAAATGAAATAAAATTAACAAAAAAAAAATAAATAAATAAATAATTTAGAACTAGATTCTCTTTGAAAAATAAAAATGGAGCAGCCGCAGATACGGCAAGTGCCCCTCCCCTTGGCCCGGATAAGACCTAACGTTTATCTCAGTCTCAAAACTCGATTGAATCTGCGTCTCAGCATGCGGCTTTAAGCCACTTTCTGCTATAATTTCTCCATTAACAGTTACTCGACTTAGATAGCTATAATGATGTGTTTTAGACATAATTAGTCGATAATAATAATATACATATGTATTTAATAGTTTCAAGAACTCTAATTGTAATTTTAGTAATTATTTAAAAATTTAGTAGCTTGGAACACAGCAGCTGAAGAGAATATCAACCGATTGCTAATCTTATAATATAAACAATTAAGAATTATTTGGAAAAATAAATTTAAAAGTTTTTTTTAAATTAAATTCCCCACCAAAATTCACGAAACGTATACATACGAAATGCGTGTGTGTGCATTTGTTTATGTGCATATGATTTCACCAAGTGCTTGAACGCACACAAACAAATATCAGCTGTTATTTTCTTATGTCCTCTTCGTATCTCTCACCAAACTCACACGCGTCGCTCTCTTTTTCACACACATGCTCTCTCCCAACTTTTTATTATAAACAACAATTGCCAAGCGGTTGTCGCAGCTCGTTTGTTTACCCTCAGTCTCCTTCCACACATTCTCTTAATTTGCTTGAGCGCAAGACAGAGCGGACCAAAAAGATAAAGGTAAAGATAAGCACTCTCAGGCTTAGAGTCTATGTCTTTATTCAGATATGAGCTTATAAGCTTCCTATGTGCATCTATAAGCGTTCAGTGTCCGTGTGCACTTACCGTTTGCTGCATGTCAGTTCCATTTTTGCGAATCTTGAGCAAAAAGCTCATGTGGCTTGTCCACCAACGGGGATTTGCAACACCTTTGCGATGCTGTGATCTGAAGACGGCAATCAAAGAATTTAACTTTCTCTTCACTTCGCGCACGCTCATATTCATTGTGCTGGCCATCGCAGTCCAGGCTTCTTTCCTCACATTGCGATGCATGAATCCATGAACTTCGGGATTCCATAATATGCTATATGCCTCATATGTTTTTATAAGCTTCACGGTGTGCTGTTCATCCCAAACAACTGGTTGCGCTATCTCCAACTGCGTGTCCATAAGTGGTTCCATTGAAAATTATTTTAATTATTTGGCCAAAACGACCGATGCAGCTGCAACCTTTCCACTCAGCCAGAGAACATTAACTGAAAAGTGAGAAATGAATACACAAACACCGTGACGCTCATAACTACATCGTCTGTCGATTCCTGGGGTTGTTGGTGTCACTTCTGTTCTCATTAGCCATACGTCAGAGAAAGAGAGAGCGAAGTACGGGTAGCTGGAGTGTCCGGAATGCATTGAGAGTGACTAGCCTGGCAGCAGGTATTTGACACCTGGCGCCTGACACCTGTCACTGGCAGTAAGCAAACTTTTTTATACTTCATTGCATTAAATTAAATTAAATTATAAAATAATTAATTAAGCTCTGATTTGGTTTTCAGTATCAAATGCTACGCGTGTAATAATGCTTTCAGCAGAAGAAGAGGCAAAAGAACAAAGAGAAACCGTCGAAGTGCACGAGAGCGCGTGCTTTTCAAAAGCTAACTGTTTCCTGCTCAACAATAAAACAGAAGTCAACTATGCGCCGACATCTTGCGATAGCCAAGCCGAAATACGACTCTCCTCTGTACGCCGTGTATCTGAGCTTCCACCTGGGACTTTCTATTGTTAATGTACAAAACTTTACACATGATTAAGAGAGTGCACGAAGCTCTTTCGCAGCATATGTAAAAAAGATAAAGAGATTCGTCGAGCCCACTGCAGCGTTGTGTGTGCGGGCGATAAAGCTTGTAACCGAGACGTGTAGATTTGACGCAGAATGCAAGCTGAAAATAAACATAAATAAAATAATAATAAAATAATAAAGATATTTATAATATAATAATGACGCATTTATAGGTTTTCTGTTTGTCTGCAGTTTTTCTTATTTATTTCCAATATAATTTCAATACGTTAAAGGGCCGATCAATATGCTGATCCTTGGCTGCATGGAGCTTGTTGGAAAACGCTTTTGCAGCTGAATACATAGTTTTTGGCGCAAGGCGGTGCTGGTATTGACGATCCTCCGTATCCACCTGATGGCTGCTGTCCGTAGCTTGACATATGAGATGATCCCAAGATGGGGTCATACATACGTGCCGAGTATCCTGAAGATTTTGGTGCTGAATATGCGGAGTAGCTTGGGGCAGCTGGTGCGGAGTAGCTTGGAGCAGCTGGTGCGGAGTAGCTCGAAGAAGAGTAGCTTGGCGTGGCTGGAGCGGAGTATTTCGAAGAGGAATAGCTTGGAGCAGCTGGGGCGGAGTAGCTTGGAGCAGCTGGTGCGGAGTAGCTTGGAGCAGCTGGTGCGGAGTAGCTCGAAGAAGAGTAGCTTGGAGCGGCTGGAGCGGAGTATTTCGAAGAGGAATAGCTTGGAGCGGAGTAGCTTGGAGCAGCTGGTGCGGAGTAGCTTGAAGTAGCTGGAGCGGAGTAGCTTGGAGCAGCTGGTGCGGAGTAGCTTGGAGCAGCTGGTGCGGAGTAGCTTGGAGCAGCTGGTGCGGAGTAGCTCGAAGAAGAGTAGCTTGGAGCGGCTGGAGCGGAGTATTTCGAAGAGGAATAGCTTGGAGCGGAGTAGCTTGGAGCAGCTGGTGCCGAGTAGCTTGAAGCAGCTGGTGCAGAGTAGCTTGGAGCAGCTGGAGCGGAGTAGCTTGGAGCTGCTGGTGCGGAGTAGCTTGGAGCGGCTGGTGCAGAGTAGCTGGAAGAGGAGTAGCTTGGAGCGGCTGGTGCAGAGTAGCTTGGAGCTGATGGTGCGGAGTAGCTTGGAGCAGCTGGTGCAGAGTAGCTTGGAGCTGCTGGTGCGGAGTAGCTTGGAGCAGCTGGTGCGGAGTAGCTTGGAGCAGCTGGTGCGGAGTAGCTTGGAGCAGCTGGTGCGGAGTAGCTTGGAGCTGCTGGTGCGGAGTAGCTTGGAGCAGCTGGTGCCGAGTAGCTTGGAGCAGCTGGAGCGGAGTAGCTTGGAGCAGCTGGTGCGGAGTAGCTTGGAGCTGCTGGTGCGGAGTAGCTTGGAGCAGCTGGTGCGGAGTAGCTTGGAGCAGCTGGAGCGGAGTAGCTTGGAGCAGCTGGAGCGGAGTAGCTTGGAGCTGCTGGTGCGGAGTAACTTGGAGCGGCGGGAGCAGAGTAGCTTGAAGTGGCAGGAGCTGAGTAACTGGAATATCCTTCAGATTTATGTGCTACATAGCTGGGTGCGGATGAAGAGTAGCTTGACGTAGAAGACGCCGAGTACTGGTGGGCCTTGGATGATGCATAGCTGTGAGCCGGCGGAGCTGAGTAAGTTGAAGCTGCAGGTTGCGAATAGCTGGACTGGGAGTCATAGACCATTGCTGGACCGTAAGCCTGTGACGGGATACTGTGAGATGAGCGAGCGAAACGGTCATCTATGTTGACTTCTGGAATGGTTAAGTCCTCAATCTCCTTGTTGTCGGCAGCAACAACCTCCGTTGAGGCTCCCACCACAAAACATCCGATTGTTAAACAGGCTAAGACTAGTACTCCGTTCATCGTCGATATACAACTTGTCGGTAATAACTTAATCTAGTTCGTTGGCCAAATCTTTTATTAGCTTCAAAGTCCATGATCAGCAAAAAGTCCGAATTCCCAACGAAGCTAAATTTCGCAACTCTAAGAATATAGTTCGTTTTATGTTCAATTGAACTAATTAAAATTGCCACGACTTTGATACTCTATAATACATTATAAACATAATTTAAAACTAGTTTCATTAACATGTAATTTAAACATAAGCAAGGATAATTCAAAAGACACCACGGCCAGTAGTAACAGAAGTTATGTTTGTGTGGTGGGAATCCAGACGAATTTGGAGGTGAGTAATTCTTTTGGTTATAGGGTGGTGACTAGTCGCATATTTTTAAAACCAAAATTGAATGTCTGTTACATTGAGTTAGGGTTGATGTGTTGAAATTTCAAAAGTTCCAATTTTGTAAATATATATAAAAAAAAAAATTGTAATTGGAAAAGTGGTTGACATTTAAATACTCTTACTTTTATTCTTTCGTTCTTCTATAAAAGATTGAGCTCGAAACGAATTAACCTTTTTAGAAGAGTAGCTCATAAATTTAACATATGTCAGCATGATAGTAATACATGTTAAATTCCATGAATTATTTTATTTCGTGCTTATTATGCACCTTAATACCTTCTACTCAAAGACATGCAACGTCAGTAATACAAAAATTATTCAAATTGAATTTAGTATAGTATATAAATATAATATTTTTAAATTCAAAATTTGTATAAATCAAGGGCATCAAAGTACAGGAAAAAAATTATTTTAAAATAACCTTATGGAGTTTGTCAAAATTAAATATAAAATAGTGCAAATGTTAATTTATTCATGGTAACATTCATAACGATTAACAGCATTAACATTGACTATACGCGCCACCTGGCGACTATCTGACAAATTGAAAAAATATCGGTGTGTCATAAAATCGATTAGCTTACATCTATTATCGATATCTGGCGTTCACTTCCAAACCAACACGTCAACGATTTCTTCTTCTTTATTTCCCTAACACCTGAGCGGCACTAGTAACTGAATTGGATTAGACAGATTAGTGTAGTTTCTTGAGAGTTTTCTGAAACAAACTTTGAAGACGGGACCTACTTAATTTGTACCACTTTCGGAATAAACACGTAAGTCGTTGTTTATACAAAATGTAAAAAGAAAGGGGTGCGACGGGGTCGCCAACCAGCTGCTTGCGTTGACAGAAAACGAAATGTGCTAAGAATAAGGAAACGATTTCGAAGTGTTGGCAAAGGGTTACTGCCTTTTTCTTTGTCTCACCTCTAATAGTTACATTTTCCTTTCTTTTTCCGTACAGTAGGTTTCCAAAATGGTGCAACGCTGCAACGTTGAAAGAGCGAGGTGGACAGCCGGCTTTTGTCTTGCGCTGGTGTTCTGCGTAATTTCATTGAATATGGACACTACTGAAGCGGCTGCCGTTATGTCAGTTGACTTGGGCACTGAGTGGATGAAAGTAGGTGTAGTTTCACCTGGCGTACCAATGGAAATTGCTCTTAACCGAGAGTCCAAGCGCAAAACACCGGCCATACTCGCTTTCCGCGATGGAATACGTACTTTTGGTGAAGATGCCCAGACCATCGGCATACGTGAGCCGTCGGCAGCATATGGATATCTGCTCGATCTGCTAGGCAAGACCATTGACAATCCCATTGTTGATCTGTACAGGTGTGTATGTGTAATGTATATATATATTTTGCAGCGTAATGACTGCCTTTGGGCCACGTCATGCTTACATTTTTATTCGAACCAATTGTGGTGGCAACGCTTAAACCAATATTTAAAGGGGCGGTTGTCCCACTCACCCCAAATAATTAATTCATTGAATTAGATTTAAAGTACATATGTTTAATCGTCCTTAAAGCTTTTTCATGCTTCCATTTTTTAACAAAGAACCGTTTGTCATTGAACATTTCTTGGAATCCTGTCTTTTGTATTTTCCTAATTTAATTCATATTAACTTAAAATTATATCGATTTCTTAGTTTAATGTAGAAAACTTTTAATTGTAATATTTGGAAATGTTTACAGAAAGCGATTCCCATATTACACTATCGTTGGAGATAAAGATCGCAATACCGTCGTCTTTAAGAAGAACGAGGACGAGGTGTTCACCGTGGAAGAGCTGATTGCACAAATGTTGGTAAAGGCGAAGGAATTCGCACAGGAATCAACACTGCAGCCGATCACGGAGTGCGTGCTAACGGTACCAGGATATTTTGGACAAGCTGAGAGAGAGGCTCTACTGGTTGCCGCTCAACTGGCCAATCTGAAAGTGCTGCAGCTTATAAACGACTACGCAGCCGTGGCGCTCAACTATGGAGTTTTCCATCGGGGTGAAATTAATGAAACTGCTCAATACTTTTTGTTCTATGACATGGGAGCCTATAAGACATCCGCTGCAGTAGTAAGCTATCAGCTGTTGAAGGACAAGCAAACCAAGGAGACGAATCCGGTTGTGCAAGTTCTGGGCGTGGGCTATGATCGCACACTTGGTGGCTTGGAAATTCAACTGCGTCTCCGTGATTACTTGGCCAGTGAATTTAATGCACTTAAGAAGACGAAAACAGATGTAACAACCAGTCCAAGGGCATTGGCAAAGTTATTTAAGGAGGCGGGTCGTTTGAAAAACGTTCTGTCGGCCAATAACGATCATTATGCTCAAATTGAGAATCTGCTCGAAGATCACGACTTTAAGCTGCAGGTCTCGCGCGAGAAACTGGAGGAGTTGTGCGCTGATTTGTGGCCACGCACGACAAAACCACTTGAAGATGCCTTGGCCGCATCTCACCTTTCGCTTGATGTGATTAACCAAGTGATACTCTTTGGTGGTGGCACTCGTGTACCACGTGTACAGGAAACTATCAAACAGTTGATCAAGCAGGAACTCGGCAAGAACCTTAATGCTGATGAATCGGCCACAATGGGAGCAGTGTACAAAGCAGCTGATCTGTCCAGCGGCTTCAAGGTGAAGAAGTTCATTGTCAAGGATGCGGTTGTTTTCCCTTTGCAAGTAGTCTTTGAGCGTGATCCTGGAGATGGTGCTGCCATAAAGCACGTGAAACGCGCTCTATTCGCCTTCATGAATCCATATCCACAAAAGAAGGTAATCACCTTCAACAAACACACTGATGACTTTGAGTTTTATGTTAACTATGGAGATTTGGAGAACTACAGAAAGGAGGAGATTTCTGCCATTGGAAGCCTGAATATTACGCGTGTTCAGCTAAAGGAAATCAAGGAGCTGCTGGAAAATTCGAAAAAGAACCAAGTTGACAACAAGGGCATCAAGGCATACTTCTATCTCGATGATTCTGGCATCTTCCATTGCACTGGCGTGGAATACGTGTATGACAAGCAAAAGTTGGTCCAAGACACTGATGACGACAGCACACTGGCCAAGCTTGGAAGCACTCTCAGCAAGCTGTTCACCAAGGACACAGAAAAGGCAACCGAAGAGGGCACCGATACGCCAACGGCTGAGCAGGAAACAAACGAAGAGCCTCCTAAAGCCGATTCGGAAGAAGCCAGCAAAAAACCAAGTGATACAAACGAACATCCTGAAAATAAAACTGAGGAAGCAAATCCCGATGCGAAAGCAGAAAACATCAAAATTATAACTGTTAAGGCTCCTGTTGTACACAAGACTGAGGTTCAGTACACATCTTCGTTAAGTGGTGCGAGCTATGACAGCGCACTGTCCAGGCTACAAGCCATCAATAAGGCGGAGGAGCACCGTGTACGTTTGGAATCAGCCTTCAATGCGTTGGAATCGCATATTATCGAAGTGCAACAAAAGTTGGAAGAGCAGCCCTATGAGAGCTGTGCCACGGCTGACGAGAAGGAGAAACTGCTAGCCGAGTGTAGCAAGCTCTCAGAGTGGCTATACGAGGATCTAGAGGATCCCAAGCCAGAGATTTACGAGGATAAATTGGCACAACTGAAGAAACTATCGAATGTATTTCTGGCACGCCATTGGGAGCATGAGGAGCGACCGGATGCGATCAAAGCTTTGAAAGGAATGCTAGAAGGTGCAGGCAAATTTTTACTTACCGCCCGCAACCTTACCAAAGACAATAATCCTGAAAAGGATATTTTCACACAGGTCGAAATTGATACGCTAAACAAGGTGTTCGAAGAGACCAGCACATGGCTAAAAACTGAAAGCGCCGCCCAGAAGAAGCTTAGTCGCAATGCGGATATTCGGTTAACCGTTAAGGATATAACCGACAAAATGTCACTTCTTGACCGCGAGGTTAAGTATTTGGTAAACAAAATCAAGATCTGGAAACCCAAGGTAAAGCCGGAGAGCGATAAAAAGATCGAGGGAAGTGATGGCGACGATGATACAGCTTCGGGCAGTGGAAGTGGTAGCGGTGACAAAACAGAAGATTCCGCCAACCAGACTGAAGAGACAAACGCTGAGCAAGAGACAATCCCAGCACAAGAGGAGGAGGTGGTTGTTACACCCACCCCTACGCCCACAAATGATTCAACAACACCACATAGTGAACTTTAAAGCACGACATAATTAGGATATCATAAGTAGCAGAGAAAAGTACTGAACGCCAGACCGTTGAAAAGCAGTGTGAGGAGTCAAGAAGGAAGTGATGCATAGATGGATGGATGGATGGCTCTGTCAGTCCGGCTAGGAAAGAGAGAGGGGGCTAGGATAACAAAAAGGATTGCACGCGTGATAAACTATCTGGAGATTGCTTTATATAACAATTGAGGGACTAGCTGGTATATTGGCAAATGCCGTGAAGGCGGATCTGTGTTTTTTTTGTAATCAGTCCATTTCGTGCACATAAAAAGCGTTCACTGTATTTTTTAAAATTATTATTCTGTTACATAGCTAATGGCGGGGTTAATTTATGAAACTTTAATCTAAAACTAACAAAAATTTAAAAATTACACATACACTTAAAATCTGTTTTCATTCCGTCGTGTTTTAAGATCATTAATCGACATGCCTGGATATATTATCTAAATAAAAATTATAAGACTTAAAGTACTGAACTCTTCTCACATGCATCTTACATCAAGCCACATATATCCATATGTTCCCCTTTCTTTAAAACAAACAAACAAACAAACAAATAGTAGAAAAAGAAACAAATGTAATAAAGAAACCAAAATACTTAAAACCAAGCTCAATAATTATATTGACAAATTGATATTGTCGTTTGTAATTAATCTCTTTTTCGTAGGCATAAATTGTACATTTAATTATTTTCTGGAGCTAATTTATATACTATATATATGCATATGTATTTTTTATGTTGTATTTCAATCTGATCAGCATTTAATATATTATTTAAATACTTGATGTATTTTTACCTGAGACTTATGATAAAGTCGAGAGAATTTAGGGTCATAAAGCAAATTTTGTGAACAACTGTTTAAGTTTGTGGTGCTATTATGATATTAAAAACACGTAAAATAAAAACAAGTATTAGTGTCAATTATTTTTTTTCTATAAAATTAAAATATTAAAAAATGTACTTAAACAATATAATACAAACTTGAACGCATTTATAAAACTATTAAAAAATTGTTTGAATTTTATTAAGGAATTTTATTAAAGTACTATTTGGGCCAAGCAAAATGCTCAATGAAAAATAATTTTCAAATATTTCAGACTCGATAGCAAATCGATTAAGTCCTGTTAAAAGTACATGATAACTTTTCAATTTTTTTAAACATTCATGTGAATCTCAATTTTCATATGTGTGGTACAGCTGATATTAATGATTAATGTCAATCGCTACTGTCGGCTTAGTAATTTTGTTTAACAGCAACTATCGATATTTTTATATAATGGTAATTTTTCAATTATTCTATTTAAAAATTGATTATTTTGAGAAATAATTTTTATTATTATTAAAAAGTTTATATTTAACTTTATATAAACGCATAATGTTAGGTAATTGAATTATTTTTTGATAAATTTTGTTGATGTAACTGTGCTGTAAATAGATCTGGCCACACTATCAGAAGAAATATCGCCAGGTATTCACGGAAGACAGTGTTCATAAATTATAATTCCGGAGACATTTTACTCGCCTACATTATTGCTTGGAATTTGAAGCATATTTTGTAAAATAAACTTCTTTTTTATTTTCAATTCTGCAATTATAAAGAAATTAAAAATTTCAAGTAAAACAAATTCATGTGAAAATATATATATTAAAACAAAAACGAACAATAACAAACGCCAATTCGCGTTCACACAACTACAAATACTGCGACACATATAAGTAATTTTTACAAAAAATATGGCGAAGGTGATTTAGTGCAATTTAAGAAACCTTCAAATATAATATGCGTACATAATAAAATATATTGGAAGCAGGTAAATGCCTGCACCATCTACAGGAAACATGTGTATGTGCGTGATTGTGAACCATTGAAATGTTTGGAGGGTAATGAAAACAAGTGTATATATGAACTTAAATGTGGACATCTTTATATTGTACAATATATATGGGAATTGATTTTGTGTGTATAAAAATGAAAAATGTGATCGTAGCAACTGACCAACTGTTTTAGTAGTATATTAACGAGCATTTTGCCTTAAAAGCAATTTTACACATGTTTGATTAATAATGACTGCCTTCGTTTGTAAATGCAGCGTTTATGATTGTCAACCATACATTGTCCATATGTATGTACGCTACGCCAAGTTATGCATCTGTAGGGAACGGAGTGCGAATTTCCTTTCGATAGCAACCGAAGCGCACCGATAACTTCTTTCGATTGTCATTGCTGCTCCGCTGACTGATTCTGTTGCGGCTACTTTCGGCACGTTCATACATATATATTTATATGATTGTATGAGTGTGTAAGTTGCTTGCACGGCGACGGCGCCTGTCTGGCGAAAGTGATTTTTCAGTAAAATTTTGCAGCTTCAAGCAGACGCACGGAGTAGAGTGCACCATTAGTTGATCGGTCCGGTGGAGTAAAATTGACGATGTCGTAAAGGTGCCAAGCGGGCGTGCGAAAGACTCCGTTTCTTTTTATTATTGTGTGCGTGTGCGTTCGTTTGTCTGTGCGTTTGTTTGTTGTTGTTTCAAAATTTTCATTTTGTGTATATTTATTGTTGTTTCTTTATCTTCATTTTTTGGCTACATACATTAAGAACGTATTGCGAACGGGTTCACACTATGGACGTGCGTTTGTGGTCGTACCGTCTGCATGCTTTTTTGAGTGTGTAAATGTATGTGCCCCTGTGTGGTATACGCAAACAAAGGAGTTCTGCGTTTTCATTACTCCTCTTTTTCTTCAGTTTTGAATGTGTAAAGTGCTGGACAAGATTTTATTGTAAACTGAGGATTTGCATTGAATTGCCTTTAAGGTTTCAATCCAGCTGGCGGCGTAGCATGATTGAATCTTTTAACACCCTCGCCTTGTGAAACTTAAGGCAGTAAATGTAAACATGAGCTGCAAAAGCAGGCTATTCAGTTATGACTATTTGAAACGAAAGTGACATCTGAGCGTTTTCTTTAGAAAACCTATTCTACTTTCTGACGCCGCTCCGAAGTGAACTTTTATAAATTTTTTATTTTTTTTTTTTGTGTTGCTTCAAAAGCGAGAAATATCAAATTTTGTTTTGCGAGTGACTAAAATTAAAATAGCAACAAATTATAATCAAAGCCACAAGTTTCATAAGACACCAATGCGTTTATCAAACAAAACACTAAATATTTAGAACAATTAAAATAACTTAATCATCCACGGTAAAAGTTGTGATTCAATTGTTTTGTTTTCATTTTTTTTTTTTTAAGTGTTTTTTACTTTGTACTTATACTTTGCGTCTAGTGTCAAAGTAGTAGCTGTGTGTGTGCTGGATGCGTTTATGTTTTGTGTGTTCTCCACATATATATTGTTTATAACTTCAATGTTTAAACACGTGCTTATATTGTTGTTGTTTTTAAAATACAGAGTCAAGCCGATTAAAGGATCCCAACAAACAGAGTTTGGGAGAGAGAGAGAGCGCCAAGGAAAAGAGAGTGAAAGAGGAAGAAAGAGTGACGAAGAGAGGAAGAGAGGAAGGCGAATAGAGAGTTGGAGAGGACATTCCTGAAAGTCAAAGCGCTATCCAAATAATCAAATCGCAAAAGCGAAGAACGGTGCAAAGCGACAGACGGTAAAGAGAGAAAAAGTGTGTCTTATTAAAAGCAAAGTGCATTATTCTGTGTGTTCGGTGGGGGCGCAAGAAAAATGCCCTGCGGCATAGTGAAGTGCACTATAAATAAACAATAACAAAAATAAAGCTTTACAAACAACAATATCACGAAGATAGCGTACGTGGGCTCTAGTTGATGCCGGAGATACGCTGGAGATACTGATGTTGTCGCCTGATGCTGGTGTCTTTATAATATTATAATATAATCTACCTCCAACAATAATAAAAACAATCTTAATCAAGTAAATCAACGAATGCGGACAGTAACGGCTGGGAAACGCCATCTACCGTCAAACGTACGCACACACTGATAGTTAACGGATAAAAGGGCTCTTATGCCCCAACAATAAGAAAAGCAACATTAAAAGCAATAAAACAAAACAAAGACCAACGAGACTCAGAGACGCTTGCATTCGTGCATGTGCATGTGTGTGCCTATGTGGTAGTGGCTATCATTGCTGCTTCCATCAACCTCCTAATCGAATAGACGCTTGCTCTCCGGTGGGAGGCGAATCCGTGATTGACTGTTGTCATCACGTTGCCTTGCCCGCCAATATGGCGTGCCTTAACACACTAAAGCAAGAAATCAAAACATTGGAAAAAATCTTTCCAAAGAATCACGAACGCTTTCAGATACTCAATTCAAGCGTTGACGAACTTTTGTGTAGGTTCATCGATAAGAATGGCAAACGTTACGATATTCATGCCAACATAACGGTAAGTTTAATATTCATTTCTCTCAACTGTTCCATACACCTGCTATTATTTACCTATCAATATTTGTATGTATCACAAGCTAGATGAACTCACTAAAGAACTCACAGCGCCTTATCATTTTGACCCCTTACACCAATTCACGTATGTACACAAAGTATGCAAGTACCTGCCTCAATGCCCGTTATCTGTTATCAGTTATCAGTTATCAGTTATCAGTTGCCGCCGCAGCTTACAAATGGCTTGCAATTGGAAGATTTAATTAAATTTGTTTCCCTAATCACTTACAGTTTTTACTGAGATTAAAGCTGCTGCTACATTTTGGAATTTCTGAGCTTAATAATAATTATATATATACATATATAATTATATAAATATATATATATATTTATTTGGTTGCTTATTTGGCACTCATATCTTCTTTTTTTCCTTTTTTATTATAAATGAATATATTATTATAAACTAAGCACGAAGGGAGTAAATATTATATGAAATGAGACTTGACTTAAAGGCAATTTATTTGGCAGGTAGAGTTCATGATCTTAGTAATCTTCGAGACGAGTTCAAATGGAGGAGAGTAGGTGGTGTTCTAGGTGGTTGTGAAAACTAACTGCATTCAAACTGTGCAGCAAAGCTTCCGTATTTATAGATAAATTGAACCAACTGCTGATAATATAATAATTTAAAGCGCACATTTTTTTTAAATGGCACAAACGAACTTAATTCATGAGTTGATTGGAGAGAAACTCAGTTGCTTGTGAGTCTTAGTTCTTATGGTTCAGGTCAGCATAGCTTCACTTTGCCCTTACCTCCTGCCGCTTACCCCCTACCCTAACCCTTACACACTCACCCCCTTACCCCCTTACCCCCTTACCGGTATCCCGTATACAGTCGTCATCATTTTGGATTGAATTCCCGTTCGCTTCTTTACCTTTTGTTATCAAGTGCTCTCACACTCCGCTAAATTGTGCTGCTGCTTCTGTTTCTGTAGCTGCTGATTCTTATTTAGGGGCAGCGAGCTTCAATAATTTATGATTCATTGCCCTGGGCTCAAAGTTGCCAACTTGCCAAGTTTGCGGTTCCGGCTGTACGCTGCTCCGACTGCTGCTTGGTTCAACGATCTAATTAAAGGTTATATGCGTAATTTCATTGACGCGGTCTCGCAGCTTTTGTTAAGTATATAGAAGGTGATTTTATCGATGATGTTTTCTTTCGTTCACACAGATACATTTACATATCTACAAAGCTCTCTTACATTACACACATACATACATACATACATACTTACTTGCATAGATGAATTTACAATTTTTAATCTCTTGGATGTCAAAATTACAAACCGTTACTAACTTGCTTTCATTGCTGTTACAGGAAACTTATCCATCATCACCACCAGTTTGGTTTGCTGAGAGCGAAGAGACAAGCGTTACAAATGCCGTACAAATCCTCAGCAATACAAATGGTCGGGATAATCACGTGATTAATCAGGTGAGTGTTTCGATCGAGTATTGATCTTATTCCCGTAGCATTGACCAAGCAACAAGACCAAGAGCCTTGCCATACCTCGCCACGAGGAAACTCTCGTTTTCTTGGCGAGCATCATTTTAAATGCAATGCAGAAATTTCAGGAATTTCAATTAATGTAAATTTGCACTCGTTTACAAATCACGACTGGTGCTGACCATTATAATCTTTTTCCTAACCATGAACCACGTGTGTGTTATTTTTGTTCCCCAAAGGTTGGCATACTGCTACGCGAGCTGTGCCGTTTACACAATGTTCCACTGCCACCCGACATAGATAATTTAACGCTGCCCTTACATATGCCGCCACCCTCCGCATCACCTTTACGCTTGGAACGGTCCGGCAGGGGCGGAGTGGGGCCGGGACCACACGGTAACGAGGAGACCGATTCCGATCAGGAAGAAATCGAGGATCCCATCGGAGAAAGTGAACAAGAAAGCGAAGGCGATGAGGATTTACCCTTAGAAATGGATGATGTACGCAGTACAAACAAAGTGCGTACCATATTTTTTTTGAAACTCCTCAAATAATTCCAATAAACAATTTACTCTTATCTCTAAAGCAGAAGGACGACATGGAAGTGGAACACCTAGCGATCTTAGAGAAACTGCGTCAAAGTCAACGACAAGACTATTTAAAAGTGCGTAAGGTTGCCCATACGATAAATTAATTAATTTTTAAAAAAGTCATCTATCATTTAGCTATTTCATTTTTATTCCGTATTCAAGTATTAATTTAGGTTTTTATTAATTATCATTTGTTATTAGAACAAGAAATGTAGTTTATTTGGTGTAAATGTGTTCTTGGTTATTTTATTTTATATTGCCTTACTCTCGCTCTCACGATTAACTGTGTATCATCTCTGTTTGATTGGTGTTGGCAGGGTTCAGTTTCTGGTTCCGTGCAAGCAACCGATCGCTTAATGAAGGAGCTACGTGATATTTATCGCTCTGACGCGTTCAAGAACAACATGTATTCGATAGAGCTTGTCAACGATTCCATTTACGAGTGGAATATACGCCTCAAGTCTGTGGATCCGGACAGTCCATTACATAGTGATCTAGTGCAGCTCAAGGAGAAGGAGGGTAAAGACAGTATTCTGCTCAATATACTCTTTAAGGAGACGCATCCATTTGAACCGCCTTTCGTTCGTGTCGTGCATCCAATAATCTCAGGTGCGAAAATATATATATATATATATATAATCTTTAAAATCATATTAACTTTGTATCTTTTCAAATTCAATTCAATGTTCAGGTGGCTATGTGCTCATAGGCGGTGCCATTTGCATGGAACTGCTAACAAAACAAGGATGGAGTTCCGCCTACACAGTCGAGGCAGTAATAATGCAAATTGCTGCAACACTGGTAAAGGGCAAAGCGCGTATACAGTTTGGTGCTACAAAGGTGCGTACGACATAAAATAGATAAATAATAGGATTCCCATTTATTGGTTGTTATTTTTTTGTGTTCACCAACGACAAATGTAGGCGCTTACCCAGGGACAGTACAGCTTAGCACGAGCCCAACAAAGCTTCAAATCTTTGGTGCAGATCCATGAAAAAAATGGTATTTACTGAATATTTGAAAGGACGTTTCAAACATCATAATGTATTATTTGTATTTTTTTTGTATGCAGGATGGTTTACACCGCCAAAGGAGGACGGCTAAGATCTACTGTTTTTAAAAAACGAACCAGACGTTTGCCAAATGTCGACTCTTACACATAAAAAACTTCCAAATTATCAAATACAAGACGCGAACAGAGGAATAGAAAATCCGCCATTCAAAATTATTTACATAGTTAAAATTGCGATAGGTTTTCTTTCCAATAAAGCGATTGTGTATATTTTATAGAAAGTTGCAAATGCATAAATACATACACACTACAAATAAATCGAATTAAGGATTAAGTACCTATAATTTAAAATATGTTATGTTTCATATGTGTGTCTCAATCAATTTGCGATGTATGTATATGTACAGGTAATTTGTAATTTATATTGTGTTACGTGAATCGATATATTTATAAATTATATTTCGGTGTTGATGAAGGGGGGGGGAAGCCGATGAGAACCCGAATAACACATAGCGCCCTTTATTTTTGTTTTGTTTTTTTTTTTTTATCTTCTCCCAACGAAGATTTATTTAAATTTATATAAAAGTAAAAATTTATTTATAATTGTAAAGTTGTACAGTTAGCAGCAACGAGAGGTTAACTGTTTCCGACGTGCGATAGCGATAGCGATTGCAATCGCAACAACAGTAGCTGCGTGTAAATGTAAAGGCAATAAATAATGTATGTATATCTAATGTAAATGTAACGAGCGATTAGGAGCAGTAATTGGATTTTTTCTTTTATGTTTGAAATTTGTATGATAAAAAAACGGGCTATGCGCGTTCTGAAACGATGGCAGCAAACGATACACAATCAAATTTATGCACACATCAACATACACATACTATCACACTCACATACCCCTAACTGTAATTAGTTAAGTTGCGTACTATATAAACATTTTTAGTTGTTAATGGTATAACTTTATTTGAAAGATACAAGCAAGAATGCGATTGTGGATGTAGTTAAACAATTACATTTATACACACACATATATATATATATATATAAATATATATATAAATGTAGTATAAATAGACATTACTCGTATAGCGTAAAAAACGAAAACAAAGTAATCATAAGCAAATTCTAACTGTAAATTCGTCTTTCCAAGTAAACGTAACGTAATGATAATCGAAACAATAAATGAAAATAAATGCTAAAGAGAAAGCAAGCAAGAATGCAAAGTATAAACAAAATGAATGAATGATAAAAAGCAAGCATTAATATAAGAATAAAAAACCGCTGTTTTAATTACTATCTTTATTATCGTTATTTTATGACTTCTTCCTAATTTTAATTTTATTTTGTACATCACGATAATAGACAAAAGGCTCTTCTTAATTATATATGAAATGTATTATATATACATATATAGTACATGCACATTATCGAAAATAATGCAAATAATTAAATAAACAGCATTGCGGCAATTATACAGATACAGTGTAAGGCTACAGATGAGGATGAGGGCTGTTAATTAGTCTATCAATTGGTCAATCTACTACGACCACATAGTTCTCAGCCGCCTTGGAGGGTTGCATCTTGAGCGTCCTTTTCGGTGTATAGCTAACTTTAGATGACGTTTCGTTATTGTCCAGAGCAGCCCCCATGATCATCTCTAAGGCGCCTTTCAGTTGCAGTAGATCACTGGTTAATTTGATTTCCTCCCGCATTGTGTCACGCAGTTTCTCCACAGCAGCGAACAATTCATCGCTGTAGGCTACCGCAGTTCTATCAAAGACGTCCAACATGGTGTTTGCAGCATTCAGGAGAGGACGCATAAAGCGCACCTCTCCAATGTACGTACATAAAAAGTTTATAAACTTAACTGTAGTTGCATCAGAACGGTTCTTGAGTGCCACTTCGAGACCGCCTCGGTGCAGTAGCTCTGTGATAACAGCCACGGTATCCTCTGGATGTTTTTCGACAATTTCCGGGTTAAGTGCACAATCTAGAGCTGTTTTGTAATTATATTTTCGTAAATGTACATCAAAATCTCTTAGCTGATGTCCTCTTCTCCTGCCCTTTACAACGTGGTCCACTTTCATAGATGTATTTACTGGTGCCAGTTTGCGAGCCGATTTTCCAAATTGGGTGTCTTTGATTTCTCTTAGATGGCTTGGTTTGCTGTCAACTATCATTCGCTTTATGGATACCAGACCGTCGACCATGCCGGCAACGACCGCCTGATCCTTTGCAGCGACGCCCAAACTGACAACAGCATTTGGATAGGTGAGTGTATGTACCGTTTTGTATGTACTTACATCATAAATTTTAACATGACGATCTAATCCGCCAGATAAAAGTCGTCTACCATCTGATCCTAGTCGCAGACATGTTACGGTTTTGTGATGCTGTGAGATTGTCGTCAGAAGTCGACAACCGCTCATCATATCCCATACACGGACCTGTGTACCACCTGCACTGATAAATATAGATCCATTTGGCAGGAATAACATTGACTCAACGGGACTGCCATGGTCAAGAGTTTGAACTATCGCTGTTTCGGCGCGTGTGTCGTACAAATTAATTTTTCCATCATAGCCACCCGAGACGAACATGTGCCCTGCTTGTGGATGCATGGCACCAGCGCGAATATAATCTGTGTGCGCATCCTCGTACGTCTGGACAACTTTCTCATCGGCAACGTCCCAAAGTCGAATCGATCTGTCATCAGCAAAACTGGCCAACTGTAATTTATCCGCAGTAAAGAATGTTCGGTGCACAGGTGCCTTGTGACCCTTAAACAAACGTAATATGTTCCGACTTGTGGTGTCGAACAGCTTGACGTGACCCTCTTCATCACCAGCAGCTAGGAGACGGCCATCTTGACGAAATGTTGCACCATAGGCGGTTTTTTGAAAACGAGATAAATTCTTTACCACGAGCTTTGACACAAGATTGTAGATTTGTACGCGAACAGAACATGTCAGCACAAAGTTGTCAGGATCACTTGGGCTGAAGTCTATATAATCTATGGTAGTATGTTCCTTAAGAAGTTCTGGTTTCTGTGCGGTAAATAAACAGAATTTATTTCTATATTTGTATGAAATGGTATTTTATTTAGCTACATACGGCCAAGCGGTTCCAGTATATGGTGTCCGGTGTTTCTACTTGAGCCTTCTGTTGAAAACGCCGTATATTTAGTGGCTGAAATCTCTGCATCGTGTTAAAATTTCGGTCCTCTGTTTACTAGCGTCGTTGCTCGCACGTGGAAATCAACAATATGTTAATTAAACAGAAATCGATTAGCTTATCGATAGACTCGATTATTTTGCTTGGTTTCAACCAAATTGTAATAATCAGCTGAGAGACTGGCAACAGCTGGACATATTTATAAATTATTAAAAATATATCGAAATATAAAAATTTGAACAATGTTAGGGTTGTGAGAAACAAACGAATTGATAATATATATTATTCAATTTAAAATGTAATTAAAAATATGTTAATATGTAAATAAACTGTTAACTATATCAAGTACTCGATGCTTGATGATAAGCATCGATATAACCTCTAATAACAATAACAAGACAAATTTATTTACAAATATATTTGCCTAACGTGTGTATTAAGTGCTTATTGTGATTTAAAACCAAGCTCTGCATATCGTCTGGTTATGTGCTTGCTTGCCAATAGAAGGACGACAATAACAGGCGTATTGTGTGTATTTTAAATATTAATCAAAATTTATTTACTATCGCTGCCGCTATCGTTGTAAGCTTTCGTTTGGAATGGTGGTGATGATAAATTTAAGGTGCCCACAGTATATGTCAGAGTGAGTTTTCATCCGCAGCCCGCCTCATCCGCTTTGTGCAATTTATTGTCGTCGACTGGTGCCGTTCTTAATTGACTGAAGATGGACTAACGTACAGCTCTATTCAAAGCAACAAAAATAATAAAAACAAATAATAGAAATAATAAATAAATGAAACGCACAAGTGGTGGCACATTTGAAAAAAAATATTAATTGGTAGCAATAAATGTGCCTAATACAATTGAATCGAACACAAGTGATCAATAGTGGACAGCAGCTGGACAATAACGGGTCGATCGATCGGAGCACCGAAAATGGACGACGATATCAATCTGGATTTGAACAATGAAAAGAAGGTGCTATGTGAAAAAATTATACGGGACATGAATGCAGTTTTTCTCAATGATGCCGACTTGTAAGTTTTATTGCCTATACATATTTTAATTAAGGCTTTTGAAAGTGTTGTAACCATTCTTAGATCATCGTTTGAGATTATTCCGAAGGAAACACACTGTAATAAGTCGCCGGTAGTTCATGTAGATCATAATCTTGGATTGGAATCTTGGTGTGCCAAACATGTTTATAATCATGCTCACCACACGCTAATATCGCATCGACGGCAAACAAGCCAGCAACAGCTGCGAACGCTCCAGCAGCAGCAACAAAGTGATGAGCTTGCCAAGTACCTGAATGTGGCGCTGTTAATAAATCCACATGTGATGACCTTCTGGCATATCCGTCGTCAGTTGGTCCAGAAGAATCGTCTAAGTATCAATAAAGAGCTTCAGTTCTCAGCACTTGTGCTCTCCATGGATCCAAAGTCAAATGAATCATTCTCCTATCGCCGCTGGCTTTACTCCTTTCAAAGTATGTTTAAAACTTAGTTTCAAATTAATTGTAGATGTTATATTTAATCCTTTTTTTATGAACAGGTGCCGATGCCATTGATTGGCCCAACGAGATTAGCATATGTGAGCGTGCTGCTGATCGTTGCGCCAGAAACTATCACGCTTGGTCCCATCGCCAATGGGTACTGCAGAATGCACCCTGCCTGCTTCAGTCCGAATTGATGCGAACGGATAAATTTATACGCAAACATATAAGCGATTACAGTTGCTATCATTATCGGCAGGTGCTCCTGAATCGCGCCTACGAGCTCTGCTTCTATGTGCCAGACGATTCACTGTCTCAGTTGAGCAGCTTGCGTGAGCTACTTGCCCAGTACAATCAAAAGTCTGACGAGCAAACAAATTCTACGGAAGTTGCCGACTCGCTGCTCAAGCTCCTGTTACCCAATTTTAATAAGGACAGCGTCAGTAAACAGCGCCTGAATTCTTTTCTCTACTGCTGCAATGTAGCTGCCCATGATATTCGTCTGTGCTCGGAGCAGAGATCATTGTACGGACCGCGTGACTGCTTTGAGTTGCATCGGCACGCCTCACTTAAGTTTATAGTGGAACATTGTGTAGGTCTAACAACCGACGTAGCCAATGGCGACACGACCAACGAGCTGCAGACTCAAGTGGATAAATTTGATTACGACTCACATCCGTTCCTTGTCGCCGTGCGTCGTGTTGAGATTGAGATGGGTGAGAAACACAAGCGCTGGTGCAACTTGCATCTCAATTTTGGCTACCAGGAGCAGGCAAGCACCTGATGGCATTCGTATAGAGCCGCTGGATAACGTGCCGTAATTACAAACAAACAAGGAAACACATTGCACCAATGGAGGCTGTTCGTTCTCTAGAAGAATCGAAATCGTTTTAAACTATATTTTGTAGCTTTACCTAGCTATACGATATGAAATTTCCGTTATATAGAGTATAAAATTGTAAACCGTTTGAAGATATCTGAAACAATGTTGAAACCTTATGGTAAAGCTCAAAGTAATTTATCATTATCCTTCTCTCAAGCCTAACAATTGTTGCAGTAACTAAGCTTTGACTTCATATCAAATGTTATGTTTGCACAACAGATCAAAAAATTTGCGAATTTGTACAAATTTTTTGAATAACTCAAGGAACTCACTTTTAATGTACATTCAAAAAAAAATAAGTTTTTTGCATTTGACTTGAAATCTATTAAATTTATTCTCCAGTCGAAAGCAGCTCTGCGCATCAGCAATACTCGATTCAAATTTTGGTTAGTCAAATCTCAGAATAAACAATTAAATAAATATATATATATATATATATAATATAATGTATGTATATAAATATATATTTAAATAAATTTAAATAGTAAATTTGTATCTAAGCGTTTTGCTACATTTGCTTTTCGTAGGCAGCCATGGACGAGTTGATAAGAAGATTACAGATGTCTGTTCAAAGGATCCCATTGCCATAGCTGTTGAATCTGTGCTTCATTTCAAAATTGAATGCAGCTTTAAATATTGGCAATTATTCAATATATACGGCGATTATATCGGATAAACAACTTTTATAAAGTCAGAGGGCGCTGCAAGTTTGGAAGGCATCATACGGTTGCCAATCGAGCTGCGTCCTACCTTGGGCAGAGGCGTTTACATGGGTATGGCATCTATAGCGGTTAGTGCGCATGTCAGCTTCTGGCAAGGACTTTTCTCGCGATGGTGAGATGACAATAGCAGCAGCAGCAGCAGCAACAGCAGCAGCAGCAGCAGCAGCAACAGCAGCAGAAGCAGAAGCAGAGGCAGCAACAGCAAGAGCAGCAGCAAAGGCAGCAGCAGTGTTGACTTCGCTTTGTATCAGTGCACTATTGGAGCAGCTTGTGTGAGGCTGAGGAGCCAAATCGACAAAGACGCAAAAGGCAGCGATGCGAGAATTGAGTTAGTCGAAATCAGAATCAGAGCAGAAATAAAACGAGGAAACGCTTTTTTAGACGCATTTCCAGTATCCTAGTGATTGTTAATAATTATTAATGAACCGTTAATTGGGTAAGCACGTGATAAATACAGTGACAAATTCAACGATAGCAACAATAACAGTGACAAGTTCAGCTCAAGCACAACATGAACAAATATTATTACTTTTTTGTCAATGTGAATGTGTGTATGTGCGTGTGTGTGTGTGTATGTGAGAGTGTGTATGCGTATGTGTAGGTGTGCCTGTATTTTTGTTCTATTAGTATAAAAATTCTTTCGTTTTTACATTGCAACAGTTAAATGCGTTCTGTAGCTAATTTTGCCCCGCCCACCTTTTAAAAAGTGGGCGTGTAATCGTTTTACTGCGACACAGCTTCAAGCTACGCTGCGAAGCCTCGGCTGCTCAGTCGACAGTTCTTAAATCACATTCATAAGTTTCCAAGTCAAAAGTACTGAATGTAAGTTTAAATTTAAGTCAACCGCTGGGATGACCGACATTTTATGTGTGTGTATATGTATTTGTATTTATGTATGCATGCATGTGCGCACTTATAGTTGGGGCTCATAAAGCATAAAATAAAAATATTAGCGTGTATACACACACACACACACACACCCTCACATTCATACACGCATACACCCACATACGTACATATAGTTGACATAGTCAGTTAAAATCTCATGAATTAAGCTTTTGCGTTCTATCGTTGGGGCGTCCTCGTTCATACACACACACACACGCACATATGTACTGTACTTGCATGTATATATGTATGTGTACATATATCTTCATATATGCATGTGAATTTCTATATAGGTTCGAATCTTGTGTGTGTGTGTGTGTGTACCTTTGATGGACACACCTGATGATTTTGTGCATGCGTCTGTCTGCGTGGATTGACGAGAGCAGCGAAATTTTGTTGACATGACGCGACATGCAACACATTGACATTCGTATATTTGTTTATATGTATTAGATGTATCATATATGTATATGCATGTGTATGTTCGATACTATCTATAAGTATCTACATTTCACTTGTAATGTGTAACTTGAAGATTCCTCCACAGTTCCACAGGCGACAGCAGTAAATGTAAGGATACACCCAAAGGGAGAAAGAAGAGCAAAAGTAGCGCATATCCTTTTTATTATTAGCAGCAATCTCCTTAACGTTTTGTTTGGCAGTTTCCTTTGACGCGCTGCTGCTGCCTGTTAGCAGGCGGCGGCGTGCAATGAACCCGCGGAAGGACAGTGCTGAATAACGATTATAGAAACATTCGAAATAAAAAACATCCTTTGTAAGGGATACTTGGTTTATTTTAAAGAATGCACATGCACAGCTTCACTCATCGTCGACGGCGGTAGCAATGGCCGTTCTGGCAAATGTAATCATAATGACGACGATGGTCAAATTACGTATTTGTACATGATGCTTGTAGCGCGTTTGAAGTCATGACTGCTTTGGAGCCTCCGTTCTCAAGAGACGCCACAGTACCAATAACAAAAACAACAGCAGCAACAACAACCAAAAATAAGAATAACAGTAACAAAAACAATAACAAAAACAATAACAATAACAATAACAGTAACAACATCAGCATCAGCATCAACATCAGCGTCGGCATCAACAGGAACATGAACATGAACATCAACAAGGATTCAAAGGTGGCTACATTTTGAGCCCATTTTTATAATAAATGCCTCATATCGCGTGTTTCATTATAAAAGCAAATAATATTGAAAATATCGAATACAAAATCGAGAAGCCGAGGGCCGAGTGCTGAGAGCTGCGAGCTGAGGTTTAAGCAAACAGCAAAATTATAAAAGCAAAAGCAAAAGCAAAAGGCAAAAAGCACACAATTTAAACATCTGAACATCCAAACATGGGCAGCCTCCCGAATCTCCACGAACTGGAGGAGGCTGAACGCAAGCGCGAGAAGCGCAGGGAGTACGAGCTCCTGCTGGAGCAGCGGGCCAGAGACACCAGCATGGAACGCGAGCGTTTGTCTATGTTTGCACAGCAGCGTAAGGTAAATATTATAAATGTTGGCATTTTAATTGGAAATTCGATAGGTGACATCTTCGAGACTTGAGCTAAAAAACTTATGGCCATTGATTTAATAGTTTTAAAGTTTACTTGAAAAATTTATTTCATTTAAAGATAGTTTTAATAATTTAATAATTTATTTAATTTAAAATTAAGTTTATTAATTTAATAATTTATTTAAATTAAAATTAAGTTTGTTAATTTAATAATTTAATAATTTTTTAAATTTAAAATTAAGTTTATTAATTTAATAATTTAATTAAATTAAAATTAAGTTAGTTAATTTAATAATTTAATAATTTTTTAAATTTAAAATTAAGTCTATTAATTTAATAATTTATTTAATTTAAAATTAAGTTTGTTAATTAAATAATTTATTTAATTTAAAATTAAGTTTATTAATTTAATAACTTAATAACTTAATAATTTAATAATTTAATAATTTAATAATTTAATAATTTAATAATTTAATAATTTAATAATTTAATAATTTAATAATTTAATAATTTAATAATTTAATAATTTAATAATTTAATAATTTAATAATTTAATAATTTAATAATTTAATAATTTAATAATTTAATAATTTAATAATTTAATAATTTAATAATTTAATAATTTAATAATTTAATAATTTAATAATTTAATAATTTAATAATTTAATAATTTAATAATTTAATAATTTAATAATTTAATAATTTAATAATTTAATAACTTAATAATTTAAAAATTTAATAATTTAATAATTTAATAATTTAATAATTTAATAATTTAATAATTTAATAGCTTTATAATTAATAAATTTATTAATTTATTAATTTATTAATTTATTAATTTATTAATTTAATAATTTAATAATTTGATAATTTAAAAATTAAAAAATTTAATAATTTAATATTTATTTAAATTTATTAATTTAATTTAATATTTATATAAAAAATTTAATAATTTAATTTAATATTTTATTTATTTACTTGCAACAATGAGTATTTATTTATTTGCATTTATCTGCGCTCATTTGCATCTCACCTTAATTGATTATTTAAATACAATCTTTATATTCAGTATTTATTCAATTCCTTAAACTCGTTTACAGTTTGCATTATTTATTTATTCATTCATTCATTTATTCGTTATTTATTTATTTATTTACAATCAACTTTCGTGCGCCATAGACGCCACATGAAAGTCAATCCATTTATGAATTTTCCCCTTGAATTTTCGTCCCAGCGGATGTCCCGGTCAGGTGTGCCTGTCATGTGTCATGTGTCGACCACTGCAGCAAAGCTCAGCAAAATATTCCATGTCCTTCCTCGTTACACACATACATAAATAAATTCAATTTACCAGCGACATTAAAAAAGAATTGATTACTTTTTCAGTTACTGGAAATTACCCATACGCAGCGTAACACATGATAGAAGCGGAACTTCTGGTTACCCCAGAAGTTCACTTATGTCATGGGGATCTCACCTCTTGTCCTGTCCTTTATTTTCGAATGACATGAATGAATTTAGTAAAAAGGAAGTCGCTGTTACCTGTCTTCCTGTCTTCCTGTCTTCCTCTCTTCCTGTCTTCCCTTTCAAAGCCCCGTGTCCTTCCACTTGGAGTGTATAAATTAATTAATGGCTGATTGTTACCTCTGAACTTGGTCCGTTGCAGCAATCCTCGTACAATGCTTACATAATGTCGGGCCTGGGCATTGGCGGTGATTCCCTGAGTCTTCCGGCCACTGCGACCAATTTGGTAGCCCTCAATGGCCACGGAAACGGTAATTCCGACCTTATAAGTGGTGGCATCGTGCCCAAGGGCCAAGGAGGGATAGTGGCAGCCGCTGCAGCTACTGCAACAGCGGCATCGGTGGCAGCCTCGACGACAACAACAACGACAATAACTGGTTTTGCAGTGCTGGGCTTGGCGAGCAGCGGCATGACCAAGAAGTATCCGCATCCATTTCATCAGCATACACACTCGCATCCACACCAGCATCGACACTCGCTGACCACCCGACATCGCGTGTTACGTACTCGCACGCGCAGCTCAGGCGGGACACACAACATTTGGGACGAGCAGCAGATGATGGAGGTGAGTAGTGGGCAATGAATGACAATGAGTGGTTGAGTGGGTGGTTGGGTTGGTGGGTGGTTGGGTGGGTGGTTGAGTGGGTGGTTGGGTGAGTGGTTGGGTGGGTGGGTGTATGGCATATTGAATGGATGGTTACTTACGAGTGCAAACAACATGTAGAGGCATGTCCTGCTTTGGGGTCCACTCTCCTCATTTATTTATAGAATCTCCTCATCCAGTAATGAAAATTGTTATTGCGCCTTCGTCCTGAATGCCTCAGCTTCAATTTAGCTGCCAGTCAACGTTAAGGGAACCTGGGAACCCGGGAACCTGGGAGCCTGGGAGCCTGCAGATCCAAGAGACAGCAACATGTACAATTCTCAGGGAAGGAATTAGATTAACTTACGCAGAGTTCCGCAACAATAAGTAATTAAGTCCAAGAAGGATATGCCAAGTTCCTGCTGAAGCCTTGAAATGATTTAATAAACTTTTTAATGACTGCCCTCAGCTCGAGGCACCGCCCAACTAATAGTGAGCCTAATGGCCTGTCAAAGTAGCACTTTGACCATGCAACTGCTGTGTCCAGTTTGGAGGTCACTCCCTAGTCATACCTAGGAAACTAGGTCAGCACAGCGGAAGCGTCTCAAAGGAACTGCAAAGGATCCAAAGAATATAATGAATAATTACCAAACGTTGCAATATGAAAGGAGTGGATTCCTGTTACACAGGACTTCCTCCCACACGGGACAATATATCATCCTCACATCTCTTCCCCTCCTGCTCAAAGTTCAATTGGGTACAATGGTCGGAGCTGTGGACCATCAGTTGAGATCTGCAAATCCACTGGATGTGTGGAAGTGCAGTTAATGTCCGCCCCTTCCCCCCGCCCTCCAATCCCTAGTATTTCATAACATTATGTGGTTTCTGTTGCTTCCAGCACTTGGCAGCCTACTCCCCCTCGCCAATATCCACTCGATCGCATCGCATAAATCCTGTGTCCTCGTACCAGGTGCAGGCGGCACTGGCAGCGTCACGGAGGCGTGAGTCAATCAATAGCTCCATTGGAGCGACCTCGATAAGGCGACTCATCACCTTGAACAATCGCACCTGCCGCCACAAGGTGCCCACCCATGTCCGGCAGAAGGTCTGGCGCCAGTTCAGCTGCCTCTGCGTTGCCCATGGACTGATAAACGCTGTGCTGCTGCCAGTGATGGCGCTCCAGGGTAGCAGCTCGGTGTGGCATCATCGCGAGCAGTGGCTGCAGATTGGACCCAACATTGGGTCATTTCTATTGAGCGCGCTCTTTATGCTGGCCGCTGCCATGAGCCTGCCCAGCCTGCGGCTGATCCAGCGGTATGGCTACACCCCGTTGCTGGCGGGCAACTGTTTGGCGGTGACATTGTTTCTATTCTCGCATCTGTACGCTTCCATTTACACGCTGCTGCCTGCGTACCTGCTGCTTGGGCTGACCCTCAGTGCCGCCAGCAGCTGCAAGGCAGCGCTTATTGTCCACTACGGCGGGAAGCTGAGCTGCTCCCAGCACGACTGCCCGGTGGGGGCAACACAGACCCTAACGCAGACGCCATCGGATGCACTGAACGAGGAGCACAAAATGTTTTGTAATCGGGATCAAAAGGTGCGTCGTCTGGCCCGCTGGTTTCGAGTCTCACAGGATTTGGGCATTATCTCGGGCGCATTAATAGCTTCATTATTGCTCTCCTGCCATTTTAACGACTGGAACTGCCTGACCACCGGGGATGACTTCAATGCGACTGCACCCACTCGATGGCCCCGGCCGGATGACTTTTACAATCGGAATGAACACGGGGAGCGTATCTGCGGAGCGGACATGTGTCCCCTGCAACAGTCCCAGTTTCAGCTGCACATGTCCTGGCCAAGCAACAGTACACGCTCCATCTTCAGCGGCTTCATTGAGGGTGGCTCCCGTGCAGCTGGCCAATCACTGCTCAGCGTCTACGTGCTGTTGTCCTTGGTGGCAGTGCTGCTCTCGTTTATGCAAGGACGTCAAATGTTGCCTACCCTAAGGGGCCAGGAGCGAATGACCAAAGATGTAACGGACACACTGCTTTTCGCTGGCCCATTGGCATACTTTGTGGGCACCGAACAGGGCTACATGTTGGGTGACTTTCTGTGCGCCTTCGTCTCTTGCTCCCTGGGGATCGGAATGATTCCTGGAGCCCTCATCGGCATGGGAATAATGCAGCTAATCGTGTCCTGCACGCTTAGTATGCTGCTCCGGCACACCAAGCGCATTGTGGTTATATGTAAGTACAGGATATCAATACTGATCCTTAATCCTGATTGGATTCAATGCATATTTTAAAATTTGTATTCCCAGTGGCTGGATTCTTTTTCCATTCCTGTCTGCTACTGGCGCTATCCAGCTGGAAGCCATCGAGCGACGACAGCGCCCTCTTCTATGTGATAGCCGCCTCGTGGGGCGCCTGCAATGGCATGTGGGAGACGTTGCTTCTGTCTCTTGTCATGCTCAATCACGTGGAGCATGACCATGTCACTCAGGTGACTGCGTCCCTGCAGATGTTGCGCTTCCTTGGACTTGGTCTCACATTCGCTGGACATGGCTTCTTCTGTGAATCGTTTAAGATAATCGCATTGGTGGTCCTCCTGGTGATAAGTGTGCCGCCTTACGCAATGATAGAGATGCGCCTGGAGGCGCAACGTAAGGCTATGCTTATTAGCTTATGACGCAGTTACTTCAGCTAGTCCCGGCGCAGGGGCACTGTGGCGCGCACCCACACCATGTAGGATGGTGTAACAAGTGTTAGTGTGGTGGCGACATGGTGAAAGCCGAGCTCTGACTTGACATCTGACTGGAGTATTGGGAAAATCTTGTGGCTGCTAAGCAATCGGTTAAACCGCGATCCGAGCTCGATCTTTGGTGCTTCCCAGTCAGTCAATCAGTATTAAAACGTTATCAGATAAGTAGAAGAGAGAAAGAGAGAGAGGGAGAGAGTGAGACGGAGAGAGAGAGGGAAAGAGAGATAATGGAAGAGAATTTAAGAGAAAAAACAAGAGACAGAGAGAGAGTGAGTGAAAGAGTGATAGAAAGTGAGAGAGAGAGAGATAAAGTGAGAATGAAAGAGAGAATGAGAGAGAAAATGATAGAGAGAAAGAGTATGTAAGTTAGAGAGAGAGAGAGAGAGAGAGAGAGAGAGAATGAAACTGCAGTATTTTGTCATAAATTTCCACCCAAAGCCGTTCCAGGCACCCCCCTAGTCCATACATAAGTAGGCCCAAGTCTCTAACAATTCTTAGTCCATACACATATATATATATATACACACACATACATATGCGTACATTTATATATATGTATATATAATTATCCTATATATATACAGTGTGGAGACATAAGCCAGTGCCATCAATGTTGTTCCAATTGTTTGCATGCTTAGGCCACCAAGTACTTAGCTCCAAAAATGTAACGTTCGCCTGCTTTGGGGACCTTTGACCTTTGACCGAGTTTCACGGGTTCCTACGAAGCTCATACCGGAAGCTGTGCAATGTAGAGAGTAGAAGATCAATAGCAACCATTTTGAAAGATTGAACATAATGATAATATCATAATTGAATAGTGTTTGTACTTAGCCTTAACTTAACTTAACTTAACCTAACTTAACTTAAATTAAATTAACTTAAATTAACTTAAATTAAATTAAATTAAATTAACTTAAATTAAATGAACTTAAATTAAATTAAATTAAATTAAATTAAATTATAATAGATGTATTAATAAGCGGAAACTTTGTGCCATCAAAACGTATTCCTTGATGTAAATGTCAACGTAATTGTAACTGTAATTGTAACTGTAATTGTAACTGTAATTGTAACTGTAACTGTAACTGTAATTGTAATTGTAATGTTAATTGTAATTGCTGCTGTACTCATAGCTCCATTGCATGTCCTTAGAATGTAGACGCAGGAACTTTACCTTGGCTTATCTTGGTCTGAAATGCGATTTGAAATCGATTTGCAATGCTTTCAGTTGCACACCCCCTGAGATGGCCAGTGGAGACCCCCGCAGGATCGGAGTTGAAAACTTCAGATACTGAAAATGTTGAACAGTCAAAGTCAAAATTTATATATTTATCGCTGTGAACAGGATAAGACGTGTTTATTGTTAGCTCCTAAACTGTGTTTGAGTGTATTATTGAAATCGTGGTATACAATAAGGTATAATGTTGTTCTTGAACTTTTTAAAAACGTATATTCAATGTGTGAGTCGTGTCCTGTGTAGCAATGTTGTCGCATGTCCTTAGGTTTCGTTTAAGAAATGTCCGATTGGTCAATTGTAAGCACTTAAAAAATCAGCAAATTATTTTTAAAATCATTTCTCTTCCTCCTTTATTAAATGTATTCATTAATTCAATAAGCTGACTAATTAACTCATTTACATGTATAAACATGTATGCGTGTATGCGTGTATGTGTGTATGTTGTGTGTGTGTATGTTTGTGTGTGAGTGTGTGTACGCGTATAATCCTTAGGATAGACAGGTGAAATCCTAAGATATAAGAACAATGTTAACATTTTTGCCGAGAAACCAAAAAAACCAAAAAAACCAAAAAAACAAAAAAAAAACAAATTTTGAACAATTTTATTATTGAACCTTTATATGGATAGTTATCTGATCGAAACAATAGATGCATTTTCTTATGTAATGTATTTGGAATAAGCCAAGAGCTTCATTTAGAAGTGACGGCATTTGCGGACATTTGTAGTTCGTCCTTTTTTTGTGCTAGATTTCTTAGAAGAGCATACAAGAATATATATGTATATAAAAATAAATATATATATATACACATATATATATAAATAATACAAATGTAATAATATTATATATGTATACACACAAAGAGAATTCAGAATCTATTGACACAGTAATAAAGAATAATAATAATTGATTAATAATCACAGTGATATGTGTACACTTGAATAACATAAAAAGTTAACTGAATACCTTCAAGCAAATTGACATTTGAATTAATATAAAAATTGAAATTGAAATTGATATTGAAATTAAAATTGAAATTAAAACTAAAATTGATATTGATATTGAATTTGAATTTGAGATTTAATTAGATACATACAATAGTAATTCAGAAATGTTACGCACAAGCCACATATAAATCATTTATGAATAAATATGAATACTTATTTATATGTGTATAAAATTATTGAATCTATTAATTGCTTTAAACTTTGCCCCTAGTGCCGCCTTCATTAAATGTGTGCATATCCAACGAAAGCGTCGGTGATCGACGCCATGCACTGCGTCGTGCCTCCCCCCGCCTATTGAGACGCTGACGCTAAGAAGCCGAAGCTATGCTTAGTTTTACAACAACATTGAAGCTTTCTCTTAAGCTTTGAACCAAACCGGTCGCGGCGAGAGCCATAAGAAATTACAGCGATTGATTTTAAGCTCGTTTCGCCTCGTTTGACTTGAGATTAGTACTTATGAAAAGCTTAGTTTGTTAAGCGACGCGGAGTGCGTCACTCACACTTACAAATGCAATGTAAGTGTGAGTGAATAAGCAATACCGCTTCAATTGACCACGAAATACAAGTAGAGGAAATTATAGTGGTCTGTGTGCTTGTATTAGTGGTATGTGTGCTTGTATTAGGAAAATAAGCTTTGGGGCTTTATCAATTGAACGGCGCGATATTTGGCACGGTCGCTGCTCAGTTGCTTAGGGAAATTGAAGCGTTCCGCATTGTGGTACCAAGTGGCGGACGCTCTGGTCTTGTTTGTGGCCAAGAACAAAGAGCGACAATGGAACAACAACAAAACAAAATGTCAACAAATTCACAGGAATCGAAGAAAATGCTAAGTGAACTGCAAACTTGGTTCGAAGAGGATCCCAATCTGCCCGATAAGATTGGTAGGTATAATAAATAGTTAGATACAAATCCACCTGCTTGTAAACCAGACGACTCACTATCCAAACGTTATCTTATCAATGTCAATGTAAGTAACGGTGTACACGGCGCGGAGATACCCTGTGGGTTTTCTATAAAACTCATTGAATTCCACAGATGAGTTTTTCGCTTTCCTGTTTCGCTTCTCAGTACTATTTTTTAATTGAGTTTTTGTTGGAAATATAGTGTAATTTATACAGATCACTTGTTATTCCAATAGGCTAACATTTTATTAATCATTTATATCTAAATACGAATGTTAAACATGTTCAGCTGCTACCACTAGTTCCCCTTATGTAATTTAAACTATAATTAAAATTCCGACGAAGTAACTCCGATAAGACAATTAGTGCCAAATGCCAATGTATAGATAAACAGTCGCTTTAGTTAATGTTTAACTGTAAATAAATAATATCTATCTTCGCTTCTGACTTACCCCCCTTACACCCCTCCCTTTGGCTCTTATTGGCCCAACTATACCCCAAACTATATAGTATCGGGTAATAAATATCAAAGTTATGTGAGGTGCATATACATACATATATTTAGGTTTCCATCTGTGTGGCTTGAGGTGCATTAATCGAACTGAAAACTTACACTTTGCTTACAGAACAAATAGTTTTGCTCCGATTCTTGAAATGCATGGAGTACGACGTTGAGCAAACCAAAAGCCTAATTAAGCTTAACTATAGTCTACGGAACAAAAACCCGAACATATTCATAGATCGGAATATGGAAGATGCGCCGACCGCAAAGGGTCTTCAAGTATCGTACGATTACAGCCCCAATAACCCAAGTCTAGGATGTCCTCATGAATATCCCTTTTAATTGCAGGGATCTTCTCATTCTGCCGGGGCTCACTCCAGATCGACACAAGGTTCTATTGTTTCGAATGGCTGACTTTGATCCAAAAACGGTACCGTATAGATACTTTACCATTGATAAATGTATAGAACCTAATGAATCGAATATTTGGGTGATGTTTAGCGAAATTCCGTGGAGGAAAGTAAAATATTTTTTATGATGGCCGACGCACGCTTCACCGAACCGGACATAGAAAGGGCGAGTAATGAGACGACTGATCTCGATAATGGACAGCCAGACGAAATAAGTGATGCGGATATTGCGGATGGGGACATTCAAATTGTTGATATCAATGGCTACACGATGAGGCATCTGACTTACGTGTCCATTTTTGTGCTTCGGGTGTACATGAGGTTTCTACATGAGGCATATCCATCACGTTTGCGCGCCATTCACATTATCAACTGTCCTTCATTTCTGGACCGCATGATGGCCATGATGAAGCCATTCATTAGGGAAGAAATCTATCAAATGGTTCGCTACTAAAAATGTCCCCCCTCCCTGTCGCAAAATGATCAAAATGCTTTCTAATTTAAGATCAAATACCACACCGAAGGCCTTGATAGTCTCTATGAGCTAGTACCAAAGGACATGCTGCCCGTGGAATACGGTGGTCAGGCTGGGACCATAGCTGAGATAAAGGCACGCTGGATGCATACTTTGAAAGAAAAAACGTAAGTTTATCCGTTCGACTTGTTCGCTCCTTTAAAATGGGTCACTAAATACTCCTTCATTTCCAGAGCTTATCTGAGCGATTTAAAGTACTGGAAGATCGCGGCGGACTCCCGAAGTCGCTGGTCGTGGTTCTGACTTATATAATTGCTAATTAATAATTAAGATAAGAATTGTGATTGTTGATTTAAGGACTTTGATAATTATTCTGCAAATACAAGCCAATCGTATTGGAGTCCAATTAGCTTGCCCCTAATAGATGGATTACTTATTGGGCGTTTGTTTGTTTGTTCCTCCCAATCACTGCTCTGGGACTGGAAACCAATGGCTGAATAAATAGTTGCTTTTAATAGATATTATATTGTTTTTCCTTATGATAGGGGTACTTATTATAATCCACTGATCTAAGGTCTCTTAACATCGAAACAATATTTAAACACCCTTTTAAAAAGGAGTAGACAATTTTAGTCGTAATTATACCAACTAATTAAATATACAAATATTTAATAATTGCAAAGGATACAATAATAAAATATATTCCAGGTTGCACATTTTTTAAAGTAATTTCTAAGTAAACGTACACTATCCAAAATGCGGGACTTCCTCCGGGACATTTTTATTGATGTTTCGCTCCCATTGAAAGGGGTGACGTTCTCAGGCAAAGAGGACGTAAATCGTTGTTTAATTCTTAATTTATTTCTGCCAATCATAATGAAGAAATGTGTATGATAATTATGGGTTAATTATAGCTACGAATGGTTTTATTTTGTATTTTGTATTTTGCATTTTCGATATGTTATCTAATTAAGTTGGCCATATTTGTCCGATGTATACGTGAATTTAATGTACGAACAAAGTGCTGAGATTCACAGACGCTGTAACTGTTGCATTCTGGACGGGCGACACAAGTTTGGGTACTATTAAGCGCAACAAAATAAATAAATAGAAATAGGCAACGTAGAGTAATTAAAAAATTACGTGCTTGATTGCCGACTCCAGACCCGAAATAATTTTAATTTTGAGTACGCATACAAATTTGCAATAGTAATCAATATACAATATTTGAATGCGTGTTCAAATAATAATCAAAACGACACGGGCATTCAGTTTGGCAAGAGGCTTCAAGCACATCGCCACGCAACATTTGTTGCGCGCTCGTTTGAAAATTGATTGCAAATAAACATCCTTTTTATCGATAATCTTTCGATAGCCGCGGACATGAACAGCGATAGCGAAATGGAAAGCCAGCAGAGGCGCGAACATGATTTGGCCGAACTTCGGGAATGGTTTTTCCAAAATGAAAATCTGCCACAGGAAATTGGTAAATAATAGAAAATGTTAGACTCTAACTTAAAAAAAATCAATGGACTATGGAGTTAAAAGTAGTTGGGAGCTTGTTGAAACGTTGCCAGCAAATGCGAACGATTTTATGGACCACTCTCACTGCTAGCTCAACGCATGTCAGTAGCTTAATGAAGTTATTAGTAAGCAGAGGAGCGTGTCGACCATTTGATAGTCAACTACTGGATGTCTGTGACGTAGTAGAATGCAGGCAATTAAATGTTTGCTGCTTTAATTACGTATTGCGATATTATTCTCTTTTGTTTATAGACCCTTTACTTTTGAGACGCTTCTACCAATGCATGTACGGACGCGTAGATGACACTAAAAAGCTTATCGAAATCAATTATACATTACGGAACAAGCATCCCCACTTGTTCATCAATCGAGATCCACTGGACGACGACAGTCAGAGGACCTTTAATTATGCGTAAGTTATCTCTCAATTTCTTAATAATGCAGAAATGAGAAAAGTTTTGTATTATAGGGACATTTTACCGCTTCCTGGCCTTACACCCGACAACTATAAAGTCTCACTTTACCGCTTTAAGGATTTTGAGCCTTCCAAAGTAGGATTAACATTAAAGTTTAATGTTTTCAAACTAATAGATTTTTTGCAGATGCATCACACGGAGGACACGCGTGCCTTTTTTATGGTAACTGATTGTCGTTTTATCACAGTCGATGATGCAGCTTTCCCGGAAAAGTTGTCAGAAGGCGAAGTACAAATTTTTGATATGAAGGGCACAACAATGCGTCACATATCACGACTTACGATTAGTACTTTACGTACATATATAAAGTTCCTTCAACTGGCATTCCCAGTTCGTCTTAAAGCCATTCATATGGTAAATTGTCCTACCTATCTTGATCGTATTGTGAGCGTTGTAAAGCCGTTCATCAGTGATGAAGTATTTAAATTGGTACGTTACCTAACTATCTTTTTATATTAAGTATCCCAAATGACCTAAATTTGCTTTAAAGATACGCTTTCATACAACCAACATTGACTCACTATATAGCTACGTCCCGCGTGAAATGCTTCCAGAGGAGTATGGTGGATCTGCTGGACCGTTGGAAACTCTACGTAATGAGATTCAACAGGTCTTAGCTAATAACCGGTAATAATCTGGCAACTTGAGATTTTATATTAATAAAAAATAATGTTTTCCATTTTTAGAGACTATTTGATGAATCCAAACCATTGGCATGCAGAAATGCTTGAAAAACGTAACGGCAGAACATGGAAGCTATTTTAATCATTAGTAAACTAACAGATTATATTTTTTGATAGTACTCTAATGGATATACAAATTATTATTGTTTTCAGGTAATTGAAATGTTTGTGAATATGTTAATTTTCCAGTGAATTTGTTATATTTATATTATTTTCCAAAATTTGTGTATTAATTAATTAATTCTTTAATGAATGAACCCTAGAAAACAATGCGTATTTAAAATAAACAAATGTAATGTTTGCGTCTATATGTTCACTTATCAAATTTGTTTTGTTTATTTTATTAGGGCGTTAAAAAATGTTAATTTCCGTTCATTTAAAATAACTGCCTCATTATATTGAATGTTTATGTTAGTGGCAGTGTTGGGTAGTGTTTTATTAGTTCATGTAATGTTATCAATAAAGTTAACATAGATGTTAATTTACATTGGTGCAATGTATATCGATACAATTTAAATGCATGGCTGTGTCTTAAAAAAGAAGAAGAATACCAAAACTTGCACATCACTGTTGCCGTGTTTATTTTGCAGATTGGTTAGACCGCGCTCTATAAATTAGACAAATAGTTAAATTTTGATCTTAGTTGAAGTAAATAAATAATTTAAACACATCCCAATATGGAACGGCCACAGAAAATGCCAAAAATGGCAAAGGTATGTGAGATATGTTTAAAACTAAAAACAAGTTGCTACATAAATGTTTGTGTGTAGGTGCAGAACGTGACTTGGAAATTTTACCTCCACCGCCAAAACAAAAAATTTGCAGATCCCGCCGAATAGTAGGACATTCTACCGCTTCCTGGTCTTACACCCGACAATTATAAAGTCTCACTTTACCGCTTTAAGGATTTTGAGCCTTCCAAAGTAGGATTTATATAAAAGTTTAATGTTGAATTGTCCTACCTATCTTGATCGTATTGTGAGCGTTGTAAAGCCGTTCATCAGTGATGAAGTATGTAAATTGGTACGTTACCTAACTATCTTTTTGTATTAAGTATCCCAAATGACCTAAATTTGCTTTTAAGATACGCTTTCATACAACCAACATTGACTTACTAAATAGCTACGTCCCGAGTGAAATGCTTCCCGAAGAGTATAGTGGATCTGCTGGACCATTGGAAACTCTACGTAATGAGATTCAACTGGTCTTAGCTAATAACCGGTAATAATCTGGCATTTTGAAATTTTATATTAATGAAAAATAATGTTTTCCATTTTTAGATTTGGCATGCAGAAATGCTTGAGAAACGTGACGGTAGAACATGGAAGCTATTTTAATTATTAGTAAACTAACAGATTATATTTTTTGATAGTACTCTAATGAATATACAAATTATTATTGTTTTCAGATAATTGAAATGTTCGTGAATATGTTAATTTTTCAGTGAATTTGTTATATTTATATTATTTTCTAAAGTTTGTGTATTAATTAATTAATTCTTTAATGAATGAACCCTAAAAAACAATGCGTATTTAAAACAAACAAATGTTATGTTTGCGTCTATATGTTCACTTATCAAATTTGTTTTGTTTATTTTATTAGGGCATGAAAAAATGTTAATTTCCGTTCATTTAAAAAAAACCGCCTCGTTATATTAAATGTTAGTGTTAGTGGCTGTGTTGGGTAGTGTTTTATCAGTTGCTGTAATGTTATCGATAAAGTTAACTAGATGTTAATTTACATTGGTGCAATATATATCGATACAATTTAAATGCATGGCTGTGTCTTATAAAAGAAGAAGAATAACAAAAGTTGCACATCACTATTGCCGTGTTTATTTTGCAGATTGGTTAGACCGCGATCTATAAATAAGAAAAATAGTTGAATTTTTATCTTAGTGGAAGTAAATAATTAATTTAAACACATCCCAATATGGAACGGCCACAGAAAATGCCAAAAGTGGCAAAGGTATGTGAGATATGTTTTAAACTAAAAACAAGTTACTACATAAATGTTTGTGTGTAGGTGAAGAATAAGGCGCCCGCGGAGGTGCAAATCACAGCGGAACAGTTGCTGCGCGAGGCCAAAGAACGTGATTTGGAAATTTTACCTCCACCGCCAAAACAAAAAATTGCAGATCCCGCCGAATTAGCAGACTATCAACAGAGAAAACGGAAAACGTTTGAGGATAATTTGAGAAAGAATCGAATGGTAGTAAGCCATTGGATCAAATATGCACAATGGGAGGAACAACAGCAGGAGATTCAGCGTGCACGTTCCATATGGGAGCGTGCACTGGACAACGAGCATCGAAATGTGACGATATGGCTAAAATACGCAGAAATGGAAATGAAGAACAAACAAGTGAATCATGCGCGTAATCTTTGGGATCGCGCTGTGACCATAATGCCCCGTGTTAATCAGTTTTGGTACAAGTATACCTATATGGAAGAGATGTTGGAAAATGTTGCTGGAGCCCGACAGGTCTTTGAACGTTGGATGGAGTGGCAGCCAGAAGAGCAGGCATGGCAAACGTATGTTAATTTTGAGTTGCGCTATAAGGAAATTGACAGAGCCCGCGAAGTCTATGAACGGTTTGTATATGTACATCCTGATGTAAAAAATTGGATTAAGTTTGCCCGCTTCGAAGAGACACACGGCTTTATACATGGTTCCCGACGTGTATTTGAGCGAGCAGTAGAGTTCTTCGGCGATGAATATATTGAGGAACGTTTGTTTATTGCGTTTGCCCGCTTTGAGGAGGGTCAAAAAGAGCATGACCGGGTGCGTATTATCTACAAGTATGCACTAGATCATCTTCCAAAAGATCGTACGCCAGAACTGTTCAAAGCATATACAATACACGAGAAGAAGTATGGTGACCGTGCGGGCATTGAGGATGTGATAGTGTCTAAGCGCAAACATCAATACGAACAGGAGGTAGCTGCCAATCCGACCAACTATGATGCCTGGTTTGACTATTTGCGCCTTATAGAGGCCGAAGGAGATAAGGACATCATTCGTGAAACGTACGAGCGTGCAATTGCCAACGTTCCGCCGGCCAACGAAAAGAACTACTGGCGGCGTTATATCTATCTGTGGATCAACTATGCGTTATACGAGGAGCTTGAGGCCGAGGATGTCGAACGCACACGCCAAATTTACAAGACCTGCCTAGAACTTCTACCACACAAGCAATTTACCTTTAGCAAGGTGTGGCTGTTTTACGCCCAGTTTGAGCTGCGCTGCAAGCAACTGCAACAGGCGAGGAAAACACTCGGCATGGCTATTGGAATGTGCCCACGGGACAAACTCTTTCGTGGCTACATTGATTTAGAAATACAACTGCGTGAGTTTGAACGTTGTAGGTTGCTGTACGAGAAGTTTTTGGAATTTGGACCAGAAAACTGTGTGACGTGGATGAAGTTTTCGGAGCTGGAGAATCTACTGGGTGATACAGAACGTGCTCGTGCAATTTACGAACTGGCCGTACAGCAGCCTCGTCTGGACATGCCCGAGCTGCTATGGAAGGCATATATAGATTTCGAGGTTTCCCTGGGAGAGACGGAGCTAGCGCGCCAACTATACGAGCGCTTGTTGGAGCGCACACAACACGTTAAAGTGTGGATATCGTTTGCTAAGTTCGAGATGGGTATCAATCACGGTCAAGAGGACGGTGATGTCGATGCTGACTTAAACGCACGACTTGCACGTCGAGTCTATGAGCGCGCTAATGATATGTTGCGTCAACTTGGTGATAAGGAGTCGCGAGTGCTACTTTTAGAGGCGTGGCGAGACTTCGAGCGAAATATCAACGATTCTCAAGAGCTACAGAAGGTGATTGACAAGATGCCGCGTCGTATCAAACGCCGACAAAAGATCGTCTCAGAAGATGGTGTCGAGGAGGGCTGGGAAGAAATCTTTGACTACATATTCCCAGAGGATGAGATGGCACGTCCCAATCTTAAGTTGCTTGCTGCTGCCAAAATGTGGAAAAAGCAAAAGGACAATGTTGAAAATGAGGATTATGAAGCAATGCCCCCGCCAACCGCAACGACAGCAGTAGCAGCAGCAGCAGCACCAGGAGCTACAAGTTCTTAATAAGTTATCACTTGGAGATTGCTCTCCATAAACATAGAATAAAGATTCCACCCAAATATTTTCCCAAATCTCTGTTTTAAACTTTGTGTACATTTTAACCAGATTTTCAATAAGATATAAAGTTGGTGTTTACTACGGACTATTACGCTGTTCAACCCTGGAGTTCATTTAATCCAAGAAATGCGTGCGTGCGTGTGTGTGCGTATGCTGTAAGCGTAGATCCAAGGGCGATGCTGAAGAGTGGCCTGATTCACCTGGCACGCAATAGAAACGTGAAGGCGGAATATGTGAGTCTCAGGACCTATAAAGAATTACTCTATATACGACCTGCACTCTATGTACAACTACCTGCATGCAAGTCTCCAGGGTGACCGCAATGTGGCCACCTGCATAGATGTATGAGGGCCGCTGCGTACGGACCAAAGTGACCAGAAGATCTTGCTTGAAATTATAATTTTGATCTATCCAGTTGCAGGCGTAGAAGGCATCGTGCAGTGCTTCACTTTGGGTGCGCATTCGATCGCAGAAAATACATACGATGAGCACCTCCAGGGTAACGGCTGTAAAGAATACCATTGAGAGAGCCATGGCAGATATATCCCAGGCGTCCGTCAAATATAGAAAATGCAATGCAACTGTGCATTGTACGATGGCGGTGCACATAAACTGGGCAAAGCAGGGAACCGACAATATCTTCTGAATGATGGAATGCAACTTAAGGATCTGCATGTAGTCGTCAATGCACTCACTTAGTTGCTTGTACATTGACTTCTGCCACTTTATGTAGGCCACTGGCGATGTGAATGTTGGGCGCTCGTAGCCAATGCGACGTACGCGGAGCTGAAGCGCTCGCATGTGTCCAGTTAGTAGGCAAAGATATGCTGTGGGATACGAGTCGTTGGCACAGTTTTGGAGTGCCTGTATTATCAAACCGATCAATTGATAGATGAAGATGAATGCATAGGTTCCAGTCGATCTCTCCCAATCGATACCAAACCAAGCGGGATAAAGGAGCTGACGCCTCTTTGAAATACCCACACGTAGGCAACTCAACATGGTACCGAAAATGAAAATCATCGCAAATACACGAAAGCTTCTACGGGCCGTTTGAGTTGCGTCAATCAGTATCCTGCGCTCCTCCTCATTGCCCACCAGAATGGCTCGTGCGTCCATTTGATAGAGCGTCTGGCGGATTTCCTCTAACTGGCTACGTACGAGAAAGACATTTACGAACTTTAAGTTGGCCGCAATGTCCGTGATGGTGATGGTCAGGCTCTCGCACAATTCCCGTAGGCTGTTCGAAAAGAGGACCCTAGCTGCAAGGGTCACTGGAAAGAGGAATGTCACCAGCAGATTTATAAAAACTGAGCGAGCAATATAAATGGATCGGGATGTATTTGGATGCTGGATTATCCCCATCAGCTGCCACACCTTCCAATGGTACTGGACACCACTATGCGTATCCAGTTTCAGATCATTATCGTCAGCTGACTCTGACTCTGTCTCTGTCTCTGTCTCCGACTCTGACTCTAACTCCGACTCCAACTCCGAATCCCAGTGTGCTTCTGGTTCCATTTCACTTCCGCAACAATTCAAATCTGCCGCGGATCAAGCCCATTTATAGGGGCGACAAAGTGTCAAGTGTCCATCTTCTCACTAAGGATTAGCTTATTATGCATCATTATATAATTAGGCCTATTAAAAAGGACATAATCGCAGAGGCCTCTACCTCCCCACCAATTGAAAAGAAATCTATTTTTATTTTTGCATTTATTTCGATTTATTTCTCTGAGTTGATTTTTTTTTATTTTAGTTTTTGTTTTTGTTTTTGTTGAGTGTTTTTGTTTTGGGAAAAGTGGCCAAGTGGACAGGACACTATTTAGTAAACAAACATTAAATGAAATTATCATTATTTATATAGTAATGCCTCGGACTAACAAATGAGAAGTAGGAAACTTTTTGCACCTGCTACATTCTAATGGACACACCTATAAACTGGCCGAAGGACTCTTCAGACATTCACAGGCAATTTGTAAAGGGCAATTTATGATATGATACAGATGCCAATGGATTTTTGTGCCAGTGAGTGTGTGAGTGTGAGTGTGTGTGTGTGTGTGTGAGTGTGTGTGAGTGTGTGAGTGTGTGAGTGTGACTATATCTAATTGTAGGGAGCATTATGTATTAAGTCTGAATGGGAATAATTTAAATAAAAAATATTGAGAATGCATTCGATGTGTGAGTGCAAAAGAAGGACAAAGGATCAGGATCGAAATACAAAACTTAATGGTCGGTGGTAAGTTCTGCTAGACTAGACGACACTGCAATCTATGACTTAAGGGTAACTAAAAGCTACTGCTAATTAATGAGAACTTTGAGTAATCCATTCAATACTTTTCCGGAGCGAGAGGATGTCCACTGTTGTGGTCAAAAGAAAGACACATATGGGATGCGTGGATGCAGGTAAGTGTGTATGTATGTGTGTGCATAATTGTAAATTTAAATAGTTGTATACATTGATGTGGCTTTGCATAGGTGCAAGCCTTTAAATATAGTTTACATAGTTTCTAGACCTTTTAATAAATATATATATGTGCTTATGTGTATAAAAATGTATATGTATATGTATATGTATATGTATATGTACATAAGTATTGCATAATTGATTTGATCTACAAGCATTTGATGTATTCTATAACATATATGACAGGATGACTGGATGACTGGATGACTGAATTACAGGATGACTGGATGACAGGATGACTGGATGACTGAATGACAGGATGACAGGATGACTGAATGACTGGATGACAGGATGACTGAATGACTGGATGACAGGTATGAATTGGTATGTGACTGGGTGTGTGTGTGTAAGTGTAAGTGTAAGTGTGTGTAGTATGTTTACATGTGTGTGCGTGTGCTTTAAAGAGGTAGATGTGTAGCTGTGTGTCTGTGTGTGAGAGAGAGGTGGACGTTGCTGGTTAAGCGATGTTGGTTAAAGGATGAAACGGGATATTCGATACAGGAAGGAAATACAAAAACAGACATCGATGCGCACACAATGAACATAATTCGTTAAACTCAATCTTAAGTTGTAGTTTTTAAGCATTAATTTAAAAATACAATCAAGCAAAATTATTGTAGTATTCATTTTGTTTTCTTTCTTAATTTTACATTGTGTTTATCTTTACGAAATTTGCATAGTTGCAATCACTTTGGACTATTTGCTTGCTGCTTTTAATTGATTTTTGGTTTCAATGAGTTTTAATTGCAATTAAAAGCAACAAGAAATATTCTATTAATATTAATTGAGACACTAGCTAGGACACAAGATGGCATTTTAATTCATAGTTAACTAGGATTATAATTATTTGTTACTCTATTTAGTTGTTTGTTTGTTTGTTGTCAACAGACAATTACAAGATCACGATTACAATACAATCAACAATAATTAAACTTTTAAATTAATATTGCATTTTCATTAAGCTAATTATGCACGTACAATATAATGCAGCTTAGAGTTACTTTTATTTTTTCAAATATACCTGCATTTTCATTTAACGAGTTTTTTTTCAAAAATTGCAAAGTTTTAATTAATTTCTTTTTTTTTTTTGCTTTTCAATTATTCATTTTTAATTAAGCTCAGTTCTTGGTCGACAAAAAAAGGACTGCATTTGATTCAATACCGACACACTCAATTTGATGTAATAAATTGAAATACTATTTAAATAATTAATTAAATCTGTTACGTGCTCTCTCTCTCTCTCTCTCTCTCTCTCTCTCTCTCTCTTTCTCTTTCTTCTCTCTCTCTCTCTCTCTATATATATATTTATATAGCAACATTATTTATTATTTTGGACAAAACAAAGCCAAGGAAAATATTTAATTACATCTTTTCTGGTTAGCCTCGTTCTTGTTCTTGTTTGGTGGTTCTGGCAGTTGCTCATTTGTGTTTAATTCGGTTTGACATGGACTTTTTTGAAGTCTGGACATGGAATTGCTGCATCTTTTGTATTTCCGACCTTAGTGGCGGCGTTCTGATTTGAATTTGCATTTTTCTCTTTGTCTTTGGCATCCTGCAAAAGAATAATTTATTTTGATGTATGCCAACTCATAGATAGGGAAGAGATCATATTATCAACCAATTAATGCAATCACGATAATCATCATCACGATCATCATAATCACCATTATCATGATATACTGATATACATATTCTGTTATACTGTTATACTGTAATACTGTACTGTGCATTGCAAATTCAAAGCATTATTCTTTACTTTAGTCTGATCATCTAATCAAAATGAAATCGCGCACTCCTCACATAAATTGCATAAATTGCATAAGTTCAAAGTTCAAAGTTCAAAGTTCAAAGTTCACAGTTCTGAGAATTGCAATTAAACATAAACAATTGAGGAGAAACTAAACCAAATCGATAATCTTAACACTTTGTGTGCCGTTATTATATGTATGTATGTGGCTATGTGATGTGTGTAAATATGTATGAATGTGTCTGAGTGTGCACTTGTAGAATATGTGGTGTGTGGCGGATGACAGAGCCGCAGATTCCCGGAACCCGGGAAACTAAACTCTTCAATATGAATTTCAATAAGCTTGAAATTAATTTATTCAAGTCAATTCGCTTTGAAACCATTACGATGAGCAAGAAAAAGGGCTTGGAAAAAAGAAATGAGTATATATTGTAATATATATGATTTTCGATCATTACCTTATCCTTCACCAGAGCGGCCTCCCTTTTAAGGAACTCTTCGCGAGCCGCCTCGTACATGGTTACGAATTTATCACGTTGCACTTTGAATTTGGCAAACAAAGCATCATCTTTGTTGCCCTTCAGACGATTCTCAATATCCAGCTTCTCGTCATGGACGGCACGAATCTCACCGTTAACCCATGGCTTGTCTATAGGATACTGATTCACAAGATTCTTCAGTGTCTTAATGGAGCTCTTGCCTTTGACCGCCTGTTTTATGAGTTTTGGATTTGGCTTTTTAATCTTGCCACCATTGAGATTTCCGTTCATGTGACCTAAGCTGTAGGGTCCAGGACCTGGAGCAACGCCCCGAAACGGCATGCGCGGCCCCATCATATGCGGGCCCATTAATGGTGGCGGAAACGATGGATGATTGGGAACACGTCCGTTTCGTCGTAAAAACGGGGGCGGTGGTGGTCCTCCCATTGGTGGAATTGGGCAACGCATGGGCGGCATTGAACCTTGATAGGGCATGGGTGGATAAGGAGGCATTGGACCACCAACTGGTAGTTGACAACGTGGGCCCATTGGTACCGGACCCATGGGACCCATCATATGAAGACCACTGCAGACGCTACGACTTGAAGGTCCTCCAGCCATTTGAGCCCTGTCAAAGCCATTGCGTTGTGGGCCACTGATGCGATTTACGGGAGGTGTATGAAAACGCGGTTTGGGATGTGAATGTGGATGCGGTTGCCACGCATTGTCACCCAAACCACCACAATGCATTTGTGGCGCATACTGCAAATGGTAGGGATGATGCTGCTGTTTGTTACCTTTGATCTGTTTGCCTTTTAGATGCTTCTTTTTACCACCGTCAATTGGGTTCGACGGAAGTCCAAGCCCCGCTTTGCCGGTTGAGGAGAATTGACCTGACCCTGTTGCTATCATTTGTGGCACTGGTGTTGGACTATTAAAGTCTATGTAAAGCGGGTCACTTGGCATTTGAGAGGATGTGTACATCAGTTGGTTGTTTCTCTGTCCGCCAGGCCGGAATGGCTTACGATACGGTGCAATCGAATCACGTACATTAAAATGCTGCTGCTGCTGCTGCTGCATCACTCGGGTTTGTTGGAAGTTTCCACTTTTGAATGACATTTAATTTTCAATTTTTTCTTTTGACACTTACACTCTGGTCAAATGCCAGAATCGAATGACACTTAATTTTATCGCACGCTTAAATATTATTTTATTAAATTGCTATCGTACATTTTGTAGAGATGAACAACAAATGATGGAACCTAAGGACCTGTAGGCACATGATTAATCGATAGTTGAACGCAGCTATTATTAAATCGTAATTTAAAACAAATAATGACCAAAATTAAAGCATACCATTTAAGACGATTCATCCACCCTGTGCGGTATAATTAAAGTTAATCAATTTATTTACTTTAGAATTTTTTTTTTTTTAAATTAGTTTTCCCCCTAATTTTTTTTTTTCTGTTTTGCGATGGGTACACACTGTTTGCTGCGCAAGTCCAAAACAGCTGATTTGTCACTTCTTTTCGTGCAGTTCGTGGGCGTTTGCTTCAATCTGGTAAAAACTTTTAAAGCCTGGCTTAAATTGCCAATCTACATCGGCTTCTAAGTTGTTCACACTTGGAAATTACGTAGCCAAAATCAGGTATCATGTTTCCATATCTGAGAAGTCCTCGCGTCAATTTGCAGCTGCTGCAGGAAGCGGCCTACCGGGACCTGATGCACCAGTTGGATAGTATTGAAGGTTCCAAGGTCATTGTGCTAGACGATGCTATGATTGGACCGCTAGGTCTAATAACAAAGCCGCAACCATTCGCTGATAGAGGCATTAAATTGCTAGCTCTAAAGCCCGATCTTAGCTTTCCGAAGGAGCTACAAAATGTCATCTACTTAGTGCGACCGCAGATATCATTAATGGACATATTAGTTACACATGTGAAAACCAATCCGGGACGTCAATATCATGTTTTCTTTGTGCCGCGACGCTCGTGTTTGTGCATCAAACAACTAGAAAATAAAAAAGTAATTGGTTCTTTTGGACGAATTGAGGAGCTGGCTTGGAACTTTTTGCCAATGGATGCAGATGTCGTGAGCATGGAAATGCCCAATGCCTACCGAGATGTAAGTATTGATGGTGATACTACATCGCTTTATCAAGGGGCTATTGGCTTGGTGCAACTGCAACGTCTTTACGGACGTATACCCAAGATCTATGGCAAAGGAGTACATGCTCAGATGGTCTGGGACCATGCCAAGCAGCTTGCCATTGATGAAAAATCTCTATATAATGGTGACAGGGGTGCCATTGATCAGCTTATATTGCTTGACCGTGGCATAGATCTTCTTACACCACTGGCCACACAGCTCACATATGAAGGCCTCATTGACGAGTTCTTTGGTATTCGACAGAATCAGCTGAAATTGCCAGCTGAGCACTTTCCATCTTTCTTTGCAAATACCAATAATACAGACGCCGCTGCTGCGCCAACCTCACAAAAACAGGATCGACTCCTAGGTGACACAGATCAAAAGACCATTCTTTTGAATTCTGGCGAGCAACTTTATGCAGAGTTACGCAACAAAAATTTCAATGAAGTGCGAATGCTGCTGGCACGTAAAGTCAAGGAGATTCAAGTCCAAATGAACATTAACCGTCAGGAACAGACGGTGCAAGAGATTAAAACATTTGTAGAGCGATTGCCACAGATAATGGAACAGAAGAGGGAATCTTCGGAGCATACAGCCATTGCTGGACTTATTGATGAAAAGCTGAGCGTATACTCCTTTGGCGATGATCTCGCCGCGGAGCAAGAGTTCATGATATGTGCAGATATTGATAGACCTAGCGCCTATATTGAGAATCAGATTGCACGACGTGCTGACCTTCGCAATGTGCTGCGTCTTATAAGCTTACAGTGCGCAGCTTCGTCCGGCTTCAAGGAACGAGTCCTGAACTATTATAAGCGGGAGCTGGCACACGTCTACGGCTTGGAGGTACTTCTCACGGTTAGCAACTTTGAAAAAGCTGGTCTCCTCTATACACAGACGGAATCGCGTGCGTATGCCGTGTTGCGAAAAGTAAGAGAAACCATTGCAAATATAATTACAGATCCTTAAGTTAAAATATGCAAATTTTTCTAACCTTTGCAGACTCTCCATCTCACTGTTGATGATAGTGTTGAAATTGAACCCAGAGACATTAGCTATGTCCATAGCTTTTATGCGCCGCTGACAGCACGTCTCGTAGAGCACACGCTTCGGCCGCTGGGCTGGCAAACGCTCAAAAGTCAAATAAACAATTTACCTGGACCCACTTTTGAGGATTTCCAGGTGCAATTGATTGGCATTGGTGGTCGACCTGCAGGCGGCGCAACACCCAACGAAACTTCGCTGCTTCATACTCGTCGTCTGGTGCTTGTTTTCTTCGTTGGTGGCTGCACCTTTGCAGAAATCGCAGCGCTTCGATTCCTTGCCGCTCAAGAAGATAATAATGTGGAATTCCTAATAGCCACCACTAAGATCATCAATAAGCATACATTCCTGGACAGTTTAATGGTTTCATGAAGGCAACATCTTAGTCGCTTGGAGGCTCATCGTCTATCGAGCGACTGCGGTATCTCGCGTGGACGCAATACGTCTATACCTCTACGGCCATGACCAAGAATGTGCCATTTTCACCAGCATCGCGACGACGCATGGAGATCAGAGGATCTGCCGAAGCAACGGCATGATTAATGGCAAAAGTAAAAGTATACTATAAACATATATTAAAATATATAAATAACTATTTTTAATATGAATTCCAAAGTATATAAATGGTATTTTTGTATTACATTTACATACGCATATATAAATGTACAGCGCGGCGTTAAAGTCTATTTGTATTAATAATTAATAATTAATAATTAATCCATTTATCCATTTCTCGAGTATATATTTTTGATGTGTACAGTGTGTAAACGCAACGGTAAATGCAAAACTATTTGTTATACATATGTACATAGAGAACTTATAAATTATTAAATATGTATGTATATGCTAAATATTATATTAAAAGTTTAAACGTGTAAATTCAATGACTAATCAATTAATCATCGTGCAGGGAACTACACCCTGTCAGAGCGTCATATAAATGAAAAGTTTTAAAGACTCATGTGGGGCGTGCATTGGAGCTTAAATCTGTGTATCCAAATGTAAATAAGAAAAATATTTAAATTAATATTCAGTCCAAATCCTGACACGATTTTCTTGCCAACCATCCTAGCATATATATATATTTATATATAATCTAAGTCGTGCTTCGATATTGTGCCGAAATCGGGCTTCTTCAGTGCTTGCCTCGTGCTCAAAGACAAGGCAGACAATTAATGAAGCTTAGCTTAGCTTCCTTAGTGCCTGCAATCATTAGATTGTATATTCATTGGATAATTGAAATTTTCAAAGTGTTTATAATTCCGTGTAGCACGTAATTTAATTAGTACTGAATGTGGGGAAACCAAACATTCGCCAAGTGCAGTCAATATAATCAAGGACAAGATCACAGGCTCAAGAGATGGACGACAAAGGAAGCTCACGCTTTACATAATAAAAATGATGAATATATTTATAAATAATATTTATTAAATATATATACATATACAGATGTAAACATATACATATACATATATATACATATACATATACATATACATACATACACATATACATACATATATATATATATATATATATATATTTCTATACTCGACTTTTCTTATCACCCACCAATTCCCTTACAACTAGTAAAGACATTTTCAGATCATAGTTACCGATGTAATAGAATAACGCCCTACCCAAAATAGTTAAAACTACGATAGAACTGTAAAAATTTAAATAATTATTAAATATTTTCTTATGGCTTAAAATGAGTTTCATCGTAATGCAAAATTAAATTGAAATCTTTTAAGTAGTTTAATTTTAGTAACGCAGCTCCGAAAAACACAAAAAATGCAGCAAAGTTAGTCCTGGCATCCGCTGAAGGAAATGTCATAGATCAAATGTTTTTCAAAAAAAAAAAAAAATAAATAAACAAAAATATCTAGTGATATGTCCGTAACAAACTGTTAAATAAATAGTGCAATTATATCCGTAATTTAAGGAAGGAACTAACTCTTAATTTCAACATTGGAAAATATTTTATGCCTGTCCACATTGTGGATTCAAGATTCCATCTACCTATATAAATGCAGTCCTTGTTATTGTGATTTTAATAGATTCCAAATTTAGCGTTTTTGTATTTTTGCAGTAACTACGATGATGGTAATTATAACTATGATATTTTTAGGGGGTAGGTCAAAGAAAAAATGCTGCTATAAGTTTCTTGATGTTTTTGTTGTATTTTTATTTGATGTTTTTATATATTGACGTGTATCAATTGAATTGTTATTTGTTTTCCACTTCAAAAATACAATTTAATAATTATATAAAAATAATAATAATAAAAAAAAAACAATTTATAAACATAAAAATGTTACATATGTATGTATGTTCTATGTTTTGTCCCCACGCCTGTCCTATCTCATTAACGTTTCCTCTGTCTAAGCTGTCGATCAGGAGTTGAGCTTTTGGTTTGATAAGTTGGCCCAAAAGTAACTAGTTTTGCACTTAATTAATACTAACACACAATTTATTTTTAATTATCAGTGGTTATTATGATGAAATCGCGCGTTGTTGTATTATGTGGTGCCAGTCCAGTGCTTCCCAATCTTGGTTGTGTCTTTTTCACATAATAAAATTAATAATTATCAATTAATTAAATTAATAATTATTTATATATACTAAGGGAAAAACGGATTATTTGTTTTTGTTTTTGTTTTGTTTTTGTTTTTGTTCTTTTATCTTTGTTTTACATAATTTTGTTTTGCTAAAAATTTTATTGCTAAAACTATTATGCTTTATATCTTAAGACCGACGATTCTAATCGCTGATCTGATGTGTGTTTGGGATTTTGTATATATTTATTTGTTTGTATACGACAACAAAAAAGAACTTCTCACATAAACATAAATTGTAATTAATTAAACATTCATATGCTTTTAATTTTCTATACAAATTTTATTGTTTTTGACTAAGCATTTTGCAATTTGCATTAATTAAGTCTATTATAGGCTTACTCTTAGTGTGTTTGTGTTTGTGTTTGCGTGTGTGTGTGTGTGTGTGTGTGTGTGTCTCTGTGTATGGGAGTATGTGTTCTTGTGTTAATTTTTTGTTAAATTTTTTTATTTTATTTTTTTTTTATTTTGGTTTTTATGTAAGTCAGAAGGTAAACGTAAAATAAAAAATTAAAAATTTGGAGGTCAACAACATGCAAAAATGGCTCAAAGTGAATTTCTCGATCGTTTGTTATGAGTTCACATTCTTCTTTGTGTCTCTTCTTGCTTTCCATTTTCTTTCTCATTCAAATTTGTGTTCTTTACTGCGAACGCAGTGGGACGCATTTTGGATTGCGCCTCCTTCCACGACGAGGCGCTTTTGGCGGTAGTGATTGTGGCTGCTGCAGAATTCAGAGATGTCCTCTCTGCATAATTTGTTGTTTCCTTCGTCCTTTTTTAATTGCATTTCTCCTCAATTTGATCGAATAACGTTTATTTACGCTTCACAAAACAAATTCTTAACACATTTTTGCCACAATAGTCGATTATCGAACGCGATAATCAATTTACAACAAAATTGCAAGTAAATTATTCTTGTAAACGAAACTTTTCAAATATAAAACAATTTTTTTTTTGAATACATACAATAAAACATATATAAATTTATATATGCAAACATATATATGTATATATATATGTGGTTTCCATTGCGATAGTTTTGCAGTCGGCTATGTTTTGTTGCTTGTTTCATATTGCAATGTTATTTCATACTGTTGCTTTTTGTTTATGACATTAAAGGCTTACGTTTAAATTGTTGTATTTAAGTTGAATTTTATAATTGTATTTTCTTTAGTTCTTGTATTAAATTGAGTTAATTTTGTTTACTTTTTTGTCTATACTTTGAATTGTTTTTGATTTAATACAAAATTATTGCAGCGTCCGATTAGAAAATACTTTTGAATGCTTCTCCCTTTTGATGTTGCGGCTTTTCGCTCGTTATTGTATATAAAATGTATTGATCTTTTTTATGTGCTTGCTGCTTGCGTAGGCAACAAATGTTATTGTTTCTCTGTTGTAAATTAGTTATAATTATCTTTAGATTGCTTTCATAGTTGTCGGGCTCTTTTTGTTGTTGTTGATGCTGTTGATGTTGATGTTGATGTTGATGTTGCTTTTGAATTTGCGGTTGAAGTGTTCTCTTTAAAATTTCCATTAAAATTATAATAGTTCATATTACTACATGGTTGTTGTTCTTGTTCTTGTTGTTGTGGTTGTTGTTTTTGTTGTTGTTGTTTTTGTTGATGTCTATGCTATAGCGAACCAGCCGGAAAACTTGTTGAACTATTGCTATGCGCTAAACTAATCATGGAACCAGATAAACTACCTTCTTCATCCGGATAAGTCTCGCGCGACGCTTCGGTTAGTGATAAATTGCTGTAAATCGTAATTAGTGGATATGAAAAACTATATAAAAGAAATAACATTTATTTAGCTTTCAGTTACCTGAAACCTAAGGCTATTGACTCGTTATCAAAAGCTGTTAATTCCTTAGCATGCTTTTCGTGTTTCATGCGCAAGCGCTCGGCACGTTCCAGATTAAATTGCTGCAACTCAGATTCCATCTAGCCGGGGGAATGGGGTATATTTGCATTAGATTTAAAAATGATTTTAAACTTTTAGGCAAATTTGTTAATAGACACCTTGTTCTCCAATAGGCCGCGTCGGACACTGACGCGATTCTCCAACTCACGACGTTCACGATCGCGCTGCTCCTGGGCCTGCTTCTTATTCTTGTTCTGATAGGCTGTGAGCATATCCAGTTCGTATTCCAGTTGCTCATTGGTACGTTGGCACTCGATCACTTGACTCTCGTCCAATTTATAGCTTTGACTTTGGAACATATCGGAAATGCTTTGTTCATACTACGAGTGTGAAGAAAACAATGTAGGTTAACATTCAAACGGAATAGATCAAATATTGAGCTCACCTGTTCACCCAACAAGGTGAGTTTGCGATGCTTCTCCTCTTTAAGCTGCTTAATAACCTCCTTTTGTTGCTCCTTCGGTGTCGTTTGCAGTACTTGCGCCTTGTAGCGCTTATATTGTTTTGTCTGCGTCTTGCACGTCTCCCGAAACTGTTTACGTATCAGCAGCTCCTTTTGCTACAAGTAGAAGGGATTCAGTTAGCCAGTCAGTATTATCAATCAGCTTAATCATTGCTTACCTTGAGACTTTTGGGCTGTTGTCTTAATTCGAGCGCATGTTTGCGCGTCAACTCCTTCTTAATGCGATCCATGTAGTCTTTTTGATTGTGCAACTCTGTATCGTGTTGCTTGTTTATCTGTGTTAAAAATTGTAAACGACATTTAATTAAGGATTTACAATAATGTTATTTGTGTTCTCACCTGCTCCTCACGCAATTGATGCACGCTCTTCTGTTGACGGTATTCCAGTTCCTGTGTCTTTTCGTGATGTTTTAACAGAATGCCATGAGCCTGTTCCAGCTGCTGCTGCTTTTTGCTCAACTCCTGTTATAGAATAGAAAATGTTTTCAAAACAGTTCCCAATTAAATATGAAATCAAGTGTACATCACGCATTAGCTGATCCTCCAATTGGTGCATCAAAACCAGGCGTCTTCGCTTGAATTTGCGCATCTCAAGTTCAATATATTGCTTTTGGGCCTGCCGCATGCGTTGCTCTTCCTGGGCCTCATGCTGCTTTAGATTATCCTTTTGTGATTGCAAAGTCAAATCACGCTGACGCTTTGGCGTTGATTCGTCCATGGAGAGTTCACGTTTCCATCGCTCCTTATTGGCTTTGTATTCCTTCTTGCGAGTTAAATCGTGCATCTTGCGGTCTCCATCCTGTTTTGACGAAATCTCCTTATGTAGTTTCTTCTCTGCCGTTGCAGTCTGCTTCGAACGCCGCTCCAAGTCCTGCTGATGCTTGGCCTATTAAATTTAATACAAGGAATACACGAATTCAAAATGAAGTCTAGTAACTTTTTATTGCATTTATTGTTACCTCGAGGCGATCAAGTTCTCTGGTGAAATTATGCAATAAATTTTCATACTCCTTATCCAGCGCCGCTTTGTGCGTCTCCATGTCCCCCTTGCACTTCTCTTCGAGCTTAAGGAGTGTTGCCTGATGTTCTCGTCGCATGCGCTTGTATCCGGACATTTGTTCGTGCATTTCCTCCTATTCATTATAAATTAGTAGACAACACAATGAACATATATAACATAAGCATTTAACTTCGTGTAAATGGGTATATGCATATGAGTGGGCGCGATGTGGTTGCAACAGCAACAGCAACAGCAACAACAACTTACAAAATCGTTGTGGAGCGCCCATTCTAGCTGGTCCTTAACCTCAAAAATATGTAAACTCAAGCAGGGAATAATCATAGTTTATGTTAGCTTGCAGATAGCGTGTTTTGTCCTTTTTATTTTATACTATTCTAAGTTAATTTTTTGTTATTAAAACTAAACGAAATAAAACCACAATAAACACAAGACAATAAAAAGGTAAAACGTTTAAAGTTGCACTTCGCATAAAACAATCTATCTGTTTTCAAATGTGAGACAACCTGTCAAAATTCGAGTAACGTGGAGTGCAGTAAAATTGAAGTGTGACAAGAAAACGAAAAGAAAAACGGTAAATGTGACAGAAACTACATAGAAAGAAAACTGATAAGTGAGAAGATCGTAGAGTGCATTATTAGATCGTATTGGTATGCGAGTGGATGTCTGTGTGTGTGCGTGTGCGTGTGTGTGTGTAGGTGTGTGTGTGTGTGCGCGCGCGTGAGTGGGAGTGTTTGTTTTCGATGGTTAATGCGAAATTGAATTGTGTATTGCAAATAAATTAATTAATTGCATTTCGGTTACTTAATTATTTATTGTCATTTTATTGTTGTCGATTTGATCAATAGACTCACACACACGCAAACATTAATTATAAACATAATGTGCACTCGATTTTTTTTATTTAAGAGATCACACAAGGACAATGATTTTGCTTCTGGCTTTGTTCAAGATTGCCACATTCTTTTTCCTTGTGGTAAAAGTTGTCATCGTGCCCACCGCAGTCATCAACATCCGACTGGTTGCCGTAGCAGAAGCAACAGCAACAACTATAACCGCGGTTGATGCCACCGCCCCGATCACATAGTTGAGAATAGAAGTTATAGCGAGCCTATTTGTGATGCAGGAGATTAGAAATAAAAACAATAAACAACAACAAAGATTGCATGTAGTAGAGAACAAAAACGGATCTTAGGTTGAATCAATCGAGAGAGGAAGAGAGAGAGAGAGAGAGAGAGCGAGCGCAGGGAGAATAAGCAACGGGAATGGCAACTACTACAGCTGCGATTATGATGTTTCCAAACATACTTCACACAAAAATACATGCACACACATTCAAGCACACACACATATAAATATGCATATATATATATATAAATATACAATATGTTTGTATATATATATATAAATATTTAAATATAAATACAAAACATGCACGTATTTAAAGGAAGCGAAAGAACAAGCCCCACGATGATGTTATGAGAAGGTAAGAAAAAGTCCATTGATTGATTTCGATTGGCGCCGATTAATTTAACGATATCGATGCATTGATGTTTGTGCTCAAGCGTCTATATTGTTTAAAGTCTAGGCTATTGGAAAATTTCGCACATACACACTCATGATTATGTTGAGTTTCAATGTATGCAACTACATAAGTAACCAGTGATTAACTAAGAGATATACCTGCATGTGCTCCTTCTGTTGTTTGGTCACAATGCTAGTCGTTCGTATTGTGGCGAAGTTATTGGGTCCATGATCATTGACTGCATTGGAAATGGCCTGTTGCGTTGATGCTGAAGAAGCTACCAGGACCGCCTGGGCAGCTGCTGCAGGCAGATATCGTGATCCAATGCTTGATAAACGATGATCACCTCCTGCTGGCGATCCACTGGTGCTATTACCACCCGCACCAACAGAACTGCTTGTTCCTAGCCCGCCGTGTCCGATTGAAACACCAAGGTGGGGCATTACCGAATGCGACGGTGCTGGCACTGGAGCCGGCACCACGGATGCTGAATTCGTTGGTGTGACATTGTTGTTCATGCTGTGCATTATATTTGGCAGCGGTGGTAAGTTACGATGACGTGACGGATTTCGGGAGACGGCTCCACAGCCGGTCGCAACTACATTCTGTTGCACACTGGGCCAATTACCCAGATGCTGTTGCTGCTGAAGTTCGCGCTGGTGGTGCATGGCTGCTGCGACAGCGGCTGCTTGCTGGTGATGATGAGCTCCGATATGATGGTGATTCTGTGCCGCAGCTGGTATTGAATTGGAAGAGGAGCTCTACGTACGGTAAGTAAGAAAAAGATTTGATTAGTTTTGCAAATTTGATTTTTCTTCAAGGCGTTCATTTTACCTGACTACTGGCTGCCGATACACCCATGGAGTGTATGGAGTGTTCGGAAGTAATACTATTACTCTTGCTACTATCGCCGCCTGCGTGATCGTCCTGTTGGTCATCTGTGTCTCCGACGGCGCTTTCCGATTCGCAGGTGTCCACCATGAGTATCTTTTTCATTTTCCGATAGTTGAGGTTGTCCAACTCACGCACTGCCGACTTCGTGCGTGCTATCAGCTCCAAAAGCACTGTCTCGGATCGCGGACGCGTCACGTATGAGTGTTGAAGCAGTTTGGCTGACGTGGGTCTCTCCGCGGGAGCATTTTTAAGGCAGAGATCCACAAAATTACAGAACTTGTCTGACCAATTGTTTTTCTGTATAAAAAAAAAAAAAAAATTTAGAGTAAAAGTTTAACTTTAAATTTAATTTTTAATTACCGGCAACGTTGGCGACTCGTTCTGTGCAATGTGATACAGTGCAGACATGGCATTCATATTAAAGTATGGAGGCTTTCGCTCAGCCAACTCTATGCAGGTTATACCCAAAGACCAGACATCTACTTTTCCATCATATTGACCCTCGTCCATTGCCAGTATTACTTCGGGTGCCATCCAATACGGCGTGCCCACAAAGCTATTGGCCGGACACTTAATAGCCGCGCTGCCAAAATCAGCCAGTTTTACAACGCCGTTGTCCGTGAGAAGGATGTTGCCCGCCTTAATATCTCGATGGATGCGACCCAGTGAGTGAAGATAGCTCAGACCACTCAGTACACCTAGACAAATGGCTGCAATTTCGTCCTCGTGTAGTGGCTTTTTGTGAACCTCAATAATGTCCGAGGCGGATCCCACGCAGTACTCCATCACCAGCCAGGCTGTTGATTCACGAAGGTAGCAACCCTTGTATTCAATAGTATTTGGATGATTCAATTGACGTAAAAAGCTGCAAATGAAGACATTTTAATTATGTATCTCATATAATGTTGGAACTAAAAAATGTGTACCGTATCTCTTTGAGTATATCCTGCCATTTCTCCTGGCTCTGCTTGCCTGTATACGACATCTTTTTGATTGCAACAATCTCCTTGTTGAGATTGCAGCGCGCATAGTACACTGCTCCAAAGGATCCATGGCCGATTTCGCGTAAGTCCTCAAAGATCTTTTCCGGATCATGTTTGTTAAATAGGTCGGCTATTTCCGGATCTTTGAGACTACCAGGACGTGCTGATGGCATCTCTGTTATTCATGTTATGCCCTCCAAAAACTCTTTCAGTCTGTTTCCGTTTGTACCTTCTGCGTTTCACTTCTTGTACAACTATTCCCACAGATTGAGTTTTCTTCTTAAGGTGGTATTTATTTTATAAATGTTTCTCCCGATTGATCAGAATTGTCCACGCTCTGCACATAAAATCAATAATTGCATATGAGCTTTTTGGGTATAAAGATTTAAATGTTTCTTAAGGACAGTGAATGTGATTGCAATTGTGAATACCGTTTATGTGATAAAAGAGTTTTTTTTTATACATTATGATCGATCAAGTGATTCACTCGTTTAGTTCGTTTAGCGCCTGTTACGCATACGCAGACGCACACACGTAAACGCACACTTACACACTTTAAAATCTCATTCACAGTATTTAACACGGGCAAGCTAAAAGCCGCTTATCAAAAATATGTGTGTTATTTTTATTTTTATTGTTCCTTTTGGCACTATTTTCACTAAAATCGTAATCGTAACTTATTTGCGGTAACGGAGAGAGACCAACAATAACGGTGTACAACCCAGCCACACATATTTGAATACCAGCGCATGACTTTGCACTCTCACTCAATCATTCGGGCAATCTTATTGATGCGAAGAAATGTGGGGCTTCAAAGCAGACCCGGAGTTCTAGTGATGAGCTTTTATTTTTCTATAAAGTACACATAAGGTGGTGAGATAAAAGCACGTGCATAAAAATATACACAGATTTATTTTATTTATATATCGTTGTTTTTTGTACATAAATGACTACGTAATTCATAATGGACAGGGAATTAATAGCGGTACTTATTTGTTGCCCAGCTGCCGCATGCAGACATATAAAAAAAAAAAGGGTTGCAAAACTTTGTATAATATTTTTTTTTTGTCACTGTCGTGAAATACTACGATTTGTTTAATTAAGTTGCCTTTTTGTAAATGCTTTGCTAATTGTTTTAACTTTGGATTTGATTTGTTTGGAATTCTTTTTTGTTTAAAAACGGCAACACGCCTATTTTTCATACACACACACACAGATACGCACTCACTCAGAGGCATTCACGTCTCGTTCTCACATACAAAATAATCGTGTGCATGTGTATGCGTTCTGTGTGCTCGTTGTCGGTTTTTGTTTTGCATTCGCCCCGTCTTTTTGTCTCTTTGCTTTCTGCTTGCTTTTGAGCAGAGCAGCATTTAATTTATATAGCTTTGCGTACCGTTGCTTTTTATTTAATATTTTTAAAGTATTTTTTTTTATTTAAATAGCTTGTTAATTTTTAAACTTGATTTGATTTATAATTAAGTTATTTTGATCTCTTTAACTATTCTATTTTTTTTTGGGTGCGGACAAGCACACACAAAATGTAAATTGCACGACACAACGACGTCGTCATCGACAGCGAAGTTGTTGTTGGCAGCCGCTGTTTTTGTTGTTCCTGCCTGAGGACGATGCTGATTTTAATTGAAGTGGCTCCTAAAGTGAGCAAATTGGTTTTTATGTAATATATACTATTTGCGATAGTCACCGAGGTAATATTTTACAATTAAAAACTGTTTTGCTTGCACATTGCACACACATTCACAGACAGGAGTCATATAGTCGACAATGGTGCGTGCTCTTTCTCACTATGCGGCTGCGGGCACTACACTCACACCCGCACATAAAACACACACTTGCACACATACATGTTTGTCTGTCAGTACCAAATGCATGTAAAAAAACTTAGATAAAAATAAAGAAAATTATGTTTTCTTTATATTTACGCCGCTTACTTTTGCAACTTGACACTTTTTGCACAATTTATCAACACAGCAGCGGCATTTTTCTTATGTGTGTGTCTTCTTTCTATTAAGTTAGGTTTTTGCCTCTGGCGCTGGTTCTGTTGCTACTATTGCCTGCTGCTTAATTTTTGTTTAGTCGCACTGCACACCCGTAACGTTTTAAAAATATACACTAAAAATGTATTCCAATTAACATATTAATACATTTTATTATAGTACTGAGAACAAGTATATTTTTCATTAGGTCTCAGCATGTAGTTTGACAATTTTCCTTCTTCACTTAATTTGTATGAGTTACGTCCATATGCATATGTATGTATGTTTTAGAAGTGTTGGATAATTTCGACTTGCAGAATTATTGCAATAGGTTGGCAGCTCAGTATACCAGAAACGTATATAAATAATACCAAAATACCTCATATGTAAATAGCAGCAATTCATGACAAACCAGCTGTTTTTAAAATTAACGTAAATCAATCTATTAGTTCAAATTCTTTATCATCGTGCTCTGTTATTATTGTATTTTTCTTCTTAGACGGTTGCTTTAAACATAAAATGATAGATTTAACACGTCCCCATTTAATACTTTCCTAGAATTTCCATTATCTGTACAAGAAATAGCAAACGGCAAATCTACATTTTTCTGATCGTAGCAAATCTTCTATCTTCACTACTTGGATTCCAGCGATATTAAAGTAAGTGAAATATACTTTTTTAATAAGAGTAAAACATAAGAAATAAAATATTTGTAAAAATTGATACAAAATATTACTATTTCTTGGAGTAAATATGTCTCATTCAACACACATGTGAAAAAAACGGCGAGTAAATGTTGGAACAAGCGCCACAAGCTTACGGCTCACACACACAATTTTATATGTTGTACATATACATACATATGAATGTATATGTCAAGAGACATGGTAATGGAGAGAGAGAGAGAGAGGAAGAGAGAAAAAAGAAAGAGAGTTGAGTAGTTGAAGAAACAGAAGAGGAAGAATAGGCACATAGCGCACAATAAAAGCGTCGTCGTTGCCGTCGGCGCAAGGTAGATTGTAGCCCCCAATAATTTTTTTTAGTATTTAAAGAACAGTCGGGCAAGCAAGTACAAGGTGCTGCGGGAGCGACAGCCAAAGTAGAAAAGGCAGAAGTTTGAAAGTAAATAACGGGTAATACATACATACAGTATGCATAAGTATCGTATATTTTTACTCAAATGCATTTGTATTTGTGGCAAGCTTTATGAATCGTTTTATTTGTCAAAATTCTTATTAAATCAGCAGCTAAATTGCATTTGTCATCAGGCTTCGTGTATTGTTTTGTGTTTTTAATTCTTATTTCCTTTAAGTAAATTTATATTTTTTTTTGTGAGCAAATTGTATTTGTGTTTTTATTTATGTGTGCATATAAGTGCTCATGCTCTTGTGTCTATTGTTTTGTTTATACGGACGAAGAATTTTAAAAACTACTTGTAGCCAAACGCGTTGAAAATAATAACAATGAATAAGACATATACATACGCAAATGCACGTACATGTATGTATATGTTTGTTCACATGTGTGTACATAATCAAAAACTCTTACGAATATTTTCGTACATAAGACTTTGCCCTAAATAAATTAATATGCGCTCAAATCTACAATTCTACATATGTATTGAAATATTTGTATATTTTTACATTTGTTATGTGCTGTGTACTTTGCGCGCGCGCACACAACTGCGCTTCTGCTGCCGAACAGCGCGCGCGTCCGATCGTTGTCCCAAATTCGGAAGCTGCGAGTGTTAATAGACGACGGTAACTCAGTCCAGTGGGAATAGGGCTGCTGCCTTCGCCGCTGCTGCTGCTGCTGTAGCGATTGTAGCTCCTACAGTTGCTTTATTGATGACTTTTTCTATATTTATTGAATTATATGGTAACAGCTATCAAAATGTATTGGAATGTATCGTTGAGAAGCGCACAATCTGAAACCGCAAGCAGATTGAAAGCAGCGCCCGCGACCGCAACCGCCACCACCATCGCAACCGCAATTCACTCCTCATCTCCATTTACTTTTGCTTTGTTTACTCCTAAAACTTAATCTTGGCTTTGCTGGAGCTTCACCGAGCCTACAAATATATATCATGTACCATATAAACTCGATCGAGTGCGAGAAGATGAACCTGGCCCAAAGGGGGAAACCCGTTCCGGTGCCCGTCATCCGTTTACATGCCATACGTATGAATACGAAAAGATGTATATTTATTTCCACAATTTGTTGACCGTAAATGGGGATACATCTAGTCAATAAACCCCTAGCCCACATATCGCCACACACACACACACACACACACACACACACACACACACACACGCACACATCATTTATATCATTATTAAATTTTTGGTTCATTTGTTAACCTTTTTTTTTGTAGCGTTTTGTTTTGCATTCTTGTTGTTGCAATAATCAATCGAAATTGCCATAAGCGGCACATATTCAATTAAAATGTGCAAAATATTCCTATTTGGTTCAAATACACACACACACACACACACATACGCTCACTGACTTGATGACGTCAGATGAAATTCAAATCAAAAAGCTCTCAAATCAATTCTTATTATTTATATATTTTCCAAGTTATTTAAACTGAATTATTTAATTAGTTGCAAAAACTTGTTTGGAATTTAGACACGTTCCATTTTGTGTATGCGATCAATCAGTTTAGCCGCCAAAGAAAATGGAGAATAAATTTTTAGAGTTTTGATAGTCTTTAATCACACTTAGATGATTGCAACGCACGCCCACCCACAAGCACGCCCACATACACGCATACCAAACCACGTTAAGCTTTCCACCCACCTGTCGTGTCGCACACGGAACTCGTATTCTCAATGTCGAAGTGTTTTGGATTTTGATTTTGTTGCTTTTTCACTTTTCCACTTTTCCGCTCTTCGGCTTTTTCGCTTTTCACTTTCCATTTTCATGGCCAATTACGAGTATTGAAAAAGGGTGGTATCTGCTAATGACACCGCCAAGTACTGTATTAAAAAGAACCACACACTTACACACTCACACACATGCATTGAAACACACACACACTCACACAGACGCACACAGACTGTAAACAGTGCGTCATCAGTGTTGTGTCTGTTCCTTGGCCACAATGACAAGAGACACATATAGAAAAATGTATCGCAATGACTTCACAGTGTGCGTCATCATTAATAAAGCAACGCAGTCGAGCAAAGACAGAAGCGGAATGAAATTAGGTAAAGCGCCACCTATGAGCGAGATGCCGCCCCTCCAGTCGACCCTCCAGCCGCGATGGGAGCAATTCTTTTATTTTTCTCCATTTATCTTTTCATACACGACGCTCTTACGAAACGAAGAAGAAGGCTTTAAATGCCACTGTTAGGCCAGATATGTATATAATGTGTATATAGGTGTATATACATAAGTGCCCATGTTTCAACAGGTGGTTTATCTTCGACCTGAATCTGCGACACGTCGAGATATCACACACAGAACGCACAACTGATGCAAGAGACTTCTTTCTGTGAAAATCTACTAACAGTTTGGAATTTCAATTTCAATTTCAATTTCAATTAAATTTCTTTTAATTCTCTTTCAGATCTCTAGGATTTGCTCTACAGAAAAGGATTTAACGCACACAAACACAGACACACACGCACACACAGGTGCACACACCATTATTTTGGCCCAAACAGAGACACAGGAAACAAAAAAATGCCCGTCTTCCACACAAAAACAATCGAGAGCATATTAGATCCTGTTGCCCAGCAGGTAAGAGGGTGGACATAGAGAGGAGAACTGCTAAAGGGATGTTAGATGGGTGGTCGGTGAGAGTGGTGGGGTGGGGAGGGGAGGGGAGGGGGTTAAGTAATATTAGTGCCTAAAAAAATACCCAACTCTTTTATAGCTTTAACTACTGACCAAATTGGCGCCCAAGAAGGTAAATCGATAAAGTTCTCCCACATATTCCCAATTCACTTAATGTCACCTTCATGTGTGATTTACGTTTGATTTATTTAAGATATATTTTAGATATAAATACTTATTATTTTATATGGCTAGACCCTGAGATTCTCGATACGTAGAAATTCCAATTTGTTTTCAATTTGTAGTGTACATTAAAGGCTTTCCCTCATGTGTTTAATATATTGAATAATATTTGATATTTTCCAAAATGGAAACCCAAAGTACGCGATCTGCACCTGTGGCATTCACAGGTGTGCAACATGTGTGAATCCAAGCACTTTCAGGCTACAAGCCCGCAGATGTCTCTTGGTAGACGGATCGAAATTGTCATGGAAAGGCAAATGATTGTTTTTTTTTTTACTTAAGAAATCGTTGAATTCTATAAATAAGCGAGAGGTAGAAATAATAACAAATGCACACATACACATACACATACACATAGGCATGCATGAGAAGAGGAGGCTGAGAATGGAACAACCTGAGCCTGAGGACAGGCCAAAAATTTTAATTTAATAAATCAAGAAAAGAAAACAAACGAATCGAAAGGCAGAAACCAAACCGACAACAAGAGTGGAGGAGAGAATAGAGAGCAAACGAGACTCATGTTCCAAAAATAACTAAATAAAAAAACACATACAAAATCAAAAAATTCAAAAACAAGAAATAAAAGGGAAACACAAATACAAAACATACGAAACATACGAAATATACGGAAAAGCAAAAATAAAAACATTTACGACCAGAGGCATGAAATCGTTCGTATTCATGGCGATTAAGCGATAGAGAAGCTGGCGAATTGTTCGCCGAGCATGTGGAAGCCGTTCAGCTGGCGGAGCAAACGATCGCAGCGACGCGACACGACACGACACGACACGACACGACACAATACGACACGACACAACACAACACGACACGACACGACGGGGCAGACCGGCCGACCGATCGACCGACCGACCGAAGGTGTATGTGTGGGTGTGCATGTGCATGTGTAGGTGTAGGTGTGTGGCCATAGATGTGGGGGTGTACCATAGTTTGGCTGCCGAGGCTGCGGCTAAGGCAGCGACTGATGCGGATGACTGAAGATTATAGTTGAGGGAAAATTGTGCCAAAAAGCAGACCCATCGCATTAGTCATCATCGCCCAATCGGGCGGAAGGACAGACGATACGGTGAATGAAGCGGGTGGTGGGTGGCTCATTCGTTGAGGCACCTCGCGGATACCGTACGCCAGATGAATGGCTGGCCAAAAACTAAACAAAAAAAAAAAAAAATTAAATAATAAAAGAATCATTCAGCACATCAATCAACACATTGATAGAAAGAAGCACACATACGGACACACACACACACACACACTGACACTTGGGTACACTGAAATAATAATGAGATGAGTTAGTTAAATATAGAAATGCGGCCTAATTGGTAGCGACTTCCCCGTGCGAATCACCAATGAAGGAACAAATGATATCATGGGGCAAGTGGGGGAAGTGAAATTAAATTAATTACATAATTAATTAATTAGAAAAAGGTAAATTCTGATAGAACGTATCAAGTGAGACATTATTACTTCGCACACGGAAAATAATGTGGGAGTAGAAGGAAATTAATCTATATACAATATATGAAAAATGAAAGGTTTATATAGTCAGTATACAATATGTATAGTATAGTATAGTCAATATATGATATATGTGTTATATAAGTTCATTTTATTTGTGTGTGTGCTATCCCTGAGTTCATCTACTCGTCTCTTAATGAAAAACTCGCAAGAGTAAAAATTAAACTAATGAAAGTCAAATTAATAACTAATATTATAAATTACGATTTTCACGATTGTCGATTTTCGATTTTCGATAGTCGATTTTCGATAGTCGATTCTTGATTGTTAATTCTTGATTGTCGTTTGACGATTGCCCGCAAGTAGTGCTGATGTCAAGTCCATGATCAAGTCCAAGACCAAGTCCAAAACTGTGATCTTATGTGGAGTTGCCCACGCCTCAATTGGCAAACTTTTTATGATGCTATCGATCTGTCCGTCCGTCTGTCCGTTCGACTGCCCACCAAGACGTAAGTGTGTCTGTGCGTGAGTGTGTGCTTGGGTGTGCACACACACATGCCGAGCAAATCTGAAAAAGCATCCAACGTGACTGCTCCGCTTATGGCTATGGCTCAATGACACCTGCTCCAAGTAGCTGTTAATGGATTAAGATTAGATTCATTGATTAGATACTTGTGGATGAGGAAGTTGAGTTATGGTTTTTTATTTTTGATATTATTATATAATATCATATATATTATTAGATTCCATTTAAATGAAAAATAAAAAAACACAAGATTAAAGGAGAAAAGCAACTTGAACTTAGTCCTTGGAATATTTCCCAATAGTTTAAATTCCCAGAATAAATTATTATTGAATTATTTAATTAATTTATTATTTATTAATTCACATTTTATAGTTGAGTCCGTAGTTTTATACTGGATATCCAAACGGCACCGTAAGCTCAAAAATTTGGTTGCACTTGTTACATCCTAACTTTAGATTAGTTTTCACTTTAGTCCTTCGTTTATTGCTCGGTTTAGTTTACTCGATGGTCTGTGGACAGGAGTTAAGCAGTCCTTAACGCTGGGTACAAAAAACACATATTAATTATTTTCCCTGTGCCGTCACTTAGGTATCTCGCCTGGTCATATTACACGAAGAGGCCGAGGATGGCAACGCCATGCCCGACCTCAGCCGGCCGGTTCAGGTTGTCTCGGCGGCGGTGGCGAATCTGGTGAAGGTGGGACGGGAGACGATCAACAGCTCCGATGACAAGATACTGAGACAGGATATGCCGTCGGCATTGCATCGCGTGGAGACTGCCTCGCAGTTGCTCGAGGAGGCTTCGGATATGTTGCGCGCGGATCCCTATTCGGGACCAGCGCGCAAGAAACTAATTGAGGGAAGCCGCGGTATACTGCAGGGCACCTCCTCGCTGTTGCTTTGCTTTGACGAGAGCGAGGTGCGGAAAATCATACAGGAATGTAAACGGGTGCTGGACTATCTGGCCGTCGCTGAGGTGATTGGAACCATGGAGGAGCTGGTGCAGTTCCTCAAAGATCTATCGCCATGCCTCAGCAAAGTTTCACGGGAGGTGAGCGCCCGTGAGAAGGAGTTGACCCATCAGGTGCACAGTGAGATTTTGGTGCGCTGCTTGGAGCAGGTTAAGACCCTGGCGCCCATACTCATTTGCAGCATGAAGGTCTACATACACATCGTGGAGCAGCAGGGCAAGGGAGCCGAAGAGGCGGCCGAGAATCGCAATTATCTCGCAGCACGCATGAGTGACGAACTGCAGGAAATCATTCGAGTGCTTCAACTTACCACCTACGACGAGGACACCAGTGAACTGGACAACCTGACGGTACTTAAAAAGCTGAGCAATGCCATTAGCAATAAAATGGAGCTGGCCAATGAGTGGCTATCGAATCCCTATGCTCTGCGTGGTGGAGTGGGTGAGAAGGCCCTGCGTCAGGTGATTGATAACGCAAACGAAATATCCGAGCGTTGCCTACCCCAGGACTCCTATCCCATACGCAAGCTGGCTGATGAGATCAGTGTCATGGCCAATAATCTATGTGAGTTGCGTCAGGACGGCAAGGGCAACTCACCCCAGGCAGTTGGTCTGGCCAATGGCATACGTGGCCGCCTTGGTGAACTGCAGGGTTTGGTGCGCCAGGCAGTGCTCGGCGTGGACAAGGCCGGTGTTCAACAGACAGCCCATACGATCCAAGGGCGTCTGGAGCAAGCCGTCAAATGGCTGCAGAATCCAGAGATCAACGATGGCGGCTTGGGCGAACGTGCAATCAACCTCATTGTCGAGGAGGGCCGCAAGGTTGCCGAGGGCTGTCCGGGTCACCAGAAGGCGGAGATAATGCAGTTGTGCGATGAAGTGGAACGTCTGAAGCGCCAAGCTGCCGGCAGTGGACCAGCCGCCAAGCAGGCGGCCAAGCAGCTCACACAGAAGCTTTACGAGCTGAAGGCGGCCATACAGAACGCACTTGTCAATCGGATTGTGCAAGATTTCATGGATGTCAGCACGCCTCTGAAGCAGTTCACCGAGGCGGTCATGATGCCAGAGGGCACACCTGGCCGGGAGCAGAACTTTAACCAGAAGTCGAACAACCTACAGGCATTCAGCGATCGCGCTTCGAAGACATCTCGCATGGTTGCTGCGGGTGGTGCCTGCGGCAACAAAAAGATTGCTGAGATTCTGCTTTCATCCGCCGCACAGGTGGACTCCCTAACGCCACAGCTGATTAACGCCGGCCGGATCCGCATGAACTATCCAACGAGCAAGGCAGCCGATGAGCATCTGCAAAACTTGAAGCAACAGTATGCGGATACGGTGCTTCGTATGCGAACGCTCTGTGACCAGGCAACTGATCCTGCTGACTTCATCAAGACCTCGGAGGAGCAAATGCAGGTGTACGCCAAGCTGTGTGAGGATGCCATTCATGGGCGTCAGCCCCAGAAGATGGTTGACAACACCTCGAACATTGCTCGGTTAATAAATCGTGTGCTGCTTGTGGCCAAACAGGAGGCGGATAACTCTGAAGATCCCGTGTTCACAGAACGTCTGAATGCCGCAGCCACTAACCTGGAGCACTCCCTGCCCGCCATGGTCGGTGATGCTAAGCTGGTGGCTACCAATATTGCCGATCCTGCAGCAGCTGCCGCATGGAAGAAATCATTCCAGCGTTTGCTTGGCGATGTGCGTGAGGTGCGTGATGCCATTGCCCCGCCACAGCCGCCACCACTGCCCACGTCTCTGCCACCACCAATACCGGAACTCAGCGCACTGCATCTGTCCAACCAAACTGGTAGGTTTTTTGACCTTTCATGAAATTCTGGAACACAAATTTTAAATATTCTTTTCTTCTTTTGCAACAGCCGAGCGCGCGCCACCACGTCCACCACTTCCTCGAGAAGGCTTGGCGCCTGTGCGTCCACCACCACCAGAGACAGATGACGAGGATGAAGGAGTCTTCCGCACCATGCCCCATGCTAATCAGCCTATTCTGGTAACCCATTTCCCCTATAATTGATGGTTAACCACTGTTTAACACATTTTATATTTCCAATTAGATTGCGGCACGTGGACTGCATCAAGAGGTACGTCAGTGGTCGTCCAAGGATAACGAGATTATTGCTGCTGCCAAACGCATGGCCATTTTGATGGCACGACTTAGCGAGCTGGTCCTATCGGATTCGCGTGGCAGCAAGCGTGAACTGATCGCAACGGCGAAGAAGATTGCTGAGGCATCTGAGGATGTGACCAGACTTGCTAAGGAGTTGGCACGTCAATGCACGGACCGACGCATTCGCACCAATCTCTTGCAGGTGTGCGAAAGGATTCCCACCATTGGTACACAGCTGAAGATTCTGTCTACCGTCAAGGCAACGATGCTGGGCGCCCAAGGATCCGATGAGGATCGCGAAGCCACCGAAATGTTGGTGGGCAATGCACAGAACCTTATGCAAAGTGTAAGTGCCACAAACGCCTGTTGAAACCCAAAATATCTAAATATCTAACGCTTCTTTCTTACCTTCCGTCCTCCCTCTCCCACAGGTGAAGGAGACAGTGCGCGCCGCTAAGGGAGCCAGCATTAAGATTCGCTCAGATCAGACCAGCAATCGACTGCAGTGGGTGCGTCGCCAGCCCTGGTATCAGTACTAGGAGTAACCTCCAACTCCAAGCTGCAGCCGAGCTCCTGCCCAGCTATCCAACGTTCGTGCCTTGTGTAACATAAAAAGAAAAGGAAAACTAATATTAAATATTTTGAAGCTACTTTAATATTAATACGCGTAATTCTCTAATGTGTTTGAATTAAGTTCCCCGCGTTTATTTATTATTTATGTGCTCTGCCTGAATCAACCAACTAGCGATGCCTCATCCCTTCCTATACACAATGTTGAGAAATCTGTTTCCCATTTTGCGTTAACCAAATGTTATTGCTTTTTTATTTATAAACAATTTGTATTTATAAACGTAATGTTAAGCGTGCAATAAAAATATGTACATACATACACACACACACACACACCTACACACTGGGGCAATATATATACATTATATATATATGTATGTATATATGTATATGTACATATGCATATGTATATATGTATATGTTATGTTTGCAATATCGAACTTACATTTAATCCATACATCCCCCCTCCCCCCACCCTCCACCCCCTCTCATTCTTCGTCAGTTGGTTCCACCGCTGACGCATTTATAGAGCTTCACCCCACAAGAGCTTCCCAACACATGAATGTCAAAATCTGTACGTCTGTAAATGCGATATTAAAATATTGTTAACATATTTTCCAAGTAACTACAAAATGCAAATGAATTTAAATATGAATATAAAAAGAAAAATGTGTATACCGAGTGCCTAATTCACATTGTACTTGCATAGTCAGTAACTAGAGTTAGTAACCCTTAACAAACTAAGCCGTAAATGATCAACGAGTTATGTGTCATGTTCAAGAAAATAACTGTAATAAAATTTAAATCGAATGTTAAAATTTATGTAGCCTCCGAGTATTGATTTACGCCCGCTAAATTTCAATTTTAATTATTAAATATTTAATTTATTTAAAATTTTACACTCACTGAAACAAAAACTCGTACGGGTGTCAAGTTGTGAGCATTTAGAAAAACTATTAACTAACTTAATTTAGAAGCTGCTAAGGTGCTAGCAGTTGCTGTGTATTTGTATGTGTATGTGTATATGTATGTGTATATGGATGTGTATATGTATGTGTATATGTATGTGTACATGTATGTCTATATGTATGTGTATATGTATGTGTATATGTATGTGTATATGTATGTGTATATGTATGTGTATATGCATGTGTATATGCATGTGTGTATGTATGTGGTTGTATATGCGGTGATTTTTGTTCTTCCAGCAGTTAGGAAGCTTATTTGCTTAGTTAATGAAGATTGTATGGAAAACTCGGGAAATGACTTATATAAAATGTTTCTTAAAAAAAAGTCTGAATAATAATAATTTCATTTTTCTTTATTTTTTATATAATTTTTGAGACTTTTGAAATGTTTTTAACGGTCAGTAAAAAAATGTAAAATATTCTCGATCAGTGGCTGTCAGGCAAGGAAATTGCGGACTCCTAGGTAACAACTCCCTTAAGTGATTTCAATAATAGTTAATAAATAAATATATTGAAATGCGATAAATTAAATTACATATTAACCTTTTTTTAAAGTTTTTGCTAGCGCATCAAAAATATTTCAGGATAAAAAATAATGAAATAAACCTTCGAAAGTCCTGCAGCAACAGATCCTAGAGATGTCATATAATTTTTATTAACGCTCTTCAACAGAGAAAGGTAGTTCGATCAATTAAATGATTAAAGTTTATTTATTAACTCAAATTAATTGTCATCCACTAAAAAAATTCAAGACAGAACTAAATTTGTTTATATATTTTTATTTTATTAATTTTACAAGTTTTCCGTAATTTAGTTAATTATCATAAGAAATGTCATAGTTTATTTGTTTTAGGTCTAAACTATAAAGTTTTGTTAAAGAGTTTGAAATTAATTAAATAGGATTAAAATTTAATTAACTCACTTCGTGTTGCATGACTTCTACGATAAAATTTCTTAACTCAAAGACAAAGAAAAGGTTGGTCATTTCAAAGGTTTCATTTTACTTGGAAAGCTCCGGTGAAGCGTTCGGTGCAACGCTGCGTATACTAAATGTTTCGTGTTGCAGCACGTAGAAGCCAAAAAGTGTTGCCTGCTTTTGGGCTGACTTAAAATAGACATGCGGAACGTGCAGTGCGATGGCAGAGGAAGCTGGCGTAGGCGTTCAATTTCCTCCCTGGCGCAATGTTTCTGGATGGAATAGAATAAAATGTGGGGGCGAAACGGTTGTGTCAGCTTGAAATGGGGAAATTGGAGAGTTTAGTCGAGCGACTCGACGCCAGCACACCGGCGTACAGGCTGTCTGCTTGACTGGTTGTATGGATAAGAATATGCTGTGCGCTGGGAGGCAACAATTAATTATAGACACCTGTTACTGCCTCCATGTCAGCATGCGTCGTGGGTGTACGGAACAAGCAGAGCGCACATCTACAGATAATGAGATACTGAGGCATTACGATACTGAGATACAGATACGAGCGTTGCGAGCAATGGAAGAATATACATATATTCTATTTTGTATCGGAATTGGGATCGCGTCAGTTCTGATTCGATTATCGACGACGCCAGTGCAAGAGAGAAATTGATTACCCAATCAAACGAAATCAAGCGAATCGAATATATTTACCAATTTTCACTGGAAAAATGCCTCAGTTAACGCAAAGTGTGCCGCAGATGCCTATAAGTGCATCCACACAGGAGTTGGCCACACTTATCGATGAGCACTTGGGCGACCTGTGTCCAAAGTCGCCTGCCTGGTGTGTGGCAGATTCTCCCATCTCGGGTCGAGGCATATTTGCCGTTCGAGACATTGCCATGGGCGAGGAGCTATTCCGGGAACACACACTATTGGTGGGTCCAACGGCGCATAGTGCTCGCAATTTGCGAACTTGCGTCCAATGTTACAGCCTACCGCCTGGTGACAGCGATGCCGAAGCTCTTTGCTCTGCTGGCTGCGGGCTACCAGTGTGTCCAAACTGTGTGGAAGCGCCACGACATGCACTTGAATGCCAGTTGTTTCGAAAGTGGCAGCCCAAGGATGTCACAAGGATTGATTCTCGTGCCTTAAGAATTCTTAGCATCGTACGATGCTTTTTCCTCAATGATTCACAGCGTAAATTGCTTTACGCGATGCAGGCAAATGCCGATCGGTACTACATGCGGGAGGTGCAGCGGGCAGCTGAGTGCTTTAGGTACTTTCCTCGTGATCAGGATATGCTAGATTACTTTTATCGCACCGTGTGTGCCTTTAATACAAATGCCTTTGAGAGCCGCTGTCAGGTGAATAACCAAGAAGTGGTAACGCGAGCTCTCTTTCCGTTGGCGGGCATGCTTAACCACCAGTGCACTCCGAATGCGGGGCACCACTTTATAGATGGTGAGACCATCGTTGTTACAGCCACAGAATGTATCCCAAAAGGGACTGAGATAACCATGTCTTACACAAAGCTCCTTTGGTCCACTCTGGCGCGCAAGATGTTTCTGGGCATGACCAAGCACTTTATGTGCCAATGCGAGCGCTGCCAGGATCCTACGGTAAGTACCACTAAGTTGTAAAATAAATTTCAAATTTTAAATTTTAAAATATGGATATATGACCCACGATCTGCTTATTGCGTGTCTTGCGCATGTCGCAATCTTTGCGAGCAACACCAAAATAGCAGCGTTTGTGTTTTGTGCATGTGCATCTTGCATTTGTATTAGTGCGTTGAGGAATGTAGGTCATCAGATACGCACATCGAAATGGATATATGCAGACTCATTTATGTTGAACAGTTGAATTGAATTGAACATCGGCGAGCCATTAAGTTGTTCGGCTCTGTAACCGCTGCATCCATTAATTTATAGTTGCCCAATAGAAATATAATTGCTGCCTGTAAGAGTTTTAATTGAATGTGAAATCCTAAAGTAAAGTGACATTTGCACATTTGTTTTTTTTCTCCATTTTTAATGATGATCGTGACCCCTCGATAATTTTACTCACTTTGGCCTATGATTTGTTATAATTATCGATTTATGAGTTACACAAATGTGCATCACTAAGGCTTCAGAATTGGCAACAATGCAGATGGTGATGGTGATGCAAATGGTGAATTGTGAACGGGAATTTATAAATTTACAAATTTATAAATTTATTATATAAATGATTATGCGGTTGTGTTGCATATATTTTGAACACATTTAAACCGAAGATCAATAGTAGCACAAGTGCATTCATAACAAATACAAATGCAATTACAAATACAACTTGCTCTCCCATTCAATAAACGAGAGGTGAGCGCTTTGAATGACAACTTGTTGCACGGTCTAAAAGCAATTTTACTCTTTCTCTTTTTTCTTTTGGTTCTTTGTTTGTTTGTTCTCGGCATTTATCTTTTATTTCTTTGGCTTGAGTTCTGAATGAACGCATCTTTTGCCATCATATCATTGCTCCGCCTCACATTTGTGTTTCGCTCCTGTCATAATGCATATTCCTATGGGCCTGGGCAAATTGCCAGTTAGAGCTAATGGAGGCCAAAACTAGTTCAAGAACAAATACACACAAGCATTCGCTAACACACACACGCACACACATTGAAACGGTGTTGCACGCACAATCGGCACGCTAGGGGGCGCTATTATAAATCTCAAAATGGCCCCAGGCACATGCACAGAGGACCGAAAGTGCTGAAAACTCAAGTGACGCGCGATCCAATGACTTTTCGTGGTATCTTTGGGTTTTTCTTCGTTTTTACGCTTTAAATATAAATTTTGTGCAAAATTCTTAGGAATCAAAATTGAAAAAACAATTTTTTTTTTTTTTGACTTTTTGGCCTCAGCTTTGCTTTTGTTCATTTCTGTTTTTCCTATTCTATTAATTTATATATTTATTTGCGAGAATGAAGCATTTTCGAACAGGCCTCAGCATTGTTGGGGCTTGTCAAGAATTGTGAAATGAAAAGGGGGAGGGATAAAGGGTGTGTTCGTTGGGAGAGTCATGAAAAAAATGTACCCTGATTTATAAAGTTGACTTTCTTTTTTTTCTTACTTGGGATAGCACGTTGCGTATACGCAATGTATACGCAGCCTGTGCCATGTGTTTGTGTGCGCTTATGTATCTGTATTTGTATTTGTGTGTGTGCGCTGCGTGTTGTGTGCTGTGTGGTGTGTGCTGTGTGGTGTGTGCTGTGCGGTGTGTGCTGTGTGCTGTGTGCTGTGTGCTGTGTGCCGTATGAATGGTGACAACGTGCGGCAGTCACCTGTACTAGTCACATAGTCACGTGTCTTGTGCTTCCATTGCCGTTGTTTCTACACTGATGATGCCATTTGGCGTTACCATTGTCAGGGTCGCGGCACGCAATCAGCTTGGGTATGTCTTAATTTATGAGGCGTCAACACGCAGTCACCTGAGCAACTAGCTCCGCTTGGAAGCAAGGAATCGCCACACCCACACACATGGATATGCTGCATGTGTGAGACGCATCTGATTAAACAGTCTAATGGAATCGCAGATGTGCTTTCCGAATGGAAGCCTCAAAAGCGTCAATGATGTCGTCACGTGGAGCAAGATTCAATTCTTTCCCAGAGCTATTGATAGCGTTGTAGTACACGACTCTATATATATATTTATAGGCGGCTCATAACCGCAGGGTGGTGGATACGGCCACTGGAGACGGAAATGTAGGTAGACACGGAGACGGAGACGGAGACGTGAATGCAGACGAAGACGAAGACGGAGGTGCTGGAGGTGGAGGTGGTGGTGGAGGTGGAGGCGGTGGTGGAGGTGGAGGTGGAGCGGGAGGTGGAGAAGGAGGTGGGGACCGAGATGGAGACGGAGACGGAGTCAGAGACGAAGGCAGCGTTGGCGTACAAATTGAAATGACAGAAAGGGGATCTGGTGGTTTAGGGGTAGCTTGCTCAGAGATTGCGTGGGGCATGGCTCGTGGGGAGGCTTGCTATGACCGTCAACAGGCCATATGGCTTTCATGCGTAGCGTTTGTCGCATTGTTGTGGTTGTTATTGTATTTGTATTGAATCCAATTGAATGCAACAGAAAATTGAATAAGAGTCAAAAGCAAAAGCGAAAGCGGCTTTACTCATATGCGTGTTTCACTGCGCGTGTGTGTGTGTGTGTGTGTGTGTGAGTGTGTGTGTGTATTATGTTGGTGTAGGTGTAAGTATGTTTGTGTGCGTGTCTTGTGCCTTGGAAAGACATGTTGTGGATGTTTTTGGTTTTGTTGTTGCCTCTAATTTGTGTTTTTTAGTTGCGCGCTGTTTCTGTCTCTGCCGCTGCCACTGCCACTGCCGCTGCTGCTGCTGCTGCTGCCGCCGCTGCCACTGCCACTGCCACTGTCGCTGCCACTGCCACTGGCGCTGGCGTGGCTGATGTTTCTGTTTCTATTGCTGTTGCTGTTGCTTATTCTGCCTCTGCCCAACGCTGACGCAGACGTTAAGGTCTTGCCTGGTCTTGTCGCCAGTCGCCATCGCTATTGCCAACGTCGCCTTCACTCGCAAACTTGCGTCGCGTTGCGTTGCGTCGCGTCGCGTCGGTCGTTGGTCGTTGGTCGTTGGTCGTTGGTCGTTGGCCGTAGTGCGTCTTTTCCTCAGCTTCTGTTTGGTGTTGTCGTTTGCTCAGTGCTTGAACCTGATCCTGGCCAGTTATATGACTATTGAGATAAAGCACTTTGGCTAGAGGGAGTACAAGTGAGAGAGAGAGAGAGCGAGAGAGACAATGAACGACCGCATGAACACAACGGCAACGATGGTTGCTCACATGGCGCCTAATCGTGACACTACACCAGAGCTGCTGGCACGTCTTATAGATGTTCATTTGGGCGAGCTGCGCGAGGAGGAGCCCAACTGGATACTGGGCCCCTCACCTGTTGCTGGACGCGGCGTGTTTGCCACGCGTGACATTGCCGCTGGCGAGCTAATCTTCAGAGAGAACGCCCTGGTGGTCGGGCCGACGGCACGCAAGGGCTCCCAACTGAACACGTGCGTCTGCTGTCATCGCCTGCTCTCCGCCAAGCAGTTCCTTTGCCCCAACCGTTGCACTCTGCCCGTTTGCGGGGACTGCGCGGATTCTGAGAAACATGAGAACGAGTGCAAGCACTTCCAGCGCTGGATGCCCAAGGACCTGTTTGAGGAATTCAAGGAGAGCGATGACAGCGTTACAAGCGACTCTAAGGACAAAGTGGACGTGGTCAATCCCCTCTCGCTGCGTATACTCACAGCTGTGCGTGTCTTCTACTTGACCAAGGAGCAACGTGCTCTGGTGGACGCCATGCAGGCGAATGCAGAGCGTGGCTATCGCCAGGAAATCATCAAGGCAGCGCAGTGCTTCCGCAAATTCCCCACCACCGACAAGCCATTCATGGATCAATTGTTCCGGATCGTGGGCGTCCTTAATACAAATGCATTCGAGGCGCCCTGCCGGGTGGATGGCCATGAGACGCTGCTGCGCGGTCTCTTCCCACTGACGGCCATCATGAACCACGAGTGCACACCGAATGCCAGTCACTATTTCGAGGACGGCCGCTTGGCTGTTGTCCGTGCCGCACGTGCCATTCCAAAGGGCGGCGAGATAACCACCACATACACCAAGATCCTCTGGAGCAACCTAACCCGTGGCATATTCCTCAAGATGACCAAGTACTTTGTGTGCAACTGCGACAGATGCAACGACAACTCCGTGAGTAGACACATATGATCCGTGATCCGTGCTCTCAATTCCTTAACCACATTCAAGCACTCAAATATCCAGAGCTCCAACCTCAAACTCATTCCGCTTATTTTTGCCCAGAATCGACCTGCTCCGACTTGGAAACTGGGAAACCTGTGTAAATACCCCTCAACCTTCTCCCCATTTATATTCAGTTATAATAGAAGAATCAGACTTCATTTCTCATACTTAACATTATCTGAACGATCTATAGTTTCCATATGGAGTTTTTATGACTTAACTTGGTAAAGCTTAAGTGAGGTTAGGTACGACTCAGTCCGTAGGTAAACAAAGTCTTTGCTCGGGCAGGCGGTTGCTTTTTAAAGTCTTCGCTATAATAAATTATAAATTTAGATATTTAATATTTATTATTAATAATCACTATATATATAAGTATATATATATATATAAGTATGTACATATGTATATGTGGTTCTGCTTTACCTAATCAATACTTGTGGTGGCTTGCCCCCGAGTTGATCCGACGCGCAGCCAATAGAAGAATTTTACCGGAAAGCTATATAAATATAGATTTTTAAATTTTAGCTTCTTCCGACAGGGGGAGAATGTATATATGTATGTGTGTGTGTGTATATATATAGATAGTATACGGATTTGTGTGTTCTTGGGGCTCGTTAAGCCCTCGAAAGTTGGATATAGATTTTTATAGTTTGTGGACTGAATTGCCATAGGAGTGACAGTTATTTGATTCCTTGGAGCGAGCAGATCTCGAGAGGTGAAGTGTCATTGGCTTCACAGCTGCGACTTGGTTTCAAGATCATAACGAAGGTGTGCGTCAATGTAGCCCTGGGAATGGTCATCGCCTGCCAGACGCAAAACAATTATTGGAATTTCTGAAATGTGAAATTCTGCTTGTCCCTGTCTTAATGTCTCTCAAATTGTTGTTCTTTGAATAGATACAAATTTTGTTATAGAGACTCTGTCTGTGTGTGTGTGAGTGTGTGTGTGTACGTGTGTTATGTGTATGAATTCTTATAATACCAAGAGCATATGTGGATGCTTTAGGAATATAACACAGCCATGCTCCTACCCATGTACGTACAGGCATATTTGTTGGATCGGATGAATAATGTCATTTGGCAGAGACACGACAAAAATGCGCTTAATTAGATTAGCTGTATGATTTCTGCATAAACTTGCTCTGATGATGCAGAACTGGCACCAGAACATGCCCCCATGTCCCTACGCCTCCACGCCCCACGGCCCCGTTACCCATGCAACCTGACACAGGTCTCGTCCCGAGCCCCGTTATCCACACCAATAGCCAGCAATGGCGTACGCTCCGTCTCATTAGTGCAATATGACCGGACCGAGAGACCCTCAACTGTCACCCGACAACCCACAACCGAAATCCGGAAACGAACTACCGACGACCGACAACGAACCACGAATTACCAACTACTGACTAGACTGCCAATTATCATTTACCAACTACCGCCTACCAACTACTGATTGGACTACAAACTATCAACTTTCAACTACTAAATGGCTTACCATCTAACCAACTACTGACTGTACTACCCACTGCACTACCAACTTCCAAGTACCGACTACCAACTAATGATTGGACTACCAACTATCAACTTTCAACTACTGAGTGGGTTACCATCTAACTATCTACAGACTGGACTACCCACTGCACTACCAACTTCCAAGTACCAATTACCAACTACTGATTGGACTACCAACTACCAAGTAAAAAGTAGAAAGTACCGACTACCAACTAAGCACCTACCGGACTACTCACTTCTGGACTACTCGCTGCCTGGGCTGCCCACTGCATTACCATGATTGGACTACCAATTACCAAGTACAAGGTACCGAATACCAACTAACCACCTACTGACTGAACTACCCAATGCACTACCAACTGTCAAACACTGATTGGACTACCAACTACCAAGTTTAAAGTACCGAATACCAACTAAGCACCTACCGGACTTCTCACTGCTCTACCAACTTCCAAGTACCGACTACCAACTATTGATTGAACTACCGGACTGCTCACTGCCTGGACTACTCACTGCACTACCAACTACCAAGTATCGACTTCTGATGAGACTATCAGCTACCTAGTACCGATTACCAAGTACGAAGTAACGACTATCAACTAACCACCTACTGCCTGGACTACTTACTGCACTGCACTACCAACTACTGACTACTGACTGGACTGACAGACAACTTTTAATCTATTAAACGGAAGGTTATTGATGTATGTTATGTTATCCTTTCACAGGAGAATGAGACGTATCTAGCGGCGCTATTCTGTCGGGAGCAGGGCTGCAAGGGTCTGGTGATACCTGTGCAGACGAAGACTCTGCAGCCGGACTGGCGTTGTCTGAGCTGTAAGAATGTCTTTCCGCATGCAAAGATGGCACGGTATCAGGACTTCGCGCTGAACACCATCAATAATCGTATCAACACGTGCAGCGTCCAGGATATGATACACTTCATCAATGAGCTGTGTCCACGCTTCTGTCCGCCCTCCAACTATGTGCTCATCGAGGCCAAGCTGAACGTCATTTGGCGCATGACCCGACTCGGTGCTGAGGAATATACGCCCGAGGAGGTGGCCCACAAGGATCGATATCGCCAGGAGATCCTCGCGATCCTGCATAAGCTGGGGGCAGGCGAATGCACGTTAAAGAAGCTCATCACTGAGGAGATAAAGTGAAGCTTGACAGTTAACAAACACCTGGCAGTGTAAGTGTATGTGTGTGACTGTATGTGTCCATGTATCTATTTGTGTGTGCTTGTACGTGTGTATGTGTGTGCCTAATGTTTGGGCAACTGTTGGGTATCAATTGTTACTGTAGTTTATAAAATGAAATGTGTATTTTTTCTCATAATTTGTAATCGCCTTAGGAATACAATAAAAATACTAAATACTAAAAAAAATCTCAAACAACATTTAATAATAAAAATGCTTTGTTGAGATTATGTCACGTTTACCCTCCGCCGCCCTCACTCACGCTCACTCTGACGCCCCCAACCCCCCTTTTCATTTCCCGCCCACACCTGTCTATTATGTTGATATGTTTCTGGCAGCTGTCATAAGCAGAAGATAATACCGAATAGAACCGAAAATACACGTGTTTCCTTACCCCACAAAATGTCGCATTATAAATGTACCTCTCTCCCTCTGTCAGCAATTTAAATAGATTCCTAAGTAGAATTTCTAAAACAAACACATGAAAGTTTATAGGGCTACAGACATTTGGAATATATATGGTACAGTGTGTATATAATATGTGGTATTGGATATGAGGAATATGGATTATGGGCTGAGGAAGTTAGTATATGTTATATGTTACTTGGTGTATGATGTATAGTACATGGTATATGTTATTATATATGGAATATGGAATATGGTATATGTTGGTATATGATATATGGTATAGGGTATATGGTATATGGTATATGGTATATGGTGTATGGTATATGGTATATTGTATATGGTATATGGTATATGATGTATGGTATAAGGCATATGGTATATGGTGTATGGTATATTATATATGTAATATGATATATGGTATATTATACATGGTATATGGTATATGGTGTATGGTATATGGTGTATGGTATAGGGTATATTGTATATGGTATATGGTATATTGTATATGGTATATGGCATATGGTATATGGTATATGGTATATGATGTACAGTATATGGTATATGGTATATGGTATATGATGTATGGTATAAGGCATATGGTATATGGTGTATGGTATATGGTATATGATATATGGTATATGGTATATGGTATATGGTATATGATATATGGTATATGGTATATGTAATATGATATATGGTATATAATATATGGTATATGGTTTATGGTATATGGTATATGGTATATGGTATATGATATATGGTATATGGTATATGGTGTATGGTATAGGGTATATTGTATATGGTATATGGTATATTGTATATGGTATATGGCATATGGTATATGGTATATGGTATATGATGTACAGTATATGGTATATGGTATATGGTATATGATGTATGGTATAAGGCATATGGTATATGGTGTATGGTATATGGTATATGATATATGGTATATGGTATATGGTATATGGTATATGATATATGGTATATGGTATATGTAATATGATATATGGTATATAATATATGGTATATGGTTTATGGTATATGGTATATGGTATATGGTATATGATATATGGTATTGGTATATGGTATATTATATATGTAATATGATATATGGTATATTATACATGGTATATGGTATATGGTGTATGGTATATGGTGTATGGTATATTATACATGGTATATGGTGTATGGTATATTATACATGGTATATGGTGTATGGTATATGGTGTATGGTATATGGTATATGGTATATGGTATATAGTATATGGTATATGGTGTATGGTATATAGTATATTGTATATGGTGTATGGTATATAGTATATGTAATGCAGTACTGTATGGTATACTGTGTGTACCATACGTCATATATGACACGTGTTCTACATTATAAACTATTTTTTGTATAATATATGTTACATGCCGTACGCTATGTGTGGGGTAATATGGGAGAGTGTGGCTTCAATGTTAATTGAATGTTCAAATTTGATTCATTGTAATCGAAATACACCTTCTTTATAAATGGTGTATGCGTTGGTTCAAGATAACAATGAACGCAGTACATTGTATCCAGTGCTTGGGGGGACATACATAGAAGGTGAAAGTCTGTTCCTGTAATATGCATGATGTTTTTTTGGACTGCCTGTTACAATATGCAAATGGGAGCTGGAAGTGTGTGGCATATGAATAAACATGGAGTACATTGGATTAAAAAAAAAGAGTAAGATAGAAAGACGAGTCTTGTTAAAGTTGTTGTTGACTGTTTGCTTTTAATGGCATAACAAATATCATAATAATAGTAAAAATATATGTCAATACATGATTTAACAAAGGATCCTTATTAATGGGGCTGCGTACTATAATTACAAAGTAAAGTCTTTCAAACTGTAAAATCAAAATGAATTTGTGCCTGAGTTATTGTTCCTGTTTTTCCCCCGTCTGGAAATGTTTTATAAATAATGCATGCCTATATCTATGAATACATGAATATGTCTGTCTGTCCCACTGTCTGTCTGTCTGTCTGTCTGTCTGTATATTTGGCTGTCTATGCGTGCGTAAATCTGTCCGTACTGTCCACGCATATATGTATATGTATATGCATCGGGTATACGCATACGTATACGTATAAGTACCTACATATGTAGACATGGCCTAACCCTACTTAGCGTATTGTCTAGGGGTGCGTGCTCGCCCGCATATATCTCTTCTGTTCCTGTTCCTATCTATTATAATATTACAAAATTTTCCTAAAAGCAAAAAAAGCAAAAAAAAAAAAAAAAATTTACAGATTAATAGATTTATATAATAATAACAAATGTGTTTAACAAAGACAAGCATTGATGCTGGGAGTTAAATACCAAAAGTCTCAGATCTCAGGTCCCAGGCTTCCCTAAGCTCTAGCCCTCTATCAACCCCCTTCCGCCCTATGCGAACCCAAAATGCGAATTAACTTAGTGCCAGCTGCTCGATGTTCAGTTTCTGCTCAGCCTTGTGTGCCTGATACCGTTGCAATGGAGGAATGGCGAACATGATGAGGCCGCTGACGGCGATCATGAGGCCGGCCATGATGAAGGCCGGCGAGTAGGAGTCCGTTATGTCGTACATCCAGCCTGTTGGCAGAGGGTAGGTTAAGTGCATTAGATCGTTCCTAGTTCGTAGGATGCCAAAGGGACTTACCGCCAATGGGGGGACCAATGAAGCTGGCAATTCCCTGGAAGAGCAGCAGTAGACCGAACGCATTGGTCAATTTGTCCAGGCCGAGCAGATCCACCAGAATGACCGAGGTTAGGCCAACATAAGCGCCGATCGTGAAACCAAAGACGGAGCAATAAAGGAGAAGTGAGTTGTAGTCCGTGCAGAGGGGAGCCATCGCAGTAGCTAAAGGAGCAAAAGGATTAGTCGGTACCCACAATTGCCACACTAGTGATTGATGGAACCACTGCTTACCGATGCCACAGGCGGTTAGACAGACGTTATAGATGAGCAATCTATTAACCCAGGGCTTATCCGCAATGTATCCCAGGATAATACGTCCCACGGTATTGGCCACTCCAATCGATGCAATCAGGTAGCTGGCATCCGTTTTGCTGATGTTCAGCGTCTCCGCCTGGGAGGCCACATATAGGTAGGGTACATTGAAGCCGATGCTTGTGCAGAAATTGGATATGGAGAAGATCAGGAAGATGACATCCTTCAGCAGCGAGAAGTTCATCATTTCTGCAAATGTGTCCCGGGTCTCCTTGGAGCAGGTGATGCAGCCACAGCATTTTGTTAGTTCCTAAAACGTAAGGACAAACAATTGTCATGTTAATTATCCTAGCTCTGACTTTAAGTTCCGATCGGAACTAGTTCACAGTCACAGTCAAACGCAATGTTCCTTAAGGCTTTTGAGTCTGCTTCAGGTAGCATGAAGTGTTTCTATCAAAGACGCTTGTCTCGTGCCAACACATTGGGTGGCACAAGCTGGCGGCTCTGCCGGATGGCTGGAACCACGTAAACAATGCGCTGGTCGCTCCCTTTGCATATTCGCAAAAGGTTGAGCCGCATGTAAAATGCTCATGTAAGTTAAATAAAAGCGGATTTTATGAATAATAAATTATTTTCGGCTCGGGGGTCGTGTAGAGGTGGCCAAAACATATAGACTGCTCGCGGTGACGGGTAGTAGGTTGGTGCCTGTGAAGGTGGCAACAAGTGGAGCTGCCGTCGCTGCTGGAACTGGCAGTGGGAACAGAATCTAAAAACTGAAACTGAAACTGAAAGTGAAACTGACTCTGAAACTGAAAGTGCAATTCAATTGCAATGGCGCAACTTCAGGTGAATGACTTCTATGAGAACAGCGAGATATTTGTGACTGGAGGGTCGGGCGTGGTGGGCAAGGCGCTCATGGAGAAGCTGCTCCGCTCCTGCAATGTGAGACGGATCTATGTGCTGCTACGGCCGCGTCGCCTGCTGAACGCGGAGCAGCGGCTGGAAAAGTTGCGCCAGGCGAAAGTCTTTCAGGTGCTGCGTGTGCAGAAGAAGGACGAGCTGAAGAAACTGGTGGCCATACCAGGAGATGTATCCCAGCCGGGCCTGGGCATCGATGCCAAACACTTGCAGCTCCTCTCACAGGTCTCCATTGTGTTCCACTGTGCCGCCACAGTGCGTTTCGATGAGCCCCTGCGTGTTGCCCTCCAACTGAACGTTGGTGGCACCTACGAGGCAATCAAATTCGCTGAGCAACTGCGTCAGCTGCGCATCTTCGTGCACGTGTCGACTTTCTTCAGCAATCCGTATTTGGAGCGGGTGGAGCCAAAGGTGGGGACACTCTTACCTGTATATGACTAATCAATGAGCTAAGGATTTCTCTTTTTTAGTACTATTCGTCACCCATGGACTGGCGTTTCTGCCTGCGCCTTCTAGACGAGATCAAGGACGACAGTGTGCTGGATGCCCTTACCCGAAAGTATGATCCATCTGAATCTATTTCCTTCTAAGATCACATCGATTTGTAACTTAATCCTAGGCTGACTGTTGGCTTTCCCAATACCTACACCTTCACCAAGAACCTGGCCGAATCCCTGATCAACGACTACCACACGCGGCTGCCGGTGATCGTCTACCGCCCATCGATAGGTTCATATTTGTCACATCCTTCCACATCCATGATCTTTTATTGTCCGTTTGCTTTCAGTTTTGTTCGCTGTTCGCGATCCTCTACCCGGCTACGCGCCCTCCCTCATGGGTGCTATGGGTCTGTTCTCCTTGGTTGGCGCAGGACTGCTTAAGACCGTCTACATAGGCAAAAAAATACATCTAGACATAACTCCGCAGGACATGGGCATTAAGGGCATGCTCTATTATGCCCAGCGAGGCTATAAGTCCTATTGTCAGGGGTAAGCAAGCGGCAATCCATTGGGATCAGAATTACAGGCTATTCCCCACTTACAGGTCACCCAAGGAGCTGCTGGTCTATCAGACATCCTCGTGCACCCATATACCGCACACGTTCATACAAATGGCCGAGCGAATGGATGACCTGAATCTTTGGTACAACGGTGCCTTCCTCAAGAACCTTATGGTCCCGGGCTGCCACTACACGGACAATCGCTTTTCGTACAAGTTCCTCGTGTTCACCAAACAAATACTGCCCGCCATGTGTGTGGATCTCGTGCTGAGGCTCTGCGGACGGAAGCCAGAGATCATGCCCATCATTCGCAAGTGCTACCACACACTCGAAGTGATGAAGCCTTTCATGTTCAACAACTACGACAGTCCTGGCACCAGCGACCTAAAGCACATGCTGGCCTTTAGCAAAGAGTAAGCTCCTGCAGTGAATGTCCTAGAGCGTTGATGACTAACGTCTCCCTACCTACCCTCCCTCCTCCCCCAACCCCCCAGCACTGACTTCGATCTTAGCGATGAGTATGACAACGCCCACAGCTCCGAACGCCTGACATCCGCTTGCAATAATATGATACTTAGCATTCGCCACGATCTGCTCAACGAGGATCCCAGTACACTGCCCCGGGCACAACGCTTGATGCGAGTGTAAGTTGAGGCGATACCAGGACATGACTGCCTAATGAATCTCGATCTGATTGCAGGAAAACCTTCATCTATAATGCCATACGGTTGTTTCTTCTCTACAAGCTGTTATCCTGGCTGTGGTACCGCCTTCTGGCCTAGTTGGAGCTCGGAGTTTGTTAGTGTCTAGCCCTCGAACTGTGCGGGAGTCTATCCTTTGGCCAAAGGCCTCCTTACGACACCTTTCAGGAATATTAAATCTTCGATGCATCGAAGAAATGGTTTTTTTTTTTTTATCATTTTTGCTGTCAATTAAATTATTTGCAACCCAAAAATCCATTTGTAATCCTCAACTTCCCGTGGAGCATAGCCAAAAGCCTTAAGACGTTGCTCTGTCCCTCCTTCGGGACTCGCGGGTGAACTCACCTGACTCTGTCCTATGGGATGACTCTGCCTAAGTGAGCCGTAGCGCTTGATGACGCCGGAGCCGGACCGTGAATGGGAGAGATCATTTCGTGAGCTGGCATACTCTGGAATGTTGTGCAGCGAGCCCTGGCGGTGGAGAAGATGTTGAAGGGGCGTGTCTGGCAGTGGTTGGATTGACTGTTACCTGATACAATGCATCCGGGCGGTACATGGTGCCGCTGGCGCTGTGCTCGCGGTGCCCCTCCCGCAGGGGCATCAGCTGTGGCTGGCTGGCGAATTTGTGGGCAATGTTGTCATTGCTGCTGCTCTTCACCACCGTCGGAGAGGCGATGGCCTGGCCATTGAGCGTGCCATTCGAGTTGTTGTTCTGTGAGGGGACCAATGATGTGTTAGCAGGACAAAGAGGGGGGGATCATTGAGAAGGGAGGACTTACCAAGCCCAGCTTGTGGCCAACACTATTGGAGCGGCAAAGTACGGCTCCGCCATTGGAAGGCGTGTCCGTGCGCTGTGGCAGTTGCAGGTATTGATCAGTAGCTCCTTTTTGACCACTTATCGTCTTGAGTGGCTCCAACTCAGCGGTTGTGGTATTTTGATCTATAATGGACGCCTTGGCACTTGTTCCTTTCGCTGTCTTGGGCTTCGGCGCTTCCAGGGGCCGGAACATGGCGCCGAATATGATGCAGTTGAGCACCACACCACCAATAATGAGCATTGCACCACGCCAGCCATAATTGCCAATGAGGTACTCCGTTAGTGGGGCAAATATGAAGGTGCCAAAGCCGGAGCCGCACACAGCGATGCCCGTGGCAAGGGATCGCTTTGCCTCGAAGTACTGCGTCACACTCACAATGGCCGGCAAGTAGATGAGTCCAAAGCCCAGGCCAGTGCCAAAGCCGATTGTCACTATCAATGTGGCCACATTTTGAGCAAACATACTTCCAATTATGCAGCCGGCGGCCAGTATGGCCCCGGCTATAGTCACCGCTCGACAGCCATAGCGATTGACAAAGGATGAACTGATTGGTCCTGCAGAATAGATGAAAGGCAAATGGCTTGGTGGGAAGAACTTTTAAATAGTTGCCACTTCACTTACCCGACGAAAAGGTCACACCCACCATAATGGATGCTATCCAGGCCGTGTAACCTTTGCCCTCATTGAAATATGTAAGGAACTCATTGTAGAATATTCCAAAGGAGTAGGTCATGCCATCAGCTAATTAGGATAAAGGATTGTTAATTTCCTCTCATAGTAAACTTTTATATATAACGGGTCGTATACGTAATCTCAACTTAATTTATTCTTAGCCGCCCGAAGTATCAAATAAAAAAAAAATTCAATTAAATTAAATTAAATCAAATTAAATTAAATTAAATTAAATTAAAACTAAAAATAGTTCTTTATATAAGGCTTTATCCAAAAATCTAATATTTTTGGATTACCTCGGAGGTGAAAAAAAGAATGACTTGGATCGCAGATATCGTCCTCGATAGTATAGTGGTTAGTATCCCCGCCTGTCACGCGGGAGACCGGGGTTCAATTCCCCGTCGGGGAGACGGAAAGTTTATTTTTTTTTTTTTTTGCTAATCATCACACTTTTTGTATGATTCATATGAAAACGATTGTTGTTATATGATGATTCACAGGTGTGAACATATTTGTGGTAAACTGCAGGCAATGGAAGTACAGTACAAACCGCTTATATGCAAAACCTACAATGCAGACAAAATGTTGCATATACGCGATATTTCCTTTTAAGCAATTAAAATTAATAATTTTGATGCTATGATTTTATGTTTGAAAATAATATTATTTTGCATTTAAGCAATATTTGCATATAAGCAGCTTGCATATAACCGATATATAATGCGCGAGTGGCTGCGGTTCACTTTAGGAATGCCCCTAAGAGTATGCAATGAAATTTTGAAGTTCGCACTGAGATTCGCTTTACAATTGATTTTTTTTTGTATTTTGTGTTGTAAGGAAATATCAGTAAATGGCCATAAATCAGCTTTGATGCCAATAAACGAAGAACCTCGCCAGAAATTATTATCAATAGCGCTACCAGTGACATTTTTATGGCTGGAAGCTATCGCAGATATTGCGGGCGATATCATTGGCGCTGGCGATGGCGATGGCAATGACTATGGCGATGGAGATGGCGATGGCGATGGCGATGGCGATGGCAATGGCGATGGCGATGGCGATGGCAATGGCGATGGCAATGGCGATGAAGATGGCGATGGCGATGGCGATGGCGATGGCTTATGTCTAGATGGCGAGTTTCTTTAAGTGTGGCAATTAGTTACTTGATAAGATAAGCCATTAATTATCCAAATAACAATGATAATTGTATAAACGCCATTGTTACTATGGCATGGATTCATTTAACGCCCGTCTGTCTATCTGTCTATCGTGATGGCTCCCTGCGGCCCACCATAAATTGGCTGTAGGCAACATTTATTTTTTACCGCTAATCGCAACGACTTACAGTTGTGATTTGCACGATTAGCGGAGCGAATTTATGATCTACGACTACAGCGGCTAGAGCCAAAGTTCTTACTGGGCTTTGGCGTTTATTGATTTATTTATGAAACTCCTGGCGGTTGCCATGTGGCCCACCATAAAGGGAATGGAAGTTCACATGCCGATGGAAAAAATCCAGAGCCATCCTTGCGATGTCAAGCAGCTAAACAAGAGCATCAGCAGCAGAGGCATTTGAAATTGAAATGGAGCGAGCCGTGAGCACCACAGTGGTTGACAGTCAATTGATAACCCTTTGAATTATTGCCAGTATATAAATTGTACAGTTATGTACAATCTTTACAATAAAAAATGGCGATTTTTATAGCAGAAGTTAAAATGGTTAATGGCTGGAAAATCCCCCTCATTTCTCGCTCCGATCGAATGCGATTGCTTGGCCAAGCAACTAACTTGCCTAATGCCTGTTCGATTTAGCCTAAATATGGCACTGCACTAAGTAGTATGCGATTAACTACAGATATTCTAAGAACTATACACTTAATATATTAACTATATATAGTTGCTTCCAGCTGATTAGATATGTCATCAACTTGAGAGCTTCAAAGGTGCCTTGATTTGAATTGACATTTTAGTGACAATCAAGTTTTCAATCTATATCACACGCACACGCACACGCACACACATATACACACACATACACACGCTGCTCCACTGTGCTAAGAAAGGCTATGCCGAGTGGCTATGTTAGTTAATTGACTGTGGGATGGGGGCACTTACTGACAATGTGTATCATGAAGGAGCCAAAGACCACAACCCAGCCCCAGCCCCCGTCGGGCGGCGTGGGCATTGCATCCATTTCCACCTCGCAGGCACTGGCCCCATTGCTCGGCTGATGCTGCTGTGATTTTCTGCGTGCTGGTGGTCCGTGCACCATTTTGTGGCTTTCTGGAATGTATAATTATGGGTGCAACTAAATGGACTGGCTTTCGACCCTCAGGTGCTCTCCTCTTCTCTCAATTTCACTGAGTCTGTGTGTGTGTCTGTGTGTGTGTGTGACTCTTCCTTGAGTGTCCTGGGAAGACTACGACTGCGACTGCGACTTCGACGGCAGCGGCTGCTGCAACATGTTGCGCCAAGTCGGCGGGGCGGCTGAAATGAGTTGTGGTTGTAAAATTAAAAATACTTGACGCATATTTCATAAAACTATGTATACATTCTGGATAAAGGTACAGTGAAGCTTCGACTACAGCTCTCAGAACCACCCCTTTAAATGTTCGTTAAGCTTTATTTTTATATTCCCAAAGGAAAACTTCATCGCAACGACAAGAGGAATCGAACTTGTCTCTGGCCCGACTTTAAATTATTTAAATTTAATTTATTTAAATTTTTTAAGTTTTTTAAATCTTTAAATTATTTAAATTTTTTAAATGATTTAAATTATTCAAATTATTTAAATTTTTTAAATTATTTACAATATTTAAATTTTTTAAATTATTCAAATTATTTTAAGTTATTCAAATTATTTAAATTAATTAAATCTTTAATTTATTGAAATTCTTTAAATCTTTAATTTATTTAAATTATTTAAGTTTTTTAAATCATTAAATTATTTAAATCTTTAATTTATTTAAATTATTTAAATTTTTTAAATCTTTAAATTATTTAAATTTTTTAAATGATTTAAATTATTCAAATTATTTATATTATTTAAATTTTTTAAATTTTTCAAATGATTTAAATTATTTAAATTATTTTAATTATTTTAATTATTAAAATATTTAATTTTTTTAATTTATTTAAATTATTGAAATTATTTTAATTATTTTAAATATTTAAATTATTTAAATTATTTAAATTATTTAATTACTTAAATTATTTATATTTTTTTTAATTATATAAAATATTAACATTATTAAATTATAAATATATTATTAATTATTTTGATTAAAATTCAACCGGAATGTTCCGTGAATTAATCTAAAATTTATTGAAATGGAGATTTTTGCTCCAGGGAAGGTTGAATCTTTCCCGGAGTGGAACAACAAATTGCGGCTGCGGTTGCGGCTGGGAAGGCGCAGCGATGTGAAGGGGTAGTACGGCGGATTGAGATCGGATGATGCGATGCACTTGGCCCATTGCAGCACCGATGGCCTGTGAAAACCGACACGAAGCGGTTATCGCGTCCTAGCGCCACCTCTTGAACTGCCCGTCAGTTTGACAGCTGTCAACAAGCAAAAGGTGATGCGTATTGAGTGGGAAGTGGGAAGTGGGAAGTGGGAAGCGGAAAGTGAGAAGTGAGAAGTGAGAAGCAAACACAAAAATCAAACCAAATGAAATGAAAAGGAAAACAGTTTTTTCAACTCTGGAAGATTCGCTTATTGTTGTTGTTGTTGTTGTTGCCGCTGCTTGGCTTCTATCAGGCGCCTCGTGAACTGCGCGGGCGCAGACTCAGACGCCGAAAGGGGGAGGGGAAGGCGTGACGTGGTCTGATCGCAGATCAGAACACAAAAAAAAACAGTGTGAAAACAGTTTTATTTTTAATATTTTTTTTTTTTTATTTTTAATAAAACTCATTTATAGACCGACGCTGATAATCAGCCATGTTTATGTGATGTATGGACCCCCAGCGTTTGCCTTTTGTAGTCAATAACAAAAAATACAAAAAAATATAAAAAAGGAAATATAACATATATACTAAATACACATATATATGTATATATATGTGTGTGTGTGTGTGTGTGCGTGTTTAATAAACTAATAGAGACTGTAGAAAAACAATCATAAATCGAATACTAAGCGAATCGAGCTCAAGTCACGTTTATGCGTGATAGTGACCGGAGTGGAGGCATTGGGCTTCTCAACCCACCCGTTGATGGGGCTAGCTAGAATCCACCCAATGATGGGTCTAGCTGGAACCCACCCATTAATGGGTCCAGATGCAACTCACCCATCGATGGGTCTAGCTGGAACCCAACGATGGATGGGTCTAACTGGAACCCACCCATTGATGGGCATAGGTGGAATCCACCCATTGATGAGTCCAGATGCAACCCACCCATTGATGGGTCTAGCTGGAACCCACCCATAGATGGGTCTAGCTGAAACTCACCCATTGCTGAGTCCAGCTGCAACCCATTGGAAGCACCTTCTGCCTCTGCCTTCCCCAAGTGCAATCATTGAACACGCAGAGTTCAATAAATGTATTAAATCACGAACTTTGCCCGCATAAACGCGCTGAGGCGGTTCCATTTTTTGGAGGTGGGGAGGGGGGTTGGGGGCTGGGGGAGATTGTAAAAGGTGTCAATTATTTTTTGATTTCTTTGAGTCAGTGGCTGATGTCAGCTGGTTAATTGCCTTGTAGACTCCAACACACAGGCATTAATGCACTTGTATTAAGCACACACACACGCACACACACACACACACATACATTCAAGTCGCTGTCTCTGTGGCTTTTGACAATGCCAAATGATTAAAATAAAGAAATGATAATGCAGCAAAGGCAGAATTAAGCATGTTTACATAAGCCGCAAAAAAGAGCCAAAAAATAATAATAATAATAATAAAGTCTTAAACAAGAGTGCGAGAGAGTGGGTGGAGGGGGGTGGGGGGATGGGGAGGGGGGGAGAGTGTATAATAAAGCTGTGGAACAATAATGAGAACAAAGGTTCTTCAGTTTTCTTGCAGCTGTCTATCAGCTAATGCCCTCATGTCTATGTGCTTGTTGATATGCACACACACACACACACACACACACACACACACACACACACACACACACACACTTGTACACACATGCATATATCTACTTTGTGATGAGTGTGTAAGCATGGACTTCCATGCGGAACACATTATGTAAATATATTGCATATTACAATAGTTTTACATTTGGCGTAGCAACAAATCAAATCAAATCGACTCGATTTTGTATTGCTGCGACTTGGGGGCGTCTCGGGGCAATAAAAACAACAACAACAACAACAACGGCGGCAACAAGCAACAACAAGAGGAACAGCAACAAAAGACTAACGGCAGTAATCACTATTGCACGACAGAACAGGAAGCGTTGTGACTCACGAGTCGCAGTCACGAGTCACAGTCACCTCCAAAAGTCACTGCACGGCGACGGCGACGGCAGCAGCGGCGGTGGCAGAGGCGGCGGCGCTCTGCTTTGTGCAATCAAAGGCAATTAAAACTTTAAGAGGTTCAGGTACCTCTGCTAACCGCCCTCCTGTTCCCCCCCTGAAAAACAGCCCCCTACAATGCTTGACGGCACACACACACACACACACACACACGCACACACACACACACACACACATACTTAGGCAAGAAATTATATTTTTGTCAAAATTGAAATCACTTGTCTTGACCATGACTTTCAGTCGAATTGTGTGTGTTGTCTTGTGCGTGTGTGTGTGTGTGTGTGCGTGTGTGAGTCTGTACATATACACATGCACATATGGTACGTATAATGAATGCTCCTAATCTCGTGAGGGCAAATATTTAACAGAATTGCGATTAAACTAAAAGCACAACAACTTAAAACATTGCGCAGAAGAATCCCAATTGAATGACCTCCCAGCCGCCCGCCCACTCGACTTATCTAATAAGCGTGTCCATAATAAAAGTTATTAATCCCCATTTAGAACTTTACCGACATTCATAGTTTTTCATAATAAGCGTTCGTCTCTTCAATTAGCTAATCAAATGAGCTCTCAAATCTGCGAAAATTGTTTTTTTGGTAATGAAAACTTTTAGATGATATATATAATACACATACACACACACGCACACACACACACATATATATGTATATATATATATTCCTGTACATAAGCAACATTGTGAAATTCATATTCCCAGAAGCTGTGATAATTCATTATCAATTCTATTCGAAAATAATTGGGCTCTGGAATTTTTGGATTCATTGAGGAGCCTCGTTTACTACACGCGATAACGATCCTGGAAAGTTTGGGACACACTTGAAGAGCGTCCAGTATCCAGGCTTCCAGTATTCTGACCTCATTTAGAAGAAACTAAACATTTTTACTGTTAACTGTACTTTGAGTGGCACAAACTTGATTCCAAGTTATCTTAGGCTCAGCGACGGGCAGAGGCCTCCAGATGAAGCTGAAGTGCCGCAGTACAAAGTCGATCCTGGGCTTAGCTGGAAATGTACAGTTATAGTTATTGATAACGGTCTCCGAGATCGCAAGTGTTGCCCATAAGCAAATAGGTTTATCATATGTCATGTAGGCGATATATAAGTCAACGCCAAGTCAGGGCACGGTGTGTGGGGGAGTGCGGAGGAGGCGGGGAATGGAATATTTACTGACCTATCCCTAACGTCGTGCCCACAGTGATAACTGGCTATAAATAAAAGACCTGCAATTTGCCAATATCAGACCAAGCAGAGAGAAGAGAGTAAGAGGGAGGAAGAGAGAGAAGAAAAGAGAGAGTGAGAGAGAGAAAGAGAGGTAGCTATACTAAAGCGGATAAGGAGAAGAAGGACGCAGTAAAGTTTAAAGTAGATGATTTGCTTAGCTGGGCAGTAGGTGCATAGGTGAAGAGGTGAGTAGGTGAGTAGGTGAGTAGGTGAGTAGGTGAGTAGGTGAATAAGGGAGTGAGTGAGAAGGGGGACTTCTGTTTGGTTGTTTGATTAAAAATCATTAGCCCGGCGACAATCTGGTAGCATTTGCGTTCTAACTTCTGGCGATGTTATTGTTGTTGTTGTTGTTGTTGTTGCGTCTGTTGTTATTGTTCTTTTCAATATTTGTTTCAGGTCGTTGAACCAAAAATAAACAAATAAATAAAACGCCAAAATCGCGAGTGCCAAATAATTGAAAGCTGCCAGGGACTCGGCTAGGCAATAGAAGCAGCTGATGGCAGTCTTTGCATCAGGTGAGAATCGCTTTCAGTTCCATTTCTATTTTCAGTTCCAGCATCGGTGCAATTTTTAAATACATTTTTGTTTTTTTTTTTTATTTTTTTTTGGAAAATTCAGTTTGGTTTTCAGAAAACTATCAGATGCGCTGTTGCCATCGTTCCACCCACAGATTTTGGCTTCTTTTTCGCCTACTACTTCCTTTATCTCTCCCTTTCTCTCCCTTTCTCTCATTTTCTCTCTTCTTTTTCTCTCTTCTTTTTCTCTTCCTCTTTCTCTCCCTTTTGTTTATTTGAATATCGATAATTAGCGTTTTATTAATAATACATGTAGTCGAGTGGTGTGGGGTCAGGCAACCGAATTGCTTTGGCCTTGGCTTTGATTCATATCATATCAATACCCCACCTCCTCTACCCCTGGCTCTTATCACCACCACCCCCTTGATCTGCATCTGCCAAACGTCGCTCCGTTGACCCAGTACCACGCTGTGACTTGTGTGTCGGGGAGGCAAAAATAGATCCGAACTCCCGCCCCTTCGGATCTTGGGGATTAGAAAGATTTGAAGGCGCCTTTTTAAGTTTCTAAAAGTCAAATCCGAGTGCAGCACAAAGAAAGATGCTTTGGACTTGGGTTATATTTAGATATATTGTATAGAGCCCGATATATGCAATGCCAATAAATCTTCATACATATAGATACTACATATATTGTTTGGAATATGACTTTTATCGGTTAAATGTTCTTTAATTTTATTGCGTTGTTCTTGGACTCGTCATGCCGCAAGAGAGTTCAATAACACAGCCAATTTATCCAGTCGATGGGCCGCCTAGTCGTGGGACTGGGACTGCATGGCCGCCATTAAGATGATGGACATGGCAACTACTCCCTCAGAAGGTGTTCAAATTCTTTGCTTCTTCTTCTTCTTGGACTTCTTCACTTCGTTCGTTCACCCGCCTAGTTATATATACATATACATATACATATACATATATATAAACATATATGCCCGAACTTTGGGTATTTATTTAGAATTCTCTAGGAATATTAAAATAGATTTACGTTTCATTTTATTTTTTTTTTTATTTTGTTTCTATTAAAGTGACTTATGTGCCCACAAGGATCGCCGCATTGATCCATCCATTTTATTTATTTTGTTTTTTTTTTTTTTTGTTTTTGTTTTCAAACATAATTACATAATTTTCCAAACATTTAAGGGCACACACACACACACACACACACACACACAGCACGAATTCAAATGATGTAAGAATTAATTTTTGAAGCGAAATTCATTCATTAATTTGAATAGCTTTTCACTTTTTGAATGGAGGTTTGTAAATTTTGAAAATTTGAGATTAAAAAAAAAAACCGTTAATAGGAAAATTGAATTAATTTCCCAATCATAATTTTCGTTGCTGATTTTTACACTTGGTTGGAGATGAGGTTGGCTTGGAGTTTGGGAAACGGATTAGGGAGATTTCGAAAATAATTTTTGAAGTTGTTCGTTTTAGCGAGTGTTCACCGCATACACGACGAGCATACTGTAAATTCTTCACTTACCTATTTATAGTCTGTTTTCTGACTTTTGGCTAAACTGCTTGATTCGAAACGATTTGTTTTGTTTTTATTGATTTTATCGTCAATTGTATTCTTTCTGATTTAATTCACTTCTTGGTGTAAAAAACTTTTATTTACTGCCTGAGTTTCAGAGCTCCTGAAACAATAGTTTTGGCTTGCGGACACTCGAAACCACAGATCTCGGCGATACTCAACCAAAGGCGAGAACTTTTAAATTTACGCGGCTTAACTTGTTACTCGAATATACGAAAATGCAATGAAATAAGTTATTGAAGCAAAATTACAAACAGTGTCCATTTTTCGTGCTTTGCTGCTCGTTCGCTCTCCCCACTCTCCCCACACACACACACACACACACACACACTCTCGCTCTCTCTCTGTCTCTCCCGCTCTACCACGCGCTCTGCATGTGTGCGTGTGGCGAGTCTTTATTTTATTCCGTTCTTATCAGTGCCAGCGAGCAAGGGAGAGTGCTTCAGCGTGTGTGTCTGTGTGTGTGAGTGTGTGAGTGTGTGAGTATGAGAGAGCGCGTGTTCCACACAATCAAAATCGAGGTTTTGACTCTTATCATTTTGAATCGTCAACTTGAACGCTTCTACGTACTAAAAAGCGGGCAACAGGGGGTCGTCGAAGGGACGGGGTCGGGGACAGGGACTGTGATTGGGATTGGGATTGGGAATGAGAATGGGACTGGAACAGTCTATAAGTATGGGTAATTTAAGGGACGTCAGTGTTACTCTCATTGGCATGGGATTAGTGTTAAATATTAATTAACAAATTTCTTGCCCTTGTCTTTGTAGGTGGTGATCTACTCAGTCACTCCCTCACACAATTCCCTAACACCAACCATTCCATCGATTGGTCCTGTGGAGGGGAGGAACTAAAGCTGAAATGATAGCCTCTCCAGTGTTTGGAATGTTCACATTGAGTGGAGTCGTCCAAGACAAGTGGCATTCGGGCATTAACAATGATTAAACTATCGCCAATATTGTTTGTGTGTTTATTTAATGTCAGGGTTGATATGCTGCTCCCCAGAGCGCCACGGCGACTGCGATAAGGAATGCACATACTTCAGCGATTATCTTTATTATCTGAAAAGCGCCCATTGAGGGTATACCTGGCGTCGGTGTGCAACAGTTAACATAGTTTGTTGCCTCCAACTTTATTCGTAACACATTTCGGACTTTATCTAATAAATATAAAGTGTATATAGTATTGAAGGAGAAGCGCATGCCACAGTGTGACGTGGCTCGTTGTTTTGGCTGTACCTCAACTTCTTCATATCCCACAACTACGGATCGCCCAGACTTGTCTAGGCTGCTCTAAGCTGCTCTAGGCTGATTGTGCATGAAGTCCCACTGTGCCATGTCTATGCCTATGTTATTAAATGGCCAAAACGATGTTCGCACTGCCCGCTTAATTTGTTAATTCGTTGGGCAAATAAAATCGAAAATATATGTACTTAATGTTCGATCGGATATGATCTTATGCTCACAATACTTTCTTTCACAAGCTCGGGTCCCCCCCCTTCGGCGGGTCGCCTGATGGAGGTGCGGGGGCATGAATAATTGATGGGTGCGGGTGATGTTACAGATTGAGCGGGTGATTTGGGGATCTTTGGTCTATGAACTGTCACTTGCAAGTGCCATCGATTGTCTTATCGCCGACATCGCCGTTACTCTCTCCAATCAGCGATAGTCCATCAAAGTGGCTTGGCGAACGGGGGAGTGCTGCGGCGGGGGGTTGGGGAGGTGCGCAACTCGTGATCAGACCGCGAACCGTTACGATCGTCGTAATGCTAGCCGATAACCGACCAGTCTACGTATATATATATATATATATATATATATGTATATACACATATAAATATGAACGTCGAGTGATAAGGAGTCGATTTTGTCGCTTGCATCAACTTAAGAACTAACAAGGCTCCACACTCAGACCACTTGCAGTGCTTCTTATTTGATACCCTTACAAAGAGGCTGACTTTGATTTCCATATTTGAAGCTCATTTAACGCCAATGTCTATGTTAGCCCTTGGCTTGAATTGACAGCATTTCGGGCTTCCCACACGCCGTTTCCCATATTTATTCACGTTCGATCCTCGTTTGGCGTCAAGCTGTGTCACCAAGTCCACACTCCCAACAGATTAGCAGCCACTGTAGGTGGCCCCCAGCTGCATTAGTCTGTCTGCAGCCAAGGCGTTCGATAAGCCACGGAGCGATAACATTTTCGATAACGATTGCGAGCTGCAATTGCAAATAGAGTGGAACAAATAAGCAATAGTTTGCCTGTTGCTGCACTCGTCGCACAGGTGCGGAGTTTGAGCGGCGCGGGGCGCCTTGAAGTTTCCCGTTTTCAAAATAATTACTAAAAGCACTTTTTAAAATATTTTAGAGACTTTCAAGGGGTTATCTAAGGAGGCTTGTTTATAAGTCTCAAGCCTTGTAGATAAATTAAATATTATTGACTCGTGTCAAACGGTTTTACATTGTTAAAATAATATTCATGTATAATATATTATATATATATTTATATAAATATATATATATTTATATATATACATGTATTTATATATATATATTTATATATGCGCACATTCTCATCTACACATTCTAAATTTCCAATCATGGAAATATCATCCTCTCATACAGTTAACCATTTAATAGATAGCTCCACCGTTTTGGGCTCAGAACCTAATCAAGTTTCCGACCAGTCAGCGAAGCTGTTCCGTTGGCTGTCTGAGAAGGACTTTCCACAGTTGAAGGATGAAAGTCCACCGTCCGACTTCTATGAAGTGCTTTCCAGCACAGATGTCAATTTTCATTGCACCGAATGCACCAGATTGCTGGCTAGCCTAAATAAGGAGACATTCCATCGGAGCATTAGCACCCAGACGACGACAAACAGTTCCCGGAACCAGGCCTATACCCAGACGCTGAGAGGAACTCTAAGCAATGTGCATCAACGGAATCGGACACTGAACGGAGGGCAGGAGACCAATAGCGATGTGGCTAACAATCGCTACTTTTATGTGACGGACGGAGTATTGTATATACACGGATTTTCGCACTGGAAGCTGCTCAAGTCCTTACTTTTGGGCATATCCTTGATGCACGGCTGCTTCGTTATAGGTCGTTTCGTTTATCACACTCCCATCTTGGAATATTTGCCATTCTTTGCAAGGCCAGCGCCACCGCCGCCGCCGCCCCAACGTTCCATTGCCATGTTTGTTTGGAACCAGCTCTCCAGGCTGGGCAGGAGACTGTCCCTAATTTGACCGAATGCGCACCTGGAATCTTTGCTAGGCTCTGGGTACGAGAAGTGCGTTTAGTAGTTGTCTATTTTTAATACAACTCGTCTCTATTTTAAGAATATATTCCAGTTGAGAATGCAGATAGCAATGTTGCCGCCATCACCCGTTCCCGTTACTGTTCCCGTTGCTGTTATTGTTGCCGTTGCCGTTGCCGTTGCCGTTGCCATTGCCATACCTCTTCCCGCCCGCCCACATTACATCGGCCTAGGTCTATGGCTCCGAAACTTGTTAGACACAAGTCCGCTCTGTATTTCTGTTGCTATTGATGATTTTTGTGTTTGCTCGCAACAGACACTAATAACAGAGACCAAGATTACCCCCGGAATGTTTAAAAAAGAAATTTTATTGTGTACCCGACAACCGACAACCGACGGCCGACGGCCGACGGCGATAACGGCGCTGACACCAATTTAAATTTACGGTCAATACTCATTGATACAGCTCACTTCAATGTACATCTATGTATGCATGTATGTATGTATGTATGCATGTGTGTGTGCATGTGTGTGTGCATGTGTGTGTGCATGTATGTATGTATACACAAAGACCACCTAATAAATGCAACAACTGTGCGTGAAATTCCATTCCATGAATCTGCACAGTTTCACAGCTGGGCAATGGCCTCCCGATTAAAGCCTCTAGACTCCATGCCTAGATAAGGGACACGTTAATGATGCTTCTGCAGGCGCATTTGGTTGCAGCCTCATTGGAAATGGAACGGAAGAAATGCCGCTGTGTGCCGGTGCACACCTGCAGGATGCAGCGGCTTGCCTGTACTTTTAATGTCCAGTAGCCCAATGGCCCTTCGTTCCATTTGGGGTTTTATGGAATTTGTTTCTAACTGTCAGCATCTGCTTACTGCCATTGGAACAGTAGTCGATCATAAATGTCTGGATAAGATAAGATTATCGCGACTTTTGTTTTATGGTCTCATCTTAAGAAACTACCAACGATTTAATCGATTGCAGGCACATGTTTCAATTTCGACGGTCTTCAAAATTTGTCTTGCTTCCAGAGCGACTTAATCAGTGAGCCGATTTCAAGGACGCAGACCGGCAACCGAAAACGTACGGCAGAGTCACGTGACTTGCAGCTTGACTTTTATGTTTCATTTCATGTGCTGTCTCTTTCGCTCTCACAGTCTCTCCACAGTAGCTTTTTTCACTATGTGAATTGACTTGAGTTTTTTTTTTTATTTATTTTATTTTTTTTTAGTTTAACAGTTTCACGAAATGACAAAGTCCACAAATCGGACCAGCACCTGTGGCTTGAGGTAACTGTAGGAAAATAATAATTGAAATTTTATTTATATATTTAATTGCATAAATTGCAAAAATAGGTATTTAATTAGCGTTCGATAACTTTTGATTTTCTAATTCTTATATTTTCCGATAAGGCTTTAAAAATTTCCAGTAATGTTGTAATAAGGCGACATTATGCCGAATGGTAGCAAAGTGCAGCAAGGACTTGAATTTCATTTTAATATTGATTTGATTACTGCAATTTGTTTTAACCTTTTGCTTTTTGCAGTTGGTATTACTCAGTTGCCAATCAATTGTCATTCCCATTCATTGTAATGGCTTTGTCTGTGTGCAGCAGGCCTGAAAATGACTACTCCTGCTCGTTCCTTTAGGCCCCTCTGCAGAAGAGTCTGCCAAGCGATTGCTCATGCAAAATATCTTACAAAGTATGCAATACATACATAGGCGCACAAATATTCTTATATTCAAATGCATTGCATAAATATATATATATATATATATATGCATATATATATGTATGTATGTGTTTCTTAGTGCAGCCCCAAATGTATTTAAAAATTGGCATTCAACAGTCAACGGCAAAGGCAACGGCAACAAAAAGAAATGGCAACAGCAATGGCAGCGGTGGCAACACAACGGTAATGGTAACGGTAACGGTAACGGTGACGTTTGCTAAAGTTTCATCATGCCATTATTTTATTTTGTGTGCACCAATACAACTACATTTACGGTAACAACAACCGAGCAACACAACCAAAACAAACTTTGGCACAGTGCAGCCTAAAAGCAGGCACCAAACTTTTAAAAACTTGTATGCGAAACAAGAGCAAAAGCCGAGATGAGAAATGCCGCTAGGTTGGAAAGGGCTGGGAAAGGGTGGTAAGGGGTGAGAGCAATGCTGGCATACAGGTCACTTGGGTCGTTTGTATTGTTGCTGCTTTCTATTTAACATACACTTGTTCATTGTACCGCATTAATATTGCAAGTTTACGCCTGTGTGTGTGTGTGTGTGTGTGTGTGCGCGTGCATGTGCATCTTGAAATATATGTCGCACCTGTTGAGGGCCGTCACCAGCAAATGCAGCAGCTCAGATAGGCATCACGTTTTTCATATTTTGATTCACATGAATTTGCATGTGGGTAAGCATCCATGCACTCAGTGAACACAAGCACATGTACTTGTACGTGCACGTGTGTGTGTGTGTGTGTGCATGTAATGTAACTAATTAGGTGCAGCTAATAAAAAGGCAGTGAGACAGAAGCATTTTATTTCTGATGAGGATTGACGATTTACGATATGCTGTGAGTATAGGCTATTTAAATTATATCACATTGTTACATAGCGAGGCTCTGCTGTACTTTCACTTTCGGTTCAGCTATTCACTTTTTCACTCGCACGTGTTTCAATCGCATGTGATTCTGTGTATGTGTGTGTGTGTGTTTGACAGGTGGTTATATCGATGCAGCGCCGCCATTTGTATGTCCCTAACGAGTGCTTGTCAGACTCCATCCCTTTCTTTGTGTCACGTAAATTTATACTTGCAACCGTGAAAGAGGGTATGTGAGGACTTGCGACACTTGCCACGTGAGGCGCGCTTATACATGGGTCGATCTTTTCGACTGCAGGTCACGGACACCGGGAAAACGATGACGCGGCGTAACGCGGCAAAAGCACAGCGCGCAATCCAATTTGCTCACGTAATTAACTTGAAGGCTCGCGCTAATTTGGATAACAGCAAACAATTAATGTTTTTAACACAATTTTGTCACGCACTCACGTGAGGCCCCCAAACAAAAACAAAACCTGAGCCGGCCCCATTTGTTGTCTAAAGCGACACAGCCGACCGGCAAATTGAAGTCCTTACCGCTAGCGGTGTGTTGTTATTTGGGCCGTAAATAGTTGCCCGATGCGGATGCGGATGCGGATAGACAGGCGCACACGGCGACTGACAATGTCGCAGTGACCGTGGCATTTGCGCAACGGCCACCTGAGGATTCGGATTTGTCTATGATTTTTGTTATTTTGACTCCAAGCTAAGTAGCTTTTGCTTTTTAAATGCTGCGCCCGCCAGAGCAGACACAAAAAACTTGTAAGCTTCGTTTACAAGAAACCGGAAAGCTTCAGCGTTCAGGTATCGAAAGCTTTGATAGTAAACAAAACTACAGAGGATTTTAGTCAGTTTTGGCAAGGAATGCATTTATTTATTATATGAGAGTATATGAAGCACATAAGATATTTTTAATATATAATAGTTTGAGTAGCATTGTATAAAACTTGATAAAAATTGATAGGATGCATATTTTATAATTTGATTTTTCACATATTGGCAAATATCTAGGGATCTTCGCCTATGACTGCATCTTCGTCGTCCATATCAACCCACCCGTCGTCGCTTAGTTCAGCTATGGTGTCAATGTCATCGGCCACAGCCACTACGCTAGTGTCATCTTCAGTGGAACCAGAATTAGTATTACTACTTGTTACAGTAGCTGTTCTCCAACCCGGGATTACGATAGGCTCCCTTTTTGTGATTGGCGTCTCAGAAGTGGAATCGCTTGCCGACGACAGGGCTGCTTCTGTAGCTGTGACCGTTACTGACGATGACCGGCCCGCTTCAGCTGCTGCTTTAGCCTTGTTTCGTGGCCGTAGAACTTCGTACTCCTCCAAATCGGATAATTTAAGCTGAATCGTTTGCAATTTTCTTTTTTGCATAGTTGTGCGTTAGTGTTTAATGTCCGTCAAAAACAGTTACAATGATAGGCTGCCACCCAGGCACAACTCTATTTAAAGTACGCGGTGGCGCTGCCAGGTTTCTGATAGTCGATTATTATCGAAAGCTCCCCGAATAACAATTCGCAATAATTTTATATAAATGCATACTCAAATGCATAAACAAATTTTAATTCTAATATGCAAATACTATCTATTTGGTATTTTCAATAAACATCGATTTTAGGCGGCTGTATCGACCGACCACCACATTAAATTTATCGACGATGATAATTATTATTTAGTTATTGTTTCATTTGTTTTGAACGATTGATAAGTTAAAGTGTTACAGAAAGCTGAGTGAAACAATTTGTTTTATCAGTACAATACGCTTCTTTGGAAGTGCCTGTTGGCACGACCAATTTTGTTACAAACAAACAAAGTTCGTCGCTTTTTGGCGGCAATAGATTATTGTTTACTTAGTTTTTGTTGTTTGCAGAAGTAGAGCAACAGCTGCTGTAAAAGTTGTGCTGATCTGGCACAGCCTGCGGCGAGTAGCGCGCTTACATTTATTCGGCCGGGAACAGGGAGAGCATTTACATCGTTAGTAGTTAATTTCTAATGAGCTGCAACAAAACAGATAAAATGAATGGACGCTTCATACGAATAAACAAGGTGCCAGCTACCATTACAGGCATTTTACTTACCATAGTAGTAGTGTACTTTCTAAATTTCCATAAGGAGGAGCGACCCGCGATATATGGTATGCTCCGCAGTAGTGATAATGTTAATCTGCGCAAGATGCTTATCGCCGCTATACAAGCCGCGCAACTTGGGGGTGTCGAGGTGCTTGATGTGGCACATTCACGCCAATTGAAGGAGCGAAGTAAGGGAAAGACGGATGAGGGTGTCAACGATCCATTCACGGATGCAGATGGACGTTCGCATTGTGTAATGAAACAAGGCCTGCAACGCATTTTCCCACATGTTCAAATATTTTCTGAAGAAGATAAAGAACATTGTAAGGAGACGCATAACTTCGATTTAGATCCTACAGTTCTTCATGAAGCTGCCATAGTACCCGATTTGTCAGTTCCCGCGAAGGATGTGACTTTATGGGTTGATCCGCTTGACGCCACAAAGGAGTACACAGGTGAGTATATGTTTATACGTTGAAAGTTGTAACGGAAACATCTAATCTACATTTAGAGCAACTCTACGAATATGTGACGACAATGGTGTGCGTTGCTGTGGCCGGGCATCCAGTGATTGGTGTCATACACAGGCCGTTTAGTGGTCAAACCGCTTGGGCGTGGGTGGGACATAGCCATTCCGAGTACCTGGACGAGTTGCATAATCTACCTCGTCTTAATCCAGACCAGCCCATCGTGACTGTTTCTCGATCTCATGCAGCCGCTGTGAAAGATGTCGCTCGTGGTGCTTTTGGTAGTAAAGTTAGCATATTAACAGCCGCTGGTGCCGGATACAAAGTTCTACAGCTAGTGGCCAATAATGCGACAGTCTACTTGCATTCGTCAAAGATCAAGAAGTGGGACATCTGTGCAGGCAACGCAATACTGAATGCCTTTGGCGGCGACATGCGAACCCTGAACGACGAAAGCATCGATTACGGGCCCAAACAATCGCCTGTAAACGAAAACGGCCTATTGGCGTCGCTTGGGCACAATGAGGAGTACATGAATCGTATCTCCAGCTATCGCTCAGTCTAAGACCCTAGTCTAAGATCCTAGTTAAGTTTAATGTCTCTACATCAGCAATCTCTTAGAACAGTTAATGTCGACGTGTAACGTCGATTGAAAATTTCAATAATAAAAACCTGTTTTTTCAGAAACATTTACCAACGCTCTTGACATGCCATGAACCCGAGAAGCATGAATAAGCAAATGAAGATAAGTTCTTCAAGAACTTCTTTAAGACTTTGCTATCCCATGTACTGATAGCTTGGGGTCCCGTATGGCAATTAAAACGAGCAACAAAATTGCATAACATTTGATATGTAGAAAATGTCTGCGTACATCTTTGAAACTTGAATGCGTTTGTTGTTTGTTGTTTATTGTTTTTTTTGTTATTTAATGTTGAAAGTTCTTGAAATTGAATATAAAATTTTTAAATTTTGCGGGCTGTTTAGCTGTCGCTTAGTTTCTGTTGCAACAGCTGTTTTTTTTCAGGCAGAATGCAGTTGTCAGCTGTTGTTCTGTGTGTATGTGAGAAAGCAGTCTGTGCGCGTGTGTGTGCGTGTGTGTGCGTGTGTGTGCGTGTGTGTGCGTGCCTGTGCTTTCGCGTTTGTCACCGGAGCAATGACCAGCGGTGTCACAGGCTGCAAACGCGTCCATTCAATAGAAATAGAGCCACTCAAGGACGGCGACACAGTCCAGCACAGCCTCTTGCTGGTTAAGGGTCGTTTGCAGCCGAGCTGTGCTAGTGCCAAGCAGTTAAAGGCGACACTGGTGCTGCGCGAGAAACACCAAGAGCAGCTCACACAAGTTTCAGCTGCCGGTGAATTCAAGTTGCTTTTAGAATTAACCAAAGCTGTCCCATCATCGCAGACTTTATCGGAAGAGGAATTTGAGGAGGGAGACTGCCATCTACAGCTGCGTTGCTGCAGTGGCGCACGTCTGGTTAAGTTTCGCTATCAGACACGCCGCAGTGCTTATCGTGTGCAGCCGCTGTATTTAGTGTGTCGTCCCACTGACGCAGAAGATAAGCAAAAAGGTGAGGAGAAGGAAGCTGAGCAACTGCATCTGGAACGCTGTGAAACAATCAACTTAAATCTACGCCTGGTGCAGTGCGTCTATGCGTATAAACTGGGAGCTGCCGGCTACCCAAATCGAACATTCACTTTGAACAGCTCCTGTCGAGTATTTTACTCACAGCTTACCTGTGCCAGGGCCCGGAGCTGCAGCGAGGACGAGCTGTGGCAGCTTTTTGCCAGTGAGATTCTCTCTAGCTCGGATTGGGGTCAGCAGGTGCATTTAAAATTTGTGGCATTTGTGGGTTGCACCCAGTACGACGGTGCCGCTGTTGCCGCTAGTGGGGACTTCACCTACGTCAATATCCGGCGCCATCTGTACGCACATGCAGCTTTAGGGGGCGGTGGTCTGGCGCTTTTTGGCAGTGGACATTTTTATGCTTGGCCACGACGATTTACAGAGATCGGTGACTGCATACGTAGTACAGAACGTGTAGACGTGACACGACTGCCGGACGAGAGTAACTATCGACGCACCTATGGTGGTGTCTACGCCAGCACCTTGGGCGCTGTCTGTCACGAGTTGGGTCACTGCTTCGACCTTGGTCATACCCTCGATGGTGTTATGGGCCACGGCTTTGACTTTTTAAACCGTGTACTTACCGTTGATCAGCCTACGGAACACCTACCACATCGCGTTGTTTCCAAAGCAACAGATTCCCCGCTCTCGGCATCATCTTCATCATCATTGTCATCATCGTCATCATCTGCCACACGTCCACGCTTCACGCAGCTTAAGCTAAAGCAGCCCGCAGGCAATCAGTACTTGGAGAACTATCATGCCCAGCGACTCAACGATTGCTTCTACTTCACCCACAACTGTGCCGTAATCCTTGCCCATCATCGCTGGATGTGCACGGACTCCAAGGCAATATTCTTGGATCAATTGCCGGCGGTAGATATTAAACTTTTGCCAGAGAGCACCGAGATTGTCTCCAGTGTGCCACTGCTTCTTATCGAGCTACGTTGCAATCAGAACAGTTTGGTTGCCCACTACGAAGAGTTCGAGGAGCAGACACGTCGCTTCAAGCTGCCAGCTTCCCTCTGGCATCTCCTTGCCACCCAGCGCACTCACTACGCCTTTGTGATAACCAAGAACGGCGACACCAAGCGACTGGCCTGCGACTCAGAGCCGTCACCAGGACGCAACACTTCCAGTTAGCCTGGTCCAACTGATGATACAGGTGAGTGCTCCCAGTGCTCGACATTGAGTGGAATATGAAAATCTCAGAGATTAGTTTTCAGTCGATTCCAAGATTTATTTAACCCAAAGACCTCAACTTTTTATATACAGATATTTTTAGAGTCCGCGATAAAAATGTTGATAAGTTTTTAACTTATCATCAATACGACGGGTACACAGGGTAAGCTCCTGAGGAGTTCACAAATGTCCAAAAATAATGTGGATGTTTATGAGTTTACCAGCTTCCCCCCTCCACTTGATCCCTAATCCCGTTTCCAATAGATAAGTTATTGCCGTGCTTTGGGCTTCAAATAATTATTTATTTATGGCCAAAGACGCACCACTGCCGCACACTCGATGCGCGACGTGGCAACAACTTCTCATATCTCCATAATTAGCCAGGAAGTTATAAACTTTTAATTGTACTCCAATTGCAAGAGCTGAAGCGTTCGTTTATTTCACCTGATTTCGTTTTTGGGGTAATTATTATCAAAGTCGTTAACTGGAGAAGTGAGTGCGAAGTTATGGCCCTGCTGCCCTGCCTCAATAGATCAATAAACACGGGCACGGGATATCTGCCCGTAGATACAGCCATGTGAGTCATCTATTTACATAATCTAGATCATATATCCTAATAGCTCGTGTACACAAATGATTCATGAGATGAACTGTTGAATCAACAAGCCACAGCGGACTATCAATATCGACTGGCGTTGAGTGCTCCGGCCCGTGGAAGGGGCACTCATATCCACGTTCGATTACAGACCGCAAACGCATTTGGCTTCGAGGTTCGGAAGCAGTTGAAGAAGAAGCCAACACGTAGCAAGCACGGAGAGCAATTATAGTGCCAAGTGAGAACGAGCGACCTCCATGTAATCAATAAAGACTGGTTTATTAAAAGCCGAACGGCGGCGCTCAATAGTTTGAGAGTTTGAGAGACTTTGGGGTCTTGGGAGACCTGGGAGACTTTTGAGAGTGTCTACTGATCAGTGGCTAGGCGAGGCCGCCTTGTCAGAGCTACTGCACAGTGTCCACAACTGGCCAGAAACCTATGTATATAAATGTGGAAACTATAAATTACACTCATTACTCATTACTCATTACTCATGACTTAATCGCAATGTTTAAAAATATAAAAATTGATTAATGAAATCTTTTCCAGCTCCCAACTAAAAAACGAGGCTAAATTCTCAACTGTCGATTTAAATTTAAATATTTACATTTCTGTTTACGTAAGTATAAAATGAAATCAATTTTATGGTTGAGGTAAAAGGCAGGTGCATGCAGTGCGAAGCTAAGCCACTTCCATAGCTTGTCCCCTGGATCCCAATGTATCCATCACACTGTACGCCGCTGTGTCAACCTAAGAAATACAACTTGTATTTTAGATAATTTGTTTTGCTTTATTTTTTGAATTTTTTTTTGTAATTTGTTGCTGTTTTTTGTCGCTGGTTTTGTTGACGAAGGCAAAAAGTCGTCAGTGCCCGAGGTTCGATAATGGAAATGCTTTGATAGGAACGACAACAAAACGAAAAACTATTATTATTTAGCAAAAACGCTGATAAGATACGAGCGATTTGTCAAAGAATAAAGCGAATGCTGAAAAATGTAGAGAAAAACCAGAAAGCAAGCCAGAAAAAAAAGCTAGAAAACCTGTGAAATACCATTTGTGTAATTAACTCGGGAGAGTCATTCGTGTTTCAGACATCAACCAGAGCGGCGGCTTGGCTTCGATTAACTAGAGCAGAGGATTACCATGGCAGAAGCGCGAATTAAATTCAAGACCCTTAAAGGCTTCCCGGACGCCGGCGACAAAATCGAGACTCAAGTGTTTTTGAATGCGGCCAAGGAAATTGTTGCCGTTATCGGTAAGCCATCGATCACACCAATGGAATGGAAAGTCCAAGTGTTGCGCGGTGCATTTTATAAATTTGATTTTTTGTTTTCATTTTAAGAAACCTTTGGAAAGCTCTTTACTCCCGTGATCAGCGACATGAATGGCAACATCAATGTAAGTCAGCCCTCAGTGGATGCAGTGAGTCAAAAATGAAAACACTTTTTATCTGCCATTCCAGAAATTAACGAAAGTCTATGGCACGGATGTGCTCAAGTATCAATATTTGGAGGATATGATTGCGCTGACGGCAGCAGTGGATGATTTTGCGGCAGACGCGCTGCTCTGGCTTAAGCGTGGCCTTCAACTTATTTGCACCTTCTTCGAGAATATCCATAACGACGCACAAAACACAGAAGCGCTCAAACAACACCTGCAGGACGCCTATGAGCGTACCCTCAAGCCGTATCATGGCTTCATTGTTCAGAGCACCATCAAGGTATATGCGGTGCTTCCTTCCATTAATATATATATATATATATTTGGTTTTTTTTTGTTGCTTAAAGATCATATACAGCTGGGTGCCCACTCGCAGCGAGCTGCTGGGCCAGGGTGCGGCGCACGACGAGAACATTGAGGTGCTTAGTAATTATTTACCCACTATGCGGGCACAGCTTGATAAAATAGATGCACTGCTGAAGGCCAACAACATGGACGATACACGCAAAGTGTAACCTACTTGAATCGATTCCTTAGCTTGCTAGCCTAATGTAGCTTATTTAATTACATTTATGATAAGACGTGATCCTTATGATTTCATTTAGGCCTGAAACCAAATGTCACATAAATCTTACTATGCACTTAACTTTGATTGCTAACTGCCTTTTCGCTGATTATGAAGGGATCATCTTAGGTTGACGGCTTTGCCAGTTACTGCATTTGCAGTGACTTTTTGCTCTCCTGCGACGCGCTGAACGCATGATATATGAATGCCACTAGTACTTCCAAGCCGATCAGAGAGAACTGCACATTGGAGATGAGACTCAGCCAGAAGTTACCGGAGACCGCAGCTACCCGCAAATACACCAATGCGGGCAGAAGTACGCAGGGTGCAATGGTTAGTAGGAGCCACATGCTCATTGCGTCGGAACAGAGATTTATTGCGTAGCCGGCATAAAGGCGCAAGTACTCCGAGGTGACCGCTAGAATGTAGGCCACCAACATGACCAATCCATTGTAGTTCCACAGCTGCTCCGACTATAAAACAGTTTAAATTAGCTACTCGTTTTTATTGTGCTATGAGCACTCAGTGAATCACCCAAAAGATCATGTGCAGCAGGTAGCTGATACTCCATACAATCGATATATATCCATTAGCTTGGAGCAGCATTTGCAGCACAATATTGGAGCGATGCGGCGTCACTAGATTGGAAATTCTCAAATTAATTTCCAGCTTATCAAAAAATGTATTTCCATTTCAATTGCTAACCTGCCTGGCCATAGTTGTAGTAGATGCTGCTGCTCCTAATGTCCGTTTGCGACTCCATCTCAGCTCTAAAATCCGGCGATAAGCTGACCGGACTATATATTTAATGAAGTGATGTCTTTGTTATTGCAGGCTCGCTTGTTGCTACGGTAACTATGTTTCGGACATCGACTCAAATTCAACCCCTAAAAGCGAGAGAAATAAACTTCGAGGAAGTCAAAGCTGTTGGCTTTGAATAATAGTAAGGCAAGGATAGCAAGGACACGCTTCTACCTTTAAAGATACAAAATAATTTTATTATGTATACATATTTGTTTAACAATTATCTTAACGCTATTCCACTGTGTGAGATTCCATTGATTCCATTGACTAACAGGGCATGCTCGCATTGAACGTGACTTCCAAGGAGCTTACTGCAACACAGAAAATAAGACAGAAGTAGTGAGAGAGGCAAAGAGAGAGAGAGAGAGGGAGAGATAGAGAGCTTGTTCAGTTTGCACTTACGGAATTTGTGGTCATCTTTGTACACCAGATCGGTAAGCATTTCGGCCATAGCCTTGTGACACCGAATGTACGTCTGCTCAATTTGTACTACTTGGTTTAGGGCCAAATACTCCATATCCGTTTGACGTGCGTAGTCGTCGGTGCTGGCCATACTGACATCTATGCTGAGGGCATTGCTTTCATCTAAGTAGCTGATACAACTATGCCATTCCATTTCCAGAATAAACACCAAATGGAACACTTGCTCCAATGTCATGCGAAAATCAATGAATTCATCGGAGAGCAAGGAATGTTTTATCAGAAGATTTACGTAGTTGTCGTGCAGAGCGAAGAGCTCGCGCATGTTTGTAGCCTTCAGAAGGTCCTGCTCGAACTGAGAGCCAATGGTCAGCATCACATTGGTGCAAAGATGTGTGTACAGGCTGTTAATCATATGGATGAGCCAGAATCGTAGAATTTCCAGGCGACGCACCGTCAACCCTAGCAGATCTAGCGGCGCAAATATATTCTTAACGGTGCGCCGGATGAAGTGCAAGTTATCCAACTTCCAGGCCGCCCACTTAACCTTGAGCAGAAAAATCCAAATGGAATTGTAGTGCATTATGTGCTTTTCGGTTATAATACGTTGCAGGGACGGCGGCATATCATATGTTATGGCAATGGCCTCTATTGCTTCGTACACCTTGTTGGACTTGGATCGCACTAATGAGATCTGTTCCACAGACACGTTACCGGCCATGGTTGGATAGTGTGGCTCCAATATGTCATACAGCTCTATGGAAAGCAACGATGTGCGTGCCCAGTCCTCCTGACGTTCAATTTGCCGATAAATCCTTGTGTAGAATGGACACAATAGATAGTCCGCCTCAAACAGCATCAGATGGCGTAGGAACCGGATGTGATTACTTATTTGCAACTCCTCGTGATACCAGCGCATCACTATAACATTGGCAAGCTCATATCGACGACGTAGTACCTTACTGAGTGCAAGTGGCAGCACTTGTGGGTTTCTAATCGATGAAACTTTTTCCAATTCTTCGAGTAACTGAAGCACATTTGATGCCGCCTTTGCATGTTTCTCCGGCCTCTCTTTATTTTGAGACTTTCTTATATGAAGCGTAAATATGCTCATTAGTTCCGGATCACCTAATTGAGACGTGTTCTCGAGTAACTGCTGGTCGTGCTGCTCTATCTGGAGCTGTGCTTCTTTGTCCATGGCTCTACAGTTTTGTGTAGATAAACACGCACCATGGCCAGGACCTCGAAGTTCATCAAAAATTTGCGTGATGAGATCGGCATGTAGTGCTCCAAGTTGTTTATTAGCGTTTACCAAATCGGTCAACATGTTAATACTGGCTAGGAGATCCTGGGTTTCACCCGCTTCAAGAGTGTGCTCGAAAAGGAGTTGATAAAGCTTAGACTCCTGTACCTGCGAAATTATCTGCTGGTTGTCATTTACTCTATTTGTGCCTTTAGCATCTGTAATTAGCAATCGCTCTCGCAGGTTCTGCTCTGTTGAGTTCAGTGTAGGGGGGCTAAGCTCCACAATGTACTCATGACACCAGTCATTCAGCTCGGCAAATCGCCACCAATTGTCCGTAATGTCGCAGAAGCGCTTTATCGTGGTAAGGAGCAGCGCCATTGCAACGTTATGGTGGGGATTAATACACTTTGTCTCTTTATACAACTGAGTTAGCAAGAAGGCGCTCTGTAAATGCGGCGATGATTTAATTATGAAGTTCGATGCCAGAGAATTAAGGAGTATAAGACGCTTGAACTGTTCGTCCATGTGCCGCAGAAAGTGCATCAGCGTTGCCCGAAAGTTCTCTGCACTTGGTTTTTTCCCGGAGACGGTATCCTGGATTTGCCGTTCAAACTCAATCAGACGCTGATTAATGGGCTCTATGAGATCACGCAGACCAAGTACAAAGCACTGGAGAGTGCCTGTGGTTGCCTGACAACTGCTGGTCCGCGGAGAGTATTCATTTATTATATGACGTAAGTCCCACATAGCCTGCATAGGTGGCACCACTTGGGTTTCTAAGGTACCATGCAACGTGATCTACAACAAAGAAAAGATTTTAAATGGATGCTAAATTCCTATACAGTGAGTTTCGAAAATTGTACTTACGGCACTTATACTGGGGATAGAAACATTTTCACGGACTCTTATCGTTCTCTCATCTGGTATTACCTCAAAAAAACAGCAACTGTCTGGTTGAAAGAACATAAAAATTATTTCCCGAAGCAGACTGCTTTCTGTAGTAGTATTCGGCACTTCGAGCTTCTCTTCTGCATTCTTGTTCAAATACTGGACATATGCAATGGCAAAATTAGAGACAGGATCATCGTTTGGAGTTTTCACATAGATGTTTATGTTTTCACGCCACCAATGCGCATGGACTGTTTTAGGCAAGTGACTGGAATCAAAGACGCAAATTTTATACTGTGTCTGTGGTTTTGGTGGCTGCAACGGTAACAGTGATGGCATTGTGCACCAGTTTGAACGTTTGTAACGATTTTGATTGAAAGACAAAGTCCTTGGCAAAGTTACATCAAAGCGTATTTTGCACTGACCAGCAGTGATTCGTCTGACGGGTATAAATGTTTGACTGCCACTAGGGTAGTCCCTGGATTTCTTATATACTGCAGACATATTGTTCATCGGCAAGCTGGTTTTCACTATTACTTCAGGGTCTGACAATATCCCTTCATCGGTATCGGTGACATCCGACCAATCCTATATAAAATATAATAAATATACAAATATATTAAATAATTGAAAGTACCGGAAATCAGAATGTAACCTACGCTCAAGCTGCTTTCACTATCTGTTCTTTGCCTCAATAGTGGAATGAAGTCTTCGCTAAGTAAAGCAATCCAATCGATATCATCTTCAGCACTTGCTATTGCAGTTGAACAATTTTGAGAATCGGCTTTTTTAGAAGCGGCTTCCAGGGAATTCATTATATCCAAACGTCTTTGTGCCATAAGGGTTCTGTTGCGTCGAACATTTTGTACAGGCTCGGTGGCCAGGCTGAGCAAAAAGTCGAGCACAGCATATTGAATATCTACTTGATAATTATTTTCCCACAAGTCATTATCCATTATTTTTACACTCAGCTGATGAACGGCATCAGCATGATCAACCAAGCCCTCATACCGAAAACGTTCAACAATATTGTCGATGGACCGCCGAACTTCATGGCTATTAACACTTAAATATCGGCCGTGAAATAATTTTCGCAATGCATGCTGTTCAATCGAACGATAATCAGCTGCCGTTAACTATATAAAAGGTACGAATAATTTAATTATTTAGTGAATAGTAAAAACTGAACCACAGTATCAACTTACGTTGGGACCAGCCAAACATTTTATAAGTTTTTCGAATGCCTTTATTTTAAGCTTACTACGTGGATCTTCAGACATCATTTAGGTAAAGGCGTTGTCAAAATCAATGCTCCCCAGCTTAAAATGTGTGTTAAATTAACCATAAATAACAATTTGAACAACAACTGTTTATAAAACTTTAACTGTTTAAATTGTTTAATAATAGAATGTGACCAAAAATTTGCAAACAAAAAAAGCTGACAGAGTTGCCACCTTTGCAAGCTTATTATTGTCCCTAGACAAATATAGTGTGGCCAAAACATATTTGGATAACGTAAACAAAGAATCAATTACAACTCGTTCCAAAGTTATAAAAACCTTAGCAAAATTAAATTATGAAATATCCTACGTATGTCATTCTTGGCTCAGGAGGCCACACCGCAGAGATGTGTAAAGTCAATCAAGCGCTGCTACAACAGGATAGCTACAATAAATACCAGCCAGTTCGGTATATTGTGGCGAGCAGCGATCAAACTTCAGTGCGCCAAGTGCAAGCTGCATTACCACCAGCACAGGACAATGACTTTATAATGGTTCCTCGTAGTCGTACTGTTGGTCAAAGTTGGATAAGTAGTATATTTACCACTCTGTGGGCATTACTCTGGAGTTGTTGGCTCATTTGGCGGGATAGGCCACAACTGGTGCTATGCAACGGACCCGGCACTTGTGTTCCATTTTGTTACTCTGTATATTTTTTAAGACTTGTGAAACGACTGCCCTCTCACACCAAAATAGTGTTCCTAGAAAGCTACTGCCGTGTTGAAAGTCTTTCACTGAGTGGTCGGTTGTTGCTGCCATTGGCGGATATGTTCGTGGTGCATTGGCCGGCGCTTGCAAAGAAATATTCCCACAAGAAGAATATTCGTTATTTTGGAAGAATTTTATAAGCTCTCTATTAAATTTAAAAAATAAATTCCAGACCAAAGTGTTGACACAAAAGATTAAGACTATATGTGACGAAGAAAAGATCAACTTTACAATAAATATGCTGTTTATTATTGTTTATATTGTAATACTAGAAATTTTATAACATTTAGATGAGTAAAAAAAATTAACGTATAATTATTATGTCCTCTTAATGAAACAAAACAATTAGCTTCATATGGGGAAAAAAAAGTTCTTAAAATTATTCTGCGGAAACATTCTTAATTTTAAATTTTTAGCCAATTTTTAATTTTTTTTGTAATGAAGTGTGAAATCAATACCAAAATATTCAAACAATACAATTAAAAAAGAATCTTTAACTTCTAATAATATAATTATGTGGAATAATTAAAGTATTCAATTATTTGCGTTTACAAATCTTTCGATGTGCTTCTAACTGATGACCATGGAGCTCCTGTCCACATTTAGGACACTGTACAGTTGTCTTGTGGAGACTCCATTGACGACGTTGACGAGGCGTTAATTCAGAAGGACTCGACATTTCCGATTCGCTAGATGAGCTAAGCATTAATTTGTCGATTTCCTTGTCTGAATAGCCCGAACTCTTAAGAATTTGACGCTTAGTGCTAGTTTTACGTTTTGTAGTTGTTTTAGCATTATTAATATCATGGCTGGTGCCGGGTAGCATTTTCATTCCTTTAAAAATTGGAGGAGGTACTCTTATGGTAATACTACAGCCATCTAAATGATTGTCGAACTCAGAGCGCTTCATTTTATCGAAACATATGGGACAGGTGGTAATATCATTGGCTGCATTATACTTGTAGCTCGATCCAGTTGGCACCACATCATTCTGGAGATTAAACTCCTTCAACAACGTATCCTCTCCAAAAAAGTCATCTATTATAGATTGGTCAGCCAGCTCAGCAGCCACCGATAAGTCATTGCCGTTATCGGCATTATCATCATATTCGTCGTCGATCATTATAATGTCATCGTCACTGTACAGTGATTCCTCTTCCATAACCTCACGCTTAATACTTATAGTCCTCTCTAAGCTACTTAAAATCTGTGGCTTTCGTTTTGTTGGTAGCTGCGAGGAGTCGGGTTCATCTTCGCTGTCTGAAATAAGTATAGTCGCAGTAACAACATCTCGAACCATGACATCATCGTCATAGGATTCCCAAGAAACAAGATCTTTGCCCTCGCAATGACGTTTGCTGGGGTTTACGGAATTTTCTTCAGTTTTATCATTTGTTTGGCTAAAACGCTTTGACCAAATTTCACGCAAATGATTCGGGTTGACAGGTTTGGCTGAGGTATCGCTACTAGTGTCACCACTTGTCATGCTATATCCTTTGCCTTCCATTACACTAGCCGAACGGTTACTTTTTTTTGGTGTATTGTCATTCCTGTTGCTATCGCCTGCAATATCTTTAAAACCAAAAATGTTTCTTTGGTTTTGCTTGTTAGAGCCTGTTTGGAAGCCAGCCAATGGTTGATTTGACAACCCAGGATAAGAAGTAGGCGGGAATGCGGTAACAACGCCTTTAGTTTGGCTCACAGCAGTCATCACATTTGTGGATGCTGTCGAATTGCCGAAATACTTGCGTATATCATCAGCAGACGAAGTTTCCTTGTGGGATTTTTTCACGGTTTTGGTCATTGTTTTTTCCAATGACTTGGTCTTTGACTTTTCAGGTCCGCTTATTTTTTCAAAAGTTCCACTACATTCACGCTGATGTTTGTCCCACCATTGATCGTTGGGTCCTGGTGCGCGGTTTGAAGTGCGCTTCACCCAGCCTTGAAAAGGATGATGATGTTGACAAATGCCATTACAGCGCCATATGTGAGTCTTGTAGGCGTTTACTTCGTCGTGAAAGCTATGATACACGGTAATATTAGTGCCAGCTACCTTATTAATGGTGTTCATGATGCGCTTGAAGTTAGGACCATGTCCCCCATTGCCTTCACGTATGTTAAGCACAAAACAAAATGCATGTATCATCTCGTGCTGCAATATGAAAAATAGTTAAATATTTAAATTAATATTTGTAAAGTTTTTGTGACTTTGTGATCATTTACCAGCAATGTTTCAACCAAATCCTTGCGAGGGCGCAACTTTAGCAATGGTTCACTCAGACGTATTATTATTTCTTTAACATATCTATTTCCACGTTGGTAGCAAATGCCAGCGCATGAATACATGCGTTTGCTCCATTCCACCATAACGGCGCCCAGACGACTTTGAAAGAACTTTTCATTGAATCGCGCAAACATTCCAAAAACATCAGGTGTTGGGTCGATGAGCTCCCACTCCGGGTGCACCAAATTCTGTGTTTGATCTAAGTAATTGTTGAAGTTAGCTGATGCTTTAGCGGTAGTTTCTTTACTCTAAGGGAATAGTAACATGAGATACTATCAATCTATTATATGTATTATGCATATTTACTTGTCCTGGCTTCGGACGTGAACTTTTAATGTTGTTGGTCATATCGAGTGGCTTGGAGACCTGTTTGTTGACATTTGAATCATCATTGCTATCATCAGCATTAATACACTCAGCGTCTAGATCGGCTTGCATCTTCAGTGCCAATTGATAATCTTGTGCTGACGCTTGTGATTGTTTATCCTTTAAATATGAAGTTAATTTAGTGTGAATTGCATTGCTATAATTATAGTTTACCTTTGGAAAGTTATTGTAGTCATTTGAAAGATCTTTGTTTAAATCTTTTTGCAATTGCAATGCAAACAAATAATCGGGATCATCCGACATTTTAAAATAAATATTTAAGAGAACAGCAGTTCTTTAAAACTGCGAATAAAATCGCGGCTAGAGATGTCAAAATCTCAGCTGTTCTTGTGGTATGTCTGGCAGCACTGATGAAAAATAAAACCCGTACTGATGGCGATAAATCGATTTATCGATATCTAACTAAACGCATTTCAAACTATGTTATAACATATCAAAGAATAACGCATCTATAAAGATATCAATCAATTCAAGTAATTTAAACAAGAGCTATCTTTTAATTTTTTATACAAGTGATAAAATAAATGGAATTATAAAAAAATATATGTGAATATTATTTGTTCAACCAATCAAGTCGTGTAACCCAAAAAGTAAACCTATGGCGCCCGAAGGAAACTATAATATACTTTTGTTCTTTGAATATTAAGAGTACTGCACAAAAATTATTATAGTGAATAATTGTACTTAGTTTCCACCAATGAAAATGCGATGTCCGACAGGTAATTGGTATACAAAAGGTGTTAACTTTAGTTATTTAAATAATATGAAATGTGCACTTACCGTTACTACCGAGTAAAGTTTTTAAATAATAATTGCCAAAAAGATAAATATAATAATAAAATATTTGTTGTGATGTCTAGTAAATAAATTACAGAGACCTACTTTAGTTATACATCCAATTAAAAAACTGAAACGTTGTGTCATTTGATAATGTTACTGCGATAGGTAATGTATTGGAATAAGTTAATTCTCCTAAACAAAATAAATAAAAAACAAAAGGTTTATTTTACATTGCATAATTTCACTTTTAATAATTGAATTAATTAAATGGAGAGTGGGAAACAATAAGGAGGAACTGGGAATAAGACACAGCGGTGACAGCCCGACGAGACATAGCCGAAATTTGATGAGTATCAGGCGACTCAAAGTAATTTCTACATAAATAAATAAAAATGAAGTTTCAAACAAATAAACTGCACGTAAATAGAGCGCAGCAAGATCTAATAACTTTCTTACATGGCTGCAGTGATTTAAACAAAATTTGCTCAATATGCCGTTTATTTAAATTTTATTCATTTGCACTTTCAACGGCTCATCAAGGCATTCTTAGCTACTGTGTAAACATTATCGTTTTACTGTCATATAATTCTTTTGAATTTTATATCATAGGGCTCATATGGCAATATAAGCTTTAAAAACAATAAACTAGAAGGCAGCTGCGGCAACCTCAGGGCAGGGAAACGCGTGGTGGGCGTGTGGGAGACGCCAGCGCTTTAGTCGGCCACTGTCTTTGGAGTCTAGGCAGGCTCTAAGCGTGTCAATAGAAAAGAACTTGATTAAATCATGAATACAAATAAAGTCTAGTTAAATATTATATTATTAAATATATAAATAGCAACAAGTTAATTATCATTCAGTATTGGAATCTGACTTATTCAACATAAACTTCACACGTTTCTAAAGCTCTAAAAGCTCCACTCTTTAAAGTTACAAATCTTGTAATTATTTTATTTAATTGCTAACTGCACAAATTCAGTAATAATATACGACATATATATATTTAAATTTTTATAGTTTTGAAATTTAGCTCGGGAACTTGGAAGCAACAGTATACATCATGTACAATGCTCAATTAAAAACTCGATTGATCCGAACGATAAAATCTATTATATAAATAAATATAATGTTAATCCACTTATTTAAAGCAGAGGAGTTGATAAAATAATTGAATTTCCAAATGGTTCACATTCAAATGACCAGAGTCAAGATGTAGCCAGCTACAACTACTTAGTAATTGGATCAAGAATTGATAAGGATATCGCCTTGAGAGTAAGAACATTTAAATGAAGAAAAAAAAGTAAAATAAAATAATACATTAAAAGTCGACTAAAATTTGTTAGAAAGAAAATTAAAAATGCTTCAGAACACTGCGTTTGGATCTTTGGCGATTGGTAGCCACAGTTCCAAGGACATCACAATAATATTAAATTCGTGGTCAAATCCCTATCAGATAACTTGCCTCGAGGACGAAAGTTCAAACCATTTGGATAATTTCCGCACAAAACCTGATGCAATGCCAGAGTGTAAGGTGAAGCCCATTGGCTATGAGGCCAAGTGTAAGCTTGGCAGTGACTGGAAACACAAGTATGACGTAACTATGCTTCAGCAACGACAACGCATGATAAAAGGATATCTTATGCACTTTAATATAAACTCATTGCGTCATCACTACGGCCATTTTAACGGATCACCTATTAACCCGAAGCCCAATAGTATTGTCGAGGGTATTAAGTGCATTTGGAGGCGTGACGAGTCTATGCAGGCGTCATTTGACTGCACCAATGGCACTTGGGGCATGAGTGAGGCCCAGCAGCACGAGGAACATAGTAAACTGGAAAAACTACTTTATTACCTCGAATCGAACTGGTATCATCGTAATCGGTCCTTCACGTATTCGTCAATAACAAATAACAACTATATGCAAATGCGCAACTCAACAGGATTTGGGTATCAGAACTATACAAATCAGGTACAATCTGGCCTTTCATTACTGAAGTCCTGCAAACACCTTTGTGGTGGTAGGTCGAACTGCAGCTTCAAGAATTTTCAAATGAATTATAGGACCTATCAAAAAGAGCGCCATTATCCACCGGATCAGTGGAAGCATTTCTATAAATATAGTGACAATATCAGCAGCTCGACTCCAAACTTTTGCAAATATTGCGTTCATCTCAAGAGCTCGAATAGAAGTAGCATCCTTCAAGCAACTAACAGCATAAATAACAGTAACATGGATATGTCAACTATCTGGCCAGTAGATCTTAATACAGCTCAGAGTTATGCTATTCCCGATGGCGCAATACACAGCCGCAATCATTTTCTATCTTCTCCAATGGGATATAAATCGGTGTCAAATTTCTCCACTTTATCGCCGCGTTATCCTCAATCGCTTAAGTTAGGAAACAAACTAACGTTTTCATTTTCGGGCAATGGCCTCAATAGATTTCAGGTGACTATTAGTTGCACTTCATTTACTCGATTGCCTATTTTTATGTACTTTAATTATTTATCTTCTTATTAGAAATCTTCATTACCAACTATTACCCAGCCACAATTACGCCAAGGAGATGTTCCCCAGCCCAGTGACTCGAAGCAATATATGCTACACTTTCCACCTTTGCCAGCGCCACACCAACAACAAACCAATTTGATACGTAAAAATATTATTTCCAAGCCAGGTAACTATGATTAATTATATTCCCAAGCCAGGTAACTGTGATTTATACTCAATTATAAAAAAGCTACCATATTTTTGCATTTATCTTATACCCTACAAACAGAATCAAATTCCAAAGCCATGAAATAATTCGTACTTCTTTTAATGTACATGTTGTGGAGGAACTAATTGTTTTGCGATCATATTATAATTACAATTTTATATATTATATTATACAAATTATTTTGATTGAAATAATTAAATTGTTTTCTTCAACACGTAACTCAAATATTTTTTTTTAGTTCTTGGTTATTTAAGGTGCTGTAAGTGAAATATTAAATTAAGTATTGATTTCAATTTATGTATAAATTCTATAAATACATTTTTTAATTTTATTTAAGCTTACGAAAAGTACCAAGCTTTCCATTGAATGCAAGTATAATTCCGCCACAATCCTAGCTTTAATTTAAATTAGTCTTCGGTCATTACTCAACACTCGTTAAGTAAGCATTTTTAAGCACTGGCCAGCTGATTCGATAACATATTAAATACCAAATATATCGGGTACAAATGCCGAGCAGTGAGATAGTGAACCAAAAGTTGTTGTTTAAGATACCAAAATAGGCGTTGGAATATCTAAAATTTGCAATAATCGTATAACGTACTAGCTTTAAGATCAACTATTTCCGAAAAGAACTGACAGATTGAAATCTATTTCGGAATGAGTCTTCCAAGCGATAATTCGCACAAGGCCTTTTTTGAAAAAATGCATAGGTAAGCGAATGAGTAATCTACATATATAATGAAGAACTAAAGGATTGTTTCTCCTGGCAGTGATGGTCCACGTAATCTTCGACAAATATTTGAGGACGATGACAAACCGTTAAAGGGGGAGTCCAGCAACCTGCGATATCAACCGCAATCACGCAAACTGGAACAAGGCGATGAATTTAAGAAGTCTCCTGCTGAACTGCCAGACAATAAAGATATAAAACCGGTCCAGAACTGGACAACTGTTGTTGCCAAGGTTGTATTCGGCTACAAAGGCAATAATAAAATTGGACGAGTTGGAGTAGCGCTCTCAGTCTCCGCTTCCGGAGGTGCAAAAATTTTTATATACAAAAGTAAAAGTCAACTGCTTAGCACGTTATTACTGAAAGGAACGGCGACGTCAGAGACGTCTCCAGGAGATGCGGCTAAAGTTATGCTGCGCCAATCTTACCTGCAGTTCTATGATGACGAAAAGACTTTTTGGAGTTTATGTTTTGTATCACCTGGAGAGGAGAAAGAATTCATAAATGCTTTGAATAATATAGGAGTAACTATACAGAGACTTGACAACGAAAACGCCAATTTAAACAATGTAGTTTCAAACTCTGTCCCTCAACCTATTTTGGCAACACACACAAATCAGCCGCAAGTTTCTGTGGCCAAGGGAGAAAAATCCGGGCCCACTAATACTGGTGAAAGTAAAAGCGAACTTATTTATTTAGCACAAGAATCAAATTTTGTACATGTACAGCCAACCAAGAAAATCACTGTGTCTCCTGTGAGTTTAAGCAGTGTAACACAAGGGAGTACAACACAAGAAAAATTTATAAAGCCGACAGTTAGAACCACGGATGTGCATCGTGAAGAGCAACATAACACAAGCAGTGATGTGGTGGATGATTCTTCAGTCATGCCGCAAAACAATTCCAATACGCAAATCAATGAAAGTCTCATCCCGACGTCAGGACAAAACGATCGGCCTACGGTGCAAAAGGCAGATGCACTGCGCCAGCTCATGAGTCTGCTTGTAAGCAACAATAGCACAAAACGAATACCCAATGAGTGTCAGAATGCCACACGTGAAGTGATCGATAACGAAGATGAACTACTGGAGTTAGAACAAAAGCTGTTGGACATGAAAAAGGAAAATAGGTCGCTCCTGAAGAGTCTAAAAGCTAAAGAGCAAGCCTTCGTTGATCTGCGAGACTCCAGCAGTATTGTGTATGATGAGCTTGTGGCCCAAATCAATGAACTGAAGCTCCAGAACTCATCATTAACTGCATGCACATCAGAAAAAGAAAAGGCTAAAAATGATAACATCCTAGCGAATTGTTCCTTGTCCTCTTCGTCGGATACTGTCTGTGGTAAATGTACTCAACACTTGACCACGATTGATGAGCTGCAAAAACGCGTAGCCTCATTAGAAGACACGCTGCAGAACTTAATGAAAAAATGATATGGCCTGACTCTCAAAATTTACAACCGATTTGTATTGTGAGAGATTGTGTATTATGTATTATTTGTATGTTCGCATTTAGTTTCGTTAAGTGCATTGTGTATAATGTGGTGGGTGATAATACTTAAAATAAATATGTAGTTAGTAATTTATTAAATTCTATAATCGATAACAAATGTTCAGACTTTATGCGTTCCACGTATACAGAAATATAAAATTCCATTCAATTTCGCCAGTACTTCTTTGTGTACCTTGCGCCGGAGTGTTTCTGCTTCAAAACTCTGGAAATGGGCTGGTCTCATGTTTCAAGGCTTAGTATTGCCAAGAGGTTGATTACATATAAATAGTGGCGAAATCATGGCGTCCTAGCCACTCAATATATGTATATATATTTTTTGTTATATTTGTACTTATATGATTCATAATGTATTTCTGACTTGAAAATGTGAGCCATAATGATTTTTAAAATTATTTATATGTATAATACGTCTGATTTACCAACTTCATGCGTTCATGCGATTGATAAATAATGAAATGAACGAAAAATGAATTTCAAACAATTAAACTTTTTTGTACAAACTATTTTGTTGTATTTGCAAATAATATACCACTTAGAAGGGGATCAAAAACTTATGCTAAGATCTGTCTACATATGTTTCAATGTGCATTTGAATATGTGCTATTGTGTGTGTCGGTTGTCTGTGTGTGTGTTATGTATGTGTGTCATTTGTGTGTGTGTTTGTGTGTGTGTGTGTGGCATCGAGCAGGCAGTCTGTTATCGGTTGGGGAAGCGCTGGATAGCTGAGTTGCCGGCTGTGCTCAATTGGCTTCACATGCATGAGGAATATAGTACTATATCTAGCCTAGGTAGATCGTTTTTAACTAAACGGGTAACATACTAAATGCAGTGAAGTGCTTTGGGTAGTTGTTGCTAGTAGGTGCTGCTGTCGCTGAGGCTGCTGAGGTAACTACTGGTGCCGGGTACACTGGAACCACCGACGCGATGACGCTTACGTTTGGCCTTGGCCTTCTTGCGCCGTGGGGCTGTCGTTTCTGCTTTTCTTTTGTATTTTCCCTGACGTTTCCTCTTTCTACCATACTCATCCGACTCGCTGGTGCTCGACTCTTCGTTATCACTAGAGTCTGATTCCGTGCCGCTGCTAGATGAATCCGATTCCGAGCTTGTTGAATCGCTATCTGAACTTGTGCTGCTGCTGGGAGATCGGTGACGCTTTGATTTCTTGCTGCTACTCTTACTCTTGTGTTTTTTAGTAGTGTCCTTGCCGCTCTTTTGTACTTTTGAGTCCTCGCCACCCCCGCTGCTTTTTTTGTGTTTCTTGTTCTTTTTTTTGTGTTTCTTGTGTCGATCGGTTTTTGTGTTTTTTTTCTTTTCTGTGGCAGATGTTGACTTACTGCTGCTTTTCTTGCTGCCGCTGACTTTCTTATCTTTCGTTTCTGTTGCGTGCGAAATATCACTGCTACCGGCATTTTTTAATTCCTGAGCACGAAGTTCGGTAAGCGGAGTCAAGTAATCGAGCTCGGAGTCCGAACTAGTACTTTCAACGTCAAGCAGAATTTCTTTGTTGGGATCAACCTTTACAAGAGTTAGTAATGCGCATTAAAATTCGATGTACTTTTTGTGATTATGTTGCGGCGTTTGCTTACCTTGAGAAAATTGCGGCATTGGTACGTCAGGTGACCAGCATAGCCGCACTTTTTACAAGCTGCTCTAAGGGTGTCCTTGTTAGCATTTGATAAAGGAAAGTTCATTTTGTTTCTCTACTTGGGATTTCCTCCTTCTTTAAAATTATTTAGCCATTTAGTGACGTGAATGTGGCTAAGATTGTTTTACACTAACCACCACACGGGGACTGTTTTGTTGTTTAGTATACATCGATTATCGATAAAACAGGGTGCGATAGATAACAGGGCAATAAACTCGCTCTAACATATTTTTTCTATTGCTTCAAATATTAAAAAAAGGTTTTCAAAAAAACAACATGTATCATGAAATTAAACATCAATTAATTTAACAATTTTTTTAATCTTAAGTTTTAATTTGAAGTAGCCAATTTTATCTGCACATATGTTTCTATATTATTTCAGTAATACATAATCTTATAATCAAAATAAAAAAGAATGGTGATTTTTAAGCTTACAAAATACAATTGATATTATTTTTAAAATTTTTTTGCAAGCAATTGTTAAACTTTGTTAAACTTTATCTATGATTTTTAAATGTTTAAATTCTTTAACTTGTTATCGACCGAGGTCGATATTCTTATCGTACTCGTGGACAATTGTTATCGAACAGTAACATAAATTTTACATTGCCTGTGCTTGTTTGGTCAGGTTTGCTAAAAAATTGCCAATTGATGTAGACAATTTAGCAAATCGCTGACAAGTGGAGTGTATCACCATCAGCAGGTTTCAAACGACGACGACGACGACGTCGACATTTTCACTAATTTTACACGGTCGCACTTAGAGCAGAAGCAGAAGAAAACAATAGTAACAGCAGGGGAAGTGACAAATTTATTAGAGAGATGCAACAGAACACGGCGAGCAATCCATTTTCGGTAGCAGCCTACGGGGATCGACCTACTATGGGCCTGGATGTGGAATTTGGATCTGATCCAGCCAGTGGAGCGGCGTTTTTTCAAAACGACGGACGTAAGCATGACGATTTAAAGCAAATGCTGGACAGTAACAAGGATGGGCTCAAATTGGAAGCAATGAAAAGAATCATCGGGATGATAGCAAGGGGTCGCGATGCCAGTGAGTTGTTTCCAGCTGTTGTGAAAAACGTTGTCTCTAAGAACATTGAGGTGAAAAAGCTGGTATACGTTTATTTGGTTCGATATGCCGAAGAGCAGCAGGACTTGGCACTGCTCTCTATATCCACATTCCAGCGCGCTCTTAAGGATCCCAATCAACTTATACGTGCGTCCGCTCTTCGCGTTCTCTCTTCCATTCGGGTTAGCATGATTGTGCCTATTGTTATGCTTGCAATACGCGATAGTGCCGCTGATTTAAGTGCATATGTTCGAAAAACCGCGGCCCATGCGATCCCAAAACTTTACTCCCTCGACCCAGAGCAGAAGGATGAGTTGGTTACGGTTATTGAAAAACTGCTGTCAGATCGTACAACTCTGGTTGTCGGCTCCGCCGTGATGGCCTTCGATGAGGTAAGTGCGCTCTTCTGCATGACACTTAAGCAATTGTTAGATTACTCTCATCTTTTGTCCAGGTGTGTCCGGAGCGTGTCGATCTTATACACAAAAACTATCGAAAGCTGTGCAACTTGTTGGTGGATGTGGATGAATGGGGCCAGGTGATTATTATAAATATGTTAACGCGATATGCACGCACACAGTTTGTGAATCCAAATGTGGATGAGGAGCAGACCCAGGGCTTGGATGAGGATGGGATGGCAAACGAACGTTTTTATGATGAGTCCTCCAATTCCAGCAGCAATGCTGAAGCTTCCAGTGATGATGAAGCGGCTCCTAAGCCACCCAAAGCTAAGGGAGCAAAACCAACCAGCAACAACATCAACAACAATGACAATGATAACGATGCTGACAACAGCACCTACCACATTGATTTGGACCATCGCCTGCTGCTTCGGCAAACAAAGCCACTACTGCAGTCACGCAACGCATCAGTTGTCATGGCAGTGGCACAGCTTTATCATCATGTGGCGCCCCGAAACGAAGTGCAACTAATTGCCAAGGCTCTTATTCGGTTATTGCGTTCACACAAGGAGGTGCAGAGTGTGGTACTCAATTGTATTGCTTCGGTGTCATCAAGACGCAAGGCCATTTTTGAGCCGCATTTGAAATCCTTCTTTGTGCGCACCAGTGATCCCACTCATCTAAAGCTACTGAAGCTGGACATATTAACTAATCTGGCATCTGCCTCAAGCATCTCTCTAATACTGCGCGAGTTTCAAACGTACATCTCTAGCAGCGATCGCCCGTTCGTTGCGGCTACCATACAAGCCATTGGACGATGCGCCGCTAGCATAAAAGCGGTAACGGAGACCTGCCTTGGCGGCTTGGTGCATCTTCTTTCCAATCATGATGGTAAGATATATGCCCTTTGCGATTGGTTTCTTTTGTTTCGGGTACTAATCCATAATTTTTACAGAGCATGTGGTGGCCGAGAGCGTAGTGGTTATAAAGAAGTTGCTGCAAAGCAAGGCCGCAGAGCATTTCGAGATTATAACACAAATGGCCAAATTAATTGATTACATCAATGTGGCTGCTGCGCGGGCTGCGATTATTTGGTTAATTGGAGAGTACAATGAGAAGGTGCCGCTTATAGCACCGGATGTGCTAAGGAAGATGGCCAAATCGTTTGTGGATGAGCAAGATGTGGTAAAGCTGCAGGTACTCAACCTTGGTGTTAAGCTCTATCTCACGAATCCAGAACAGACATCACTCCTCTGTCAATACGTCTTCACGCTCGCTCGCTATGATACCAACTATGATGTGCGTGATCGGGCGCGCTTTTTGCGGCAGTTTATCTTTCCGGCAAGTGGTAATAGTACCGTACTCACCCAGCATGCACAGCAGATATTTCTGGCGGCCAAACCAGCGCCAATGCCAGAGAGCAAGTACCGCGACAGCAACGTCTACCAATTGGGATCTCTTTCCCATTATTTAAATATGAAAGCGACGGGATATAAAGAACTGCCCGCATTCCCAGATGTGGCACCTGATTCTAGTGTGCGTAATATTGCGGGCTACATGCAGGAGAAGCTGCCTAATGACAGCCCGGGTCGCAGTAAAACATCATCAACGAACACTTCCAAGGGACAGCGGGAGAAGGGATTCCTGTCAGAGTCAGAAAAGTCGTCTGCATATTCTGAATCAAGTGGTGACAGCAGCAGCAGTAGTTCCAGCAGCGAAGGTTCCTCTGGCAGCGAAAGTGAAGATGAGCCAGATAAAGCACAAAGTAAAGACTCTAAGGTGGCTGCTGTAACGCCAAATCTCTTCGAGGCAACTACAAGCAGTCTGCCTGCCGCGGCCACGACAGGCAACAATAATAACAACAACGCCGACAGCGATTCGGGAACGTCGGACAGCGCCGAGTCATCATTTTACAGTGGTAGCAACAGCAATGGTGAAAGCAGTGAGTCGGGCAGCGAAACCGAAAAGGATCCAAAGGCAGCATCATCACAGACTGCAGCCGTTCCTGAGAAGGAGGAACCGTCTAAGGAACAGGCGCCTGTAAAGAGCAATTTGGATCTCTTGCTGGATCTGGACGACATACTGCCAATAGGGCCAGTAATGACACCATCGCTGGGAGGCTTTCTAACACCTGGTAAGCAAGACTAAACATTCCACTGAATGCCCATAAATCCTGTACTCCTCCAACCCAAGTAAATAATAAACACACAACACACAGAGATTTAAAGCTTTGAAGCTATTATTTATTATGCATCGCGAATTGCAGGTACACCGATGATGTCCGGACAAGTGGCACTACAGCCACAGCAGGCACGCAACCGCATCGACCTGGTTACCGCATCGCACATTGAGTATAAGCATAAGGAACTGCTCAACAAGGTCACTGGCCACGGACTGCAGCTTTCGTATCGCTTCACTCGTTCGCCGCATTTATACTCAGCTACAATGTGCTCCATTGAGCTGCAGTTCCAGAACCGTGGTGACAAGGAGATAACCAGTATATGCATGGGCCAACAGACACTGCCACCGGGAATGCATCTTAGCGAATTCGCTCCGATAGCCCAGTTACAGCCAGATCAGATTTCGAGTGGTATTTTGGGAGTGGACTTCAATGATACAACGCACGCAATTGACTTCGAGCTGGTGTCCAGTGCAGGGAAGACGCGCGTTCAGCTGAAGCCACCAGTGGGTGAGCTCATACGTTCGGTTCAAATCGGGGAGAGCTGCCACCGGGAGGAACGTGGCAAGTTGCGCGGCATGAACGAGCATCAATGTGAGCTACATGGCATGCGGCGGGAACTGCTTGATCTGACAGCTGTGAAGCAGAAGGTCTTCGAGTGCATCAATGTGGCGCACACGTTCAGTTCGGCGACAGGAGAGCTACACTGCTTTGCCGGACAGACATTAAGTTCGAAGAGTCTCGTACTACTCACCCTGCATTGGCAGAAGGATGACGCACTGACTTTGTTAGTCAACTGTGAGAAAATGGTCATTGGTTCAATGGTGCTTAACGATCTGCGGAATGTCCTCCAGTTGAGTTTCTCTATGTAATCCAGGATGGCGGTCGTTAACAAATTTCAGTTTTTCTCAAAGAAAGAAGCCAAGCTCACACATATACCTATATACATATATTATACACACATAAATTGAATACTAACTAAAAACTTTGTTATTCTCACTCTGAGACCCCTCGCCCAGCAAATGGGACAAATATTGTAAAATGAACAAATTGAATCTTAAGCAGCATTACATGGTTTCCATGGCCCACGCAATTAGAACAAAGCCGTAACGTTACGTAAATATAAGTAAACACCAATATTCCACACATATACATATATGATTTTACACATTTACATGTATTTAAGTATACATTATAGACTATCCCGATTGCGATTCCAAGGAGGTCAAGCAGCAGCGCCCAAAACATATGAAAATTTTAATCAGTCTTCGCCCATCAAATATTTAAGTCCGCATCCTTCTGTATGCCTTGTGGACGAGTGTATCTATTTTATAGCGTGTGTGTGTGTGTGTGCGTGTATGTGTGTGTGATTGTGATGTAATTTCAGGCGTAGCTCTTTAAATGTCTAATAATATTGTATCTGTACATTCGTCTCTGTATCATAACTCTAACTGTAAAACTTGGTGTAATGTGTTTTTGATGTTGTAACTCTGTTGCCTTTGTGCTCTATGCGGCCTTTCTCAAATCTTAGCAAACATAAAAAATGTTTACCAATATACGTGTGTGTGTTCATAAGGACCGCAGCTTAGCTACAAAATATACATATTGCATTTGAGGTGGGGCGGCTAGCAGCAAGCTAATTATCGAAATGTTAACTGAATTGTTGCCTATTTTACTCGCATGACAAACTGAAAATTCTTATACATAAACAACATTTGATTTCGCTACTAAATGATAAATTTACAAATAATAATATTCTTTATATATACTATATACCATGAACTATATACCATATACCATATACCATATACCATACATTATATACCATGTTTACCATATACTATATATACGACATACATATGCCTATTATTTGCCTATGGATGTGTCGATGAGTGCACACATATGTGAAAATGTGTCTGTATGTGTTTTTTGCCCTAAGCTTTACTTTCCGTTTTGCGTAGCATAGAGTTTAGAAGACGCAAAACCTGTTGTTATATCTGTATATGTGTGCGTGTACATATGCGAGTGTACAATGTCTATAAGGAAGATTTTGTAAAAAGATAAATTGAAAGACTATTGAAAGCCAGCCAGTTAGCAGTTCAACCTAGAATAGGAGCCTAGCTCCAACTTCAATCAATTTTACATTTGGGACACGATCATTTACATATATGTGTATGCATATATACATATGTATATGTATATATGTACTTGAATCGGGCCACTTACCAATAATATAATAACCGTTTCCTACGCCAGCTTTTTCAGCTCCCGATGCTACAAGAAGTACAATCTTCTTTGACACAAAAGAAGAAAAAACAAATAAAAACAAAATAAATAAAAACAAAAAATTAACACATTATAAATGTCAAAACTTTCAAAGAATATTTTGTTATTTTCATTATTGGCTTTTTGGATTATTTCGAGAATTAAACAATTAAATGTTAAATGTTTAAATATTTTATATAATGTAAGTAATCTAGTTTGTATCTCATAAATGCTTGGCTAATCCAAGTTCAATTATTGATGAAACATTTTTGAATAAATATTATATTGTTTTGCTTTTAAAACCTATGCCAACCGGAAACGATTATTTAAATACCAATCGATAGACATTTACTTCCCTTCTTCCCATTTGCGCCCATAAAATAAAAGCAATTTCTTGTTTATTTTTAATAATATTTTTTATTCACGCTTTTTTTTCCGTTGCTTTGCTCTGCATTGCATTTAGCTTTTGATTCGAATTTTGACCTGAACTTAAACTTGGATCTGAATTTTTATTTGGAGTTTCACATGCGGGAAGTCAAGATCGACGTCCATTAGTCTCCTGCTTGAAGCTTCGTTGCTGTTGAGCTTTTGATTTTACTTGTGGAGCTTTTCCCGTAGCTGCTGGCACTTAAAGAATATTTCATTTTTTCTGCTGTTGTCTTTTCGGATCAAGTGGACATGAGGTGTGTGTGCACATTCATACATAAGGTAGAGGTATTAAATATTATATATAAATAATAATTAATATAATATATTAATTAATATATAAATACATTTCCTTTTTTAGTGCCAACGCTGCTTGGACGCACATTGTCATTGTCGGAATTTATTTTCAATTTTATTCTTTTGTAAAGTTTTGTTTTTGGTTTTGTTTTTCCTTTTGATTTTTGATTTTGTTTTTGTATTTGATTTGTATTTGTTTTTGTCTTTGTTTTTGCCTTGAATTTGCACAATTAAAAAGCTCAATTTTATGCTTACAATAAGTATAAACCATTAAGTTAAAGTTTGCTAGGTTACCTTTGGATTGGCTGCTGCTCTTAAAAATGTTTAGGTTATGTTTTGTATTTTCCCTCATTCTTGCTGAAGGATAAGCTTAACTGCTGAAATTGTTAAAAACAATGTGGGGAGCATTTGGTATAAGGACATTAAGACAGTCAGTGCTGCCGAAGATCCTGATTATGATGGATGGATAGGATAAGGTTGCTGCTGTCATGTGGATGATAGTGATGATGGGCACTGTGACTCCATTCCATATGAATACGACGGTCATGAAATTCAGAACAAGGCAAGGATCGACAAGTTCAAGTGAATACATATGAATATGAATGCATGTATATGTGTATGTATGTATGTATGTATGTATATGCATATGTAGAGTGTAGTAGGTTTGGCTTTAATGAGCAATGCATTCGCATCTTGGCTAATCGTATGTATGTATGTGTACGCATGTTATTATATAGTGTAGATATAGTATGTATGTATGCATGTAGGTAGGTAGGTAGGCAATAGGAGTATAGAATGATCATGATAGCGTTCAATATGATAAGTATGACGGCCATTGCCTTGCTCTTTATAGTTAGTAGTTTTTTGTTTAAGCTATTCTTTGTTATATTCGTATAATCATAGTCAGTGTTTATTTGTGTGTGTGTGTGTGTTGTGTGTGTGTGTGTGCGTGTGTCTGTGTGGGGGTATGTTATGTAGGGCACATACTTTGGTAAGTTCTTGTAATATTGTATATTCATATAATCCGACATGATTTTGATTCTGACCTAATATCATATAAAACTAGTTTGTTGTTTAATATAACTTTGTATATGTGTATGTATATGCAGGTATTTTCATATATATATTCTTTTATGTTATATGTATACACAATGTATGTATATATATGCACATACATATATATACATATACATATATATATGTATATATGCATTTGTGTATGTATGTATATATATTTCTTGTATGTCTAGGGATGATTTTTAATCACTTATTGTTACGTACGGTGTTTTGCTATAACATGCTTTGCTTGGACTGACTGACTGACCTTCTTATTAATCGTCTTATGATTTTGTTTGTATTTTTTAGCCTTTTTTTTTGTTAGCAAATTATTATAATATATGTATATTTAAATAATTTTTTTTAGCTAGTTTTCTCTTTAGCTTAGTTTAATAACATATTAAGCATAGTGTCTTAAGGTGTAGTTGTGTTTGTGTGTGTATATGTGTGTGTGTGTGCGTTGCAACAACGGCTAGTCCAGCGGCAGCTTTGCATTTAAGCTTTCGTAACGCTCTCAAACTCCAAAACGGACGGAGTGGTGTATAAGCCACATGAGCTGACATCACATCACTAAGACACGTGATGCGCGTGTAACGGCCTGCGGTGTCGTTATGCTGTTTGCTGTCTTACAATATGCCATGAGAGGGAGAGAGACATGAATATAAAGAGAGTAGGAGAGTTTCGTTCGATTTGCTGCTCACTTCACTTCCGTTGCGATGCCCATGTACATGTGTGTGTGCGTGTGTGTGTGTGTGTGTGTGTGTTGTTTCGAGAAGCTTTAAATCCATCGATTTGACTATATTATGTAAGTAATCCAAGATGTTTCCTTTCACTTTTTTCTCCATTTAATGGCCACGGGCTGCTCGATGTAATCGCAATTGTTATTTACATTAAGTACCGAATATCGATAAATACAGTGAAGTCGATAGTTCTAAAGCTCAAACATGTCTGCCATCGGCTTCATCAGCTTCATCTGCATGCCCTGTCGTCTGGCATAACGGTATCAGTATTTATGATCGTGCGCCCGATGGGCAGCATCTGAGGCTGACAAAGCTTTGCTGGCTATAAAATGTTTGGGGTAGTGCGCAAAGTGGAAACTTGTAACTGTAAGTCTAGCTTTTGTTTTTGTTTTTGTTTTTGTTTTTGTTTTTGCTTTTGTCATTTGATCGGTTCGAAAAACCTAAACACAGTTGTAAGCTATCATTAAGATATATGTATGTATATGTGTATATCTATATATCTATATAGTATGCTCGTTTGTATGCGTGTATCTCGCTATTTTAAGCGTTCCTTGTCTGCGCGATGTCTGCCGCTTGCCGTTTGCCGTTTGCCGTTTGCTTAATGCAATTTTGATTACGCAATTATTACTTCGTTATGTGATAATATATAGTATGTATATGTATGTTTCGTGTATATATGAGGCGGCATGCAGCTGTAGTAGTTGTATAGTGGTTGCTTTTGTCCTCGCCTAGTCATGCCCAGTGGACAAACGGTAGCTGCAATGACTAAGTCCGAGAAGCCCATGCCGGACTTAAAGCTTCTTATACCAGTACAGATAGTGTTCCCCATCCTCGACCATTAGCTCATCCACACCTGGAATTCAATCGGTTCGATTCATCGATGTATAAATAAGTAATCTTTTGGTCACGCTCAACTCACCAACAGGCGCAATAAGCTGATTCCCAGGTGTGTTGTTCGGATCAGGTAGCTCCGGCAATCGGTAGAGTAGCCAGTAGTGGTATCTGTGGAGAGGTTTCGGTTGTCGCCATTTCAGAGCCTTTCACACATTGTGGCTTAAATAACTTACCCCCGTGGCTCTTCCTTCTTGCCATAGAGCGTGTGAACGTAGTGTCCATTGGGCCATTCCCTCGCTTCGAATATGAATCTGTGAATAACATTGCGTTTATAAGGAATCTGAGATCCATAAAAGCTCATCCCTCGAGGGGACACAAACCTTGGATCTATTTCGGCAGCCTGGGTCATGGCTTTGAAGAAGCTCGTGTTCTTGGGCGACAGCAATGACAGTGAGAAGGCTTCGGTCACATTGGATCCCACCCATAAAGTGTAGGTATACGAGATGTTCTTGGCATCGGACTCTTCGGCCGAGGAACTCAATCCGAAGGGCAATGCCAGTTTCGGCTCTCCGTTCTCTACTCCAAAAGAGAAAAAAAATATATAAATAAAGGATGGAAAATGTGAAACTTGTGAAATCCTCCAGAAAATGGGGATTGGGGTGTTTACCTGTGGGATCGCTGCTCTCACGAATGACATGGTCACACTGAAGGGCACGTACCGCACCAAGGCCCTTCCAGCCTAAGGCTAGAATGATCTCGGCCGTGAGACCAACTCCAATGTCTGGCTCCTGACCATCCTGCAGGGGCTCCTCACTCCAGCCGCCATCCGCACGTTGGCGGTTGAGAATGTACCGCGAAGCAGCCGTGCGGTTCCAATGCCCGGCCGGATCGTTCTCCAGATCCTGTAGTGCCTGCATTGCGAGTGCTGTGCTCCGCAGAGATCCGAAGCCGCCATGTTGATCCTGCAGACTGGCCAGTCCTCGCGCCGGTCGCCGCACAAAATGCTGCAGGTGACGGTGACGATGATCGGTGACAATGCAGCGAAGTGCCAGTATGACCATTGCGATGGCATCGACGCTCTGATCCGTTACTCCGCTGGCTATGTCCAGGAGGCGGCGAATCTGCCGTTTCCGGACATGTGCCGCCGAGCTGCATGCCGACAATGTCGTCAATGCAAATTCAATGTCCTGCGAGGGCTCGTGATGCTGGAGAGTGGCCACCAAGTCGTGACCATGAAAGTGCTTGGGATCCTTGCAAAGGGATCCCAGCGCAAGCACATATCTCGCCAGCTTGTCCAGATTGAGCGGCTTGGGCAGCGTATGATGGCGATCGAGCATGGCCAGAATCTCGATTTCCATTTCCTTGACGGAAAGCGTGTCCTCGAGGTCCTGTATGACCTGCATGTGTGCATCGGCGTTGTCGTTCGGATCCCGCCCCCCGGATAGCTCCTTGGCCAGTATGACGACATGCGTATCGTTGCCCCAGCCGTAGTCGGAGGCACGTTTCTCCTTCAACCAATCGAGTGCCCGCAATATTGCCTCTTGCTCGCCTTTCGAGGGCGTGGCTGATCCAATTATTTCGTGTGGTGGCGGCGATAGCGCAGTTGAGGGTCCTGCAAGCGGAGTTGCTGCTGACATATTGCTTCCCCCGAGTGGCGTTAATGTGGCGGAGGTGTCTGATGTTGCCTCCAGCTGCTGCTGCTGCTGCTGCTGCTGTTGTTGTTGTTGTTGTTGCTGTTGCTGCTGCTGCAGTTGTTGCAGTTGCTGCAGTTGCTGCTGCTGCTTCTGCTGTTGCTGTGGTTGCTGCTGTTGCGGCTGTTGCTCGAGCTGTCGTTGTTGCTGCTGCTCACCAGTCGCCAGAGTGGCAGCTGCGGTGCTTGTTGTAGTCGTTGTTGTTGCAGCTGCAGCGTCTGATGTTGCAACAGTAATCGTATTGCTCTTGTTGCTCTGAGTCTGCTCATTGCTGATTTTTTTAATCTGGTAGTTGTTGTTGTTGTTGTTGCTGCTACTGTTGCTGCTGCTGCTGCTGGTGCTGCTGCTGCTGTTGCTGCCGCCGTTGCCACTACCACCACCACCACCACTGCCACTGCCACTGTCGCTGGTGGTCAGGCCCCCATAGTCGGTAGCCACTGGCGGTGATGTTGTACTTGCGCTCACCATGGCCCCAGCGTCCAGAGCAGCGGACGTCAGCGTCGCGTTCTCGGGGAGCGTCAGCGCCGGCAACATCTGGCAGCCAACAAGAGATAGAAACAACAGTGGAAACGAGACCATCTTGTTGTTGCCTCCTTTTCCTGTTATCGTAATGCAGTTCAGTCAGCTGGAAGAGAGGACGAAGGACGAATCGCAAAATTAGTGAGCAAAAGTCATAGTTTGTCTTAGAAAGAAAGAATCAAATGGGTGGAGGGGAGGGGGGGCGGTGGCAGTGGAATTCCAACCAGGAGGCGTTGCCTTGAACTGCATTTGCAACACGCTGCAAAATACAAGCACAGAAAGTGCTACGTACAAGCACACACACACACACACACATACAGGCATTCGTACACGAATGCCTCCATTTTAAATTGCATATTACTTTTGCCGGAAGCATGTATTTATCGATAGCAAAGACAAGAGATCGATAAACATGCACCGCCTGCGACCCAAAGGCTGCCACTGCTTTTCCCAGAGCATTCTGTCCGCAGCTTTGTGCGCCCATCCCACTGTCAATTAGTCATAGAATGTTGCCAAGCAGCACAGGCAGCAGACGACAGGCAAACACACCCGCCCAGGCACACACACACACACACACACATACACACACACACGCGCACAGTATGGTACAGATACTATGGCACAGGGGAGTCAACACTATAAGTCCTTGTTATTGGGTATTATGGGGTGGGGTCATCCTTGGATGGTGGCCGAGCCTTTGCTCCCTTTTGTCGCTTAACAATAAAAGTTAATTAAGTGGCAACAAAAGTGTTGCCGACGCTTACATAACACAATAAATATACGGAATGTGTTGCAGCTGCAAAATATATATTTTTTAATTAAATTAACGCCAATAACAACAACTTCAGCCCCACCAGCATGTGCATGTGCGTGTGCGTGTGTATATGTATTTACAGTGGCAATAAAAGCTCTAAATCTGCGACTGCTGCAGCAGCTACAACAACAACAACAACAACAACAATGGCGCCTGATGACTGCGCTTAATGTTTTCGTTGTTGATGCATTCACGTAATTAACTGCACTTTTACACTGCACACACACACACTGCACACACATACACACACACACATATACATGCATGCATGCATTTTCCTTCTTACAGGGACGCACGCGACACTTGCCCAACTTCAACTCCGTTGGGTTGTCCCCATCTGCTGCGCTTTTTCTTTGTGTTGCTTTGATGACGCTGTGGCTCCTTCTTTTGCTTACCTGCTGTGTCTTCGCCCCTCTCCCCTCTTCGACTTTTGCTTCTATCGTCTATATTCCTATTGTTGTTGTTTGATGTGGTTGTTGTTGTTGTTGTTGTTATTATTGTTGTTGTTCTTTTTCTTCTTGTGGTTACTTCTACAACTACTTCCTTTACTGCTGCCGTTGCCGTTGCCGCTGCCGCTGCCGCTGCCGCTGCTGCTGCTTCTGCTGCTTCTGCTGCTGCTGCTTCTGCTGCTGCTGCTGCGTTGCGTTTTGTGGGCTGTATGCTGTTGGCGCTGTCGATGTCGTTGTCGTTCTCGATGTCGATGTCGTTGGCGTTGTCGTTGTCGTTGTCGTTGTCTTTGTCTTGTCTTGTTACTGCTGATGTCTATTGATTTTTTATGCCCAGTAAGGCTCCAAAAGGACGACTACTCGACTAGGCGACTAGGCAACGTTTATTTAAATATGTTCAAATATTGCTTGAGGTTGTAGTTGTACACGAATACAAAGGCAAAAACAGACAGGGACGTACCCACAAACGGCACAACACAGCAAAACACAACACTACACACGCTCGCACAATCAATAAATTATGAATGACTAATTTTAGTTGTTGTTGCTGTTTTTTTTTGTTGTTTTTGTTCTTTTTTTTTATGTAATCGCGCGCACAGGAAACCGCAGGGCGCAACGTAAAAAAATAAGTATTTGGTTGTTGGTAGTAAGTATTAAGGCGTCCGTCTGCTTGGTGGTAGTTGAGGGTGGGCTTTCTATAATTGCTAATAACGGTGTGAAGTGACAGGACGTTGTGGTGGCAGCATTTCGGCAGCTTGCACGCACCCACGCTTACTCACAGGCACGCACGCACACACACGCACACACACACACACACTCACACACTCACTCACTCACTCACTCACTCACTCACTAGCTGACACTGTCACTGACACTGACACTGACACTGATTCATACAGCTGTTTGCTGCGAATGTAACGGACCCGAACGGAAGCTGTATTGCTCTCAATTGCGCTGCGTGTTTAATTTCTTTGGTGCGGAACTAACAAGTGCGCTTGTGGCTGCAGTTACAGTTACGGCTACGGTCACCGTTTTCGTTGACTGGATGTTCGTTGTTCCTGTTTTTGTAGCTGCTCACTGACATATCTGTAATGTTGTTTTTGGTGTTTCCTTTAACTCCTCATTTGGTTGGTTCTTTTTAGTTGTTTTTGTCTTTTTTATGGTCAACACTTGCAGTTCCTCAATGAAAGTTGTTGTGGCGGTTGCCGTCCGCTCTCGACTGACTGAATGTCCTTTGTATGGCACGCACTTCAGAAAAACATGGCTGTGCACACAGTGATGCCATTAGTTGACGGAAATATGCAGGATATTCTCGCACTCTGGCAATGCTCATATCGAAAAAAGGTTCTTGCAGCCGCTTAGTCAAGTCAACCACACCTCAGAAATTCAACAAACTCACCGACAGTTTTCCCTTACCCAAGTTTTCGACCCCAGGTTTCTGGAGCTGCTAAAAGCTGCAAATGGCTTGTGCACAGAGTAACCCAACACACATAAATCTTTTAACTACTTGAGCTTCTTTTATTTTTTATTCACAACATTAACTACTATAATAGTTATATTATAATATTTATAGTACTATCATTTCCCATGGTATATTAACTAATTAGACACAGCTTATATATTAAATATTCCAATATTAACCCGTTCCTACTTCACGTGTTACAACACAGGACTAGGAGCTAAAAAGGTACAACTCGCCGTAATGGCCATGTTAACCGTACTTGTGTGGCCTAGGATAACGATTTTGCCAAAAAATATCTTACATTTTTGGACTCGTATTGTATTTAAGACTTTGTCGCAATTTAATTAAATTTGATCAAATTATCGTTATTTAAATGACCAAAGGATCTTAACCTTAGCTATTTACAATTGCGATAATTCCGTTAAGAGCTGTTCTATTCAAGTGTAGCATACTTTTTCGGGCTCGTATGCAGCAGTCCCCTTGATTGCCATTAAAAGTGCCATAAATTGGGGTGAAGGCAAATGTACCGAGTTTTGTTGTTGTAAAAAGGACTCACTCATAACAATTTTCAAATCACTTAAAAATTCCAAAATGGACCCATTTTAAATCCAGCCACTAAAACACCAAATCGAAGCTTAAAAAGACGAAATCTACTCAGACTTAATTTGGCCATGCTTTCGCTATGTGAGCGAACAAGGGATAATAACTTTTACATACGCAATTAGAATATCAAGGGAGTCCTTTTTTAAAATCAAATGTCAACCGTCGTGTACAGTTTTTGAGCTTGGCACTATTTTTGCATTGATATTTGAATTCTGCATCTACTACTTTTTTTATTAATTGTTATCTAAATCTACTACAATTAAAATCAATCATTTTTGCTTTCAGAATTTACTACTAATTTTACTTGCTGTTTTGATATCTGCAACCACTACTGTTTTAATTAATTGTTACCTTAATATACTACTACTAGATGTTAAAAGCGTAAATGATTGGTATAAAAATGATTTTCGCTTTCAACATCTACTACTATTTTTACCTCCATCCAATACTATTTTTATTAATTGTTTTCCGAATCTATTATTATTTAAGCCAATTCTTTTTTAATTTCAGCCTCTACTACTATTTTTACTCGCAGTTGCGATATTTGAATTTACTACTAACTTTTAATTATTATTAAATTCGAGCTTACAATTTCTTAATTAATTTTTAATTTTATTGTTGTCGAGTTTACTGAAATGTTTATTTAATATTTTATAAATATATCGAATTTCTGTATTAACTATTTTAAGCTAGGAAATCTACTACGTTTTTAATTTATTTTCAATACGCGGATACAACAATTTTTCTTAATATTTATGATTTTTAAATCTATTTTCAAATTTAGTAGTTAATTTCGATTTTCGAATCAATTGCAACTCTGATGGATTTTCCATACTTTTAAATATGAATAGTTCTAGTATTATAAATAACGGTAAACATATAAATTATACAAATAAATATTATTTTGATATGAGACTTTTGGCCGACATCTGGGAGTCTCGTTAAAAGGACATCTTTTGCCATTAAACAAAGTTCACCTGCATAAATTCAGATCGTTGCCCTTTGTCCAGAGTTGGTTTTAAATCGCCCAATCGCTGTGCCCCGCATCTGCTCTAGCCACGCTCCGCTCCGCCCTGCCCCGCCACGCCACGCCCCATCCACTGTTTGTGCCTGTAATTCGATATAGTTTTGTGTTGTCCGCAAAAGCCGACAATTGAAAAGTGCCGCCAAACCACCGACAATATCGCTGACGCCGTTGCCATTGGCGTCGTCGTCGTCGTCGCCGCTGCTATTGGAGTGGCCGTCACCGTCGCCGTCGCCGTCGCCACCGCCGTCGCCACCGCCGTCGTCAACATTAATGCCGAATGGACTCCGCTTGGCGGTCGCATACCCGCGCAAGACTTTTGTTGCTTATTTCGACCCAATTTCAGGACTCGGATACAAATTTAGATGCGAGTTCAGATTCAGATTCAGTTTCCCGATTCCCGATTCCCGATTCCTGATTGCCTATCGTTTCGGCGAGCAATTAAAAGGACAAGCAACCATATCGCTTACCGCGACGGGGACGCTGCCCAAACTGAAATCTATATATGCAGAAGGGCAGCCCAAACAAAAGGCAAGGGAAGTTCAAGCTGAAGTTTGATGATGATGATGATTATAATGAGGATGAAGATGATGATGATGATGATGATGATGATGATGATGATGATGTTGATGATGAAGCTGGAACAGCTTGGCCTTAGTTCTTATTGCCCATTGTGAAGTTATGACAGGCGTCCCCCTGTGGAAGTAAACAGCAATTCCCAACACACACACACACACACACATTCACACACACACATGCGGACACAGAAAGACATACATTAGCTTTGATTGTGTGTCTGAAGATTCAAGTCGATGTCGGGCAACTTCAAAGTGCCTTGAAGCTTTTGTGTAGCGCCCGGTGATCGCGATCCTTGCCAGCTGCCAGCTGAGCAGATCAGTTGAATAGCCAGCACCTTGTCTCATTATGTTCGCAGGACTCGCCTTAACGCACAATTGAAGGCGACAAATGCAGTCCATTGGCGACAATTATCATCGTAATCCTAGACAACTCTTTGAATTGCTCTCACTTAGCTTCTCAACCTGATGCTATCTTAAACGGATCCCAGACAGACAGTCGCAGGATCGACGGCCAGACAGACAGATTGAGCCAACAGTTGAACAGTTCTTAAGACAGGACCTCGGCAATCGTCGATTGTTTGTTTCCGCTGCGCATCTATTCAAAGGGATGCGCCCCTGCACCCTGCACCCTGCATCGTGCATCTATTGCGCCGTGGGTGCTGCACGCATCCTCTTCCTCTTCCTTGTGCGATCCTCTCTGATCTCCGCCTGCGATATGCTGCGCAATATTTGGCAACCCAATTATGTGAATTTTTATTTTATTTTCTATTTGTTTTGCCCGCTTCTTGTTGGTTTAGCCGGCGCTTGTGCTCCTGCCTCCTGCCTTCTGGCTGTTAGCTCCTACCTCCTGCCTCCTGCCTCCTGCCTCCTGCCTCCTGGCAAACTATTTATTCAAGCCTTAAGCGCACTCGAAACAATTGGGCAATGCGAATGATGTTTGGTGCATGTACCCTGGTGCTTGGTATCTGTTGCCTGATGATGCCTTGTGTTGGTTGCCTGGACAATAGAGGCATACAGCCTTGAGCTATTATCCTGCCTGATCGTCTCGGCTCCTCCGGCTTAACGTGATTCACATTTTGCATTCTTTCCCCCTTTGCGTAATCTAAACAATTGTCTGTGTGTACGAATTCAAGTACGTACGAGTGTGTGTGTGTGTGTGTGTGTGTGTGTGTGTGTGTGTGTGTGTAAATGTATGTACTACTAGCCACTAAGGGCGCAGGCAGCAGATGATGAGTTCTCCCTGATAAAAAACATAACAATCCGAAGCGAATCGAAACAAAGCAAAGGAATCCAAAAAGTGCACCGAAGTGAGTCCTGATTAAGATGGGAATGTGAATGTGAGTGTGTGTGTGAGTGTGAGTGTGAGTGTGCGTGTGAGTGTGAGTGTGAATATGAATGTGAATTCAAGTGGCAGTTGCATTATACGGCAAGCGCCTATATCCTGGCACGATGCCTTTCAGGCTGTGTTTAAATTGCATAAGGTTAAAGACACGAAAGTCAAAGGACGAAAAGCTGAGGAAGACATTGGGAATGTAGTTTATTAAACCACTTGGATATAGATTGCCGATCTGGATGATAGTTCAGAGGTTTATAAAGAATTGGAAAGTCAATAAAATATTAATTTCGCATATTTGAAATTTTATATCCTGCTGCCAGGCCAATTTGTGAGGACCTGCGCCAGAGCTGCAGGGCTGGAGCTGGGCTTTTGGTTGGGTTGATGGCTGTCTGTCAGGTGTCCTTTGAAGGTATTTGCGTTGGCGTGTGGCGGCGAGATGAGCAGCAACTACAAAGAACTCCGCAGGACTAATATTCCTGCGAATATTAAAAGTAAAGTGAGGTGAAAGATGCAAAGCGAGCAAATGGGAAATGGGAACTGGGAAATGGGAAATGGCCGCAAATCAACAAATAAAGAGGAAAACAAACAGGCAAATAAACAGACACCAGGGGTGGGGGAGGGGGGGGTTGAGATGTGGAGCGAAGGGCAGATGGGCGTAAAAGCAGAAGGACGCCAGGAAAAGCGAAATGAGATTGGGAGTAGGAGGAGAGGAGGAGAGGAGAAAAGGAGGAAAGGAGGAAAGGAGGAGAGGAGGAGCGCTGGGTAGGACTATAGGATGACAGGACGACAGGACGAGGAGACATGTGTCAGGCTTTCAGTCGTGTATATAGGAACCATATGCAACCCCACACGATGCTTTATATATATGTACACACACCCACACACACACACACACACACACACATATATGTATATATATAAATGATGATAAAACGAAAAAGAAGTAGATGAAAATGAAAATGAAAAGAAGCATGCACAAGGACATCGCAGACAGCGCAAAGTGCGCACAACATCTCCCAACACCTAAAAGCTTTACCAAACATCCTGTCGGACCGTTAGACGGGCGAAAAAATATTGGGGCTTGGTGATAGGGGGGTGGTGGGGGGGTGGATATGGGGGGAGAAACAGCTAGCCAACTAAGCAAGAGGACACAAGTCAAAGGACACAACAGCGAGTGGTGCCAAATGCTCAGTCTACGCTACTCTCCATACTAGGTGCTTGGTCCTTGGTCCTTCGTCCTTGGCGCTTGGTGCTTGGTGTGGGCAAAGGCCCAGCTAAAGTGAACTGAAGCCAAATGAAGCACCGACGATGACAACAACACAATAAAATAGCAACACAGAAACAGGCACAAGGGTAGCTTCCGCCTCCAACCCTTAATATTCCATCCCTGTCACTTAGCAAGCCACTCGCCCCGTTGTCGTTGCTGTTGCCAATGTCGCCTGCCAGTTTCACGGCCCATCTCTCGCCCACCTGCTAGCAATCCTTGTCGCACGCCCCCAACGCCCAACTCCCAACTTCCAACTCCCAACTCTCGCCTCTCGCCATCCACCACCCAACTGAAAGCTTCCAGCTTCTGCCTCCCAGCTTCGAGGCTTGTCTCCCTGCATGCATGGACACACACACACACACACACACACACACACACAAAATTATATACTCGTGTGGCTGTGACTGCGTACGCGTGTTTGTGTGGATGAAATACACGGAAAGTGGGCAGGAGGCTGGAGGAGGGTTGCACGCCGGGTTGGTCGACACATAAGGGAGGGTTTTCTGGCCGTGGCTGTGGCTCTGGCGTTGGCGAGGCGATGAAAGGCAAGTAAAGCGCTATAAGAGCAAATATGGCTGCCAACACCCGAATCCGACACGTAAAGTGACGCGTTAGCAGCGTTGCTATGACAACCCTGGCCACGGGTCCGGGTCCGGGTCCGGGTCCGGGCTCTGGCGTCAGGCACAAGCACAGTGACGACTTTCCTTTGCCAGATATGGTTGCAGCTGCTGGTTCTGGTTCTGGTCCTGGTTTTGGTCCTGGTTTTGGGCCTGGTTCAGGTGCAGACTCTGCCTCGGCTTTACGCTGCTCCTGGCGCAGCTTCGGCTTTGGCTCCGCTCCATTTTTCCGCAGCCATCATAAAAATGGTCGCAAAAAGTTTTTGGCGCCGTTTTCCTTTTTCTCCACAACTTTTTATTTTCCATTTTCTGCCGCTTTTTGTGAAAGTGACTGGAGGAGGGGGACAGCCGCCGCCATTGCTGTTGGGGATTTGTCGTCCGGTCGTAAATAAAGTTCCTGAAATCTGGACATGCCGTGCAGGACAGTGGGTTGCGTCGCCTGTCGGCTGGGAATTCGTTTGGTGGAGGGTGGAGGGTGAGGGGTGGGGGGTTCCATGGTACCAAACCAAAGGTAGCAGCAGCGACGGACGCTTTATCTATCGGTCAACAACAGAGCAGAGAAGATTGACAAAGGGGCGTGGTGAGGGGGCTGGTCGCTGGGAGGGGCCATCATTGGCTTGCATTTAATGAGATTTTTCTCTCATTTTTCTCGTTCTTCCAATTTTGTTCGTGTTTTGTTCTTTTTTTTTCTTTTTTCTTTTTTGTCTTCTGCCCCTCCTCCTCTCGCCGCAGTCTTCCTTTTCTTTTTTTGCATTTTTTTCCTGACTGCCTGTCAGCCGCTTTTTAAAGCTCGGCCAATGTGACAGGTGAGCGTTCCAGAAAGTTGCCAAAAGGCAGCGGATAGCACGGGATTGGGATTCATTTAGGGCTTCTGTTTTGGTCAGCACAAAGCGGAAGGAGATCTGAGAGCTGAGAGCTGAGAGCTGGGAACTGCGAGCGAGATTGAGTCCACGATTCCTGTGAAGATATTGATTCTGGCAAAGTGACTGGATTTACAGTTGGGCAGAGAGGTACATCCTGGGAATAAGTAAATAAGGAATAATTAAGTAATGTTAAGAGTAAATAAGAATAAATACTTAAGGACGTTTTTATGCGATTTAAAATTTATTCTTTCTCTGCTCCAAGAATCATTTCTCCCAGGACACAAGTTCAGCTGGAGTCTTTCAAAGAGGTCGTTTCCCATCTTCGGGATTCCTGTGAGTAGATGAATGGGTAGATGGGTTTGGATAGTCTTAGATAAGAGATAAGTGATGACGATTGGATCCCTACGGAAGTCGTTATTATCCTTTCTCCCTGACTTTGTGAATTGATGAAAATGGATGGCAGTTTGAATCGCCGCATGGGCCACAGCTGTGGCATCAAGGACTCTACACTCTACACTCTACATCCACTTAAACAATGCCCATTGAATATTCAATGATAATAGTTATCATCAATTTATCAAATGTTTTAAAACCTGAATAAACGCGATTAATATTTCATAATGCCAATTAGGACAATAAAATTGCTCTATAAAATTATGAACTTTGTAATTTGATTTAAGGTTTTAATTTTTAATTCAATTGCAGGACTCGTGCGAGTTCCGGTGCGGGGTGCCAAATTTGAAAAAAGCACACACACACAATCTCACACGCATATACATATGTATACACACATGTCTTCTATATGCATGTATGCCACTTGGCTGCAGGACCTCAATAGGATAACGAAAAGTTTCAGGACTTTATTTTTTTTTTTATTTAATGCAAAAATTAAACACAGGTACATCTACATATATAGGTAAATATATATGTATATGTGCATATATACACATATCCTTTTTCTTTATATTCTATTTAAATTTTAGAATTAATTATTTTATTTATTTATTTATTTTTTTAAGGATCTTTTCCTTGCAAATTTGTACATAGTTTTATAACATGGGAATTTTTATTGATTTAATGGGAAAAATGTGAAAAATAATGAAATATTGTTTCAGGACTCTTTTTTCAATATTGTAATAAACATAAGGATTAGTTTTTTTTTTTTTTTAAGTGAACACAAATTAAAAAAATTAAATTTTTTTTTACTGAAAAGTTAAATGGGAAATATTTGTTGATTCACATAATGCGAGTCATGGATGAAATCAATAAATTTTCCCACTTAGAAGCCTACCGAACGGAAGGGACATACTCGATGAGTCGAAGGATAACTGCATAAGTCAAGTTGCTGAAGTTCCGTTCAATAATTATTGTAGAATTATGATGTAAGAGGTCCTTTGTTCTTGCACTAAAAGGATCGCATTCACAGCTCCACAAGCTTCCCTTCATTTCTGCCAGTTATTTTATTTTCTCGAGAATTTCTAATTATTTTGGAGTCTGTTTATTTTTTTAATTATTTTTATTTTTATTTTTTTTTTGGTATTTTTATTTATTTTATTTATTTATTTTATTTTTATTTTTATTTTTATTTCCTTTTCTTCCCAAAGAATGTTTGACATTTTAAACTCCTTCAAGAGTTTAGGTTCCAGCTGTTCATTCAGATAGTTCATTGGTCTAAGGAAGAAAATCTACAAATATCATAACTCTCATCGATGCACCTTATAAAGTAAAGGATACATGATATATTATTTTAAGTGAAAATTGAAGGATTAGGTACTCCAGGATATATACTCATAATCAGCTGTATTATTTGATTAAAAATTAACAGCTTGCAGTTGAGTGAAAGGAAATGCCATGAAATTCCAGGATATCCCTTGAGAGTGAAGACACGAGATGTTCCGTCGGTACATTGAACGGATTTATAATATTCATGAATAATCACATGTAAAATGTGTAAGGATATATGTGAAAGGATATATGTATATATATATGCTCTCTTACCATGTTGATCTGCCAATAATTGAGGCGTGGTTTTGACTAAGAATATTTATATATATGTCGGAATCAATGAATTATCCTAAGAGTCCTTTTTTTATGAGTATTTTATTAAGGATCTGTCCACTTATTGAACAATAATTAAATTATAATGTTGGTAGCCTTTGCGTTTGGATTATTGCAGGTATATTGCAGGTAGAGGGGGTCGTCTTTGATTGGTTGATCCAGGGGGGGATGCGTTGGAGCCTTCTTATCGTTAGGCTGTTACCCAGTTGATTGCCAGGGGATTGGGTTGATTGTCAAGTTTTTTTAATGTATATTGAGCTAAGCTGAGGGACTTCCTTTCTAACCCAGGGAATGCCAAGTTGGAAGTCCTTGACCAGAATTAACTACAATTAACTTACTTTACCTTCCATTACCTTCACTTAACGAAATGTACATAAAGTCGCAGCCATATATCATATATCCTTTATATGCATCCTACACAGACATATATCCTTTTTATATATACAGGCTTATACTTAACTAAATATATATACATTTATATATATATTTTATATATATATATATATATATATATATATATCTATTGGATACAGACTCCAGGCTGAGGACTTGCACTTACACCTATGCACACACTCAAGTACACATTCATATATTTATTTATATGTATATGTATAGATGTACAGGATGTACAGGAAACCTTAGCACCCAACCAAAGATTTAAATAAATCAATGCCTTATCCAATATCTGATCTTTTCTGATTAATTCTACGTTTGTTGGAATTGGAAATACTTGCAGTTGAACTCACATCCTTCTGATCCTTGCAGTTCGGATTTTCACTTGCATTTCCATTTTGATTTGCATTGCCATTTGCAAAGCCTATCCCATTCCAATTCCCCCATCCCCAATCCCCCATCCTCCAACCCATTGTCATTCTCATTTTCATTCCCATTCCCAATCCCATGCCCAATCCCATGCCCACTCCCACTCCCACTCCCAGTCCCATTCCCATATCCATGGCCATTGCCATTAGCATCTTATTTCGTCTGCTCGCAACCAGCAGCAGTTGGAGCTTAGGCAATCTTCAAGCGCCAATTTTAACAGCTTGTTAACCGCAAGGCTAAAGCAGTCCAACTTCGGGCTAGGCCAGGCCAACTTTGAATGCTTCTAACTGCTTGTGTTCTCCGCTCCTGCACATCCCGCCATTGCCTTTGACCCCTGCTCCCCATCGTTTGCCTTTCGTAGGCTAATCAGGATTGCATTTGACTTTTCTGCTTCGTTGATTTGGTTTTAATAAAGTGCAAATGCATTCAGTGAGAGCCTCTGGAGGGGAACTGAAGGGGTGGACGGGGGCGGGGGGCGGGGAGCGGGGAGGGGGATGTGGCGTGCAGTCGTGGCGGGGGTGTGGGGGAAGCCATCAAGGTGCAGCAAGCAGAAATCTTTTGTTTTGTGGCACTCGAGGAAATGAGCACGTCGAGGACATGAACATGGACATGGACGAGGACTAGAACAAGGACTGCGACTACAACGAGAATGAAAATGGAAATGGGAATGGGAATGGGAATGAGAATAAGACCGGCGCTTGTTGAGGCAGCAGCAGTAGCTTGTCACAAAAATCCAACATCAATGGGAGACATATACACACATGGTCACACACACGGCCACACACACGGCCACACACACGGTCACACACACTGCCACACACATGTGTGGCACACTCCTACACCTACCCTACGCCACACACTCATTTGTGGCGACTGACTGTGACAGTTGACAACCGCAGTTCGCCATATTGGCACATGTTCTTTGAAAGGCAGAACCCATACACACGCACTCACACACACACACTCACTCACACACACACTCACTCACACACACACTCATACACACACATGCCCTTTTACTCACACATGGCCCCTCTTTAAGCTGTTGTTTACAAGCTGCTGCTGCTGTTGTTGTTGTTGTTTTTGTTGTTGTTGTTGTTGTTGTTGTTGTTGTCATTCTTGCTATTTTGTTGTAGTTGTTGTAATTATGTGACTTGGTAGACAAGAAAAAAATGTAGAAGGCAACAAAGCAAGCAAACAACAAGGCAGTTGCCTAAAAGCCATTCGTATGTGAAAGCCACCGCCCACAGCCGCCCACTACTAAAGCACACACTCTCATCCGCACTTATGAAGACACATACAGAAAAACAACACACAGACACATAGATACACCCACTCACACACACACACACACACACACACACATATAGTGAAACACTCATCTGCTTGGCAGTTATTAAGCTAACGTCGAAAAGCTTTTTGTCATAAGCATCGTTACAGCAACAGCAGCCACTACAACAATAACAATAGCAGCAGCAGCAACAACAACAGCAGCAACTGCAACAACAACAATAACAACTGCAACAAGAACAACCAATTGCAACAGTAACAACAACATTATGAGACGTGCTTTGAACGGTTTTGTTGTCTAACCTCATCATCGTCGGGATGTTGTTTGCCCAACTGCTTGACTGGGACTCAATTGGTGGCTGTGGTCTCCCAGCCACACCCATGGGGCACACGCCTCTTTTCCCCTTGGTGCGTGGGCACAGCCATAGCGGCCGCCCGCCCACAAACTCTGACCCAAATCTACACCCATCCGCCAAGCGATTCCCATTACCAAATAACTCCTTGGCCATCTTCGTCCCGGCTTTGTGGTCATCGAATCAATGCTTTGAGATGATTGCGGATGTTGGCAACGATTGTCGAAGATCGATTTGAAATGCAGCTCCTTGTTTGCCATTCACACAAAACCCCACCAAAGAGTTTAATTACAGCCGCAATTACCAATGCAATCGAAGGTCCTTATTTACCGTTTCATATGCATGTGACTTGGACAAACGGACGTTTATTACACTTTCCCAGCTCCCCCTTGGGGAGCCATAAAGTCGTCCTTCTGCGAGTGCAGCATTAATTTCAGGTCATCTACCGTTTGTGGGTGTGTCCTGTCAAATGGTATGCCCCCAAAAGGACCCAATCACTCGATGGCCTGATCCCTTATGAATTTATCAGATTTATCAGATTTTTAAATTTTTATTTAGTGTCCTTTAAATTTTTATTTAGTGTCCTGTAGCATTAAAAAAAATGAGGTAACTATCGAACAGAAGTCTGGGGACTACAATCACAGCAAAATTGTATCCTTCGCTTTTCTCTTCTTAACAGGTAAAAAGGACACTCGCTGCAAGAGGTGAATGAAGGGTACAGATGTGAGGAAATTTAATTTGGTTTGCTTATGGGTGTCCTTGCATTGAATAGCTACTGGGTAGAGGTCCTAAGACGGAGGTATTATATAAGGACAGGTTTCGTTGACTACTTTATGTGTTATGTAAATGTAAATGTGTGAGTGTGTGTAAATGTGTGAGTGTGTGTAAATGTGAAGTGCGTCAGCATTTACATAAGTAAATGAAAAATTTAAGATTGATGTCCTTGCAAGCCGGATCCGCCATATGGGCTCGATTCGGTCTTACATAAGACTCCTTTCCACTTCTCCCCCCTCGGCGCTAGGCCTTAGCTCATTTCGCAAGTCTTTGCCCAAATTGAAAGCCATATCACATTCCGTCGGCGTCCTTTATGCGTCCTTTGGGCGTCCTTTAGGCGTCTTTTAGGCGTTCATTTTATTCATTTCGCTTTTTTAATTACGCATATTGCGGCGAAGCTAAAAAATGCCTCGACAAGATTGGAGGACAGCGTAGGCGGTAGAAAGGGGGGGGATGAGGAATGGGGAGGCCGGTAAAACGTTGAAGGGAAAGTGGCGACCGTTGGCGACAGGACGGGAAGACGCACTGGGTGTATGAGGGTAGTGGTAAAATGCAGCCCAAGTTGCTGCCACACCCAGCTGTTGGGAGTTGGAGGCGCCACTGTCCTCCACATGAAAAGCCCGCCTCGTCTGGCACTCGAGTCGTGCAAATCCAAACGGAAATATGCGCAAATTAAGCCGTTTGTTATTTACGGAAATTATAAAACGCGTCAAGTGCGCCCAAGCCGCCAATTCAAACCCATGGCGGGGAAGCCGCTTCCAACAAACAGTTCCCTCCTAGCGCCGCGTGCCATGCCCATTCCATATCCATTCGCATCCGGATCCGCAACCCTTGGCAGCGATTGAAAAGGCAAATGGCTGAGCGGCGGCCTCGACGACGAAATGAATAAAAAAAATAATGAATTGCGCTGATGCCATCGCCATCGCCATCGTCGTCGCCGCCATCTCCATCTCCATCTCCGTCTCCAATCCCATTTCAATCCCAATCCCAATCCCAATTCCAAAGCTGATGTCAAGTTCCTAACTGTGATGCTCGCGTCTCCACGCTGCATCCACTCCCGCTTTTCTCTCGTTCTTTCTCTCTCTCTCTCTACTTTTCTCTCTTTCTTCGGCTTCTTCCTCTTACTGGCTGCCTGTCCTTTCTCGCGAGGATTCTTCCTTTCCCCTCACCCATTCGGCTGCCCTCGAGGTGGCAACTGGTGGCCCAGTCAATGCAAGAAAATGTCATGAATGCGATTTGCTTGTATTTGCTTTTTTGCCAGGGACGGGGACGGAAATGGGAGATGAGACGGATACGGGGTTGGGGATGGGGACTGCAGATGGGTGGAACATTGAAGTGGGCGGGCCTGGAGCTGCCACTTGAATGCAAGTGAACGACTGCTACTGTGATTGCTGGAGAGACTCAACTCGAGGCTGGCTAAGATGGCTCCCAGGCAGGCCAAAGCACTCGGCGCGTACTTGAACAGTAATGCAGCGCCATGCAATTTTTACAAGCTTCAATACCTAAGCGAGACAAACTCCGCCCCTTCCCAGCCTGATCTCCCCCCGCCCACTCCCAGTCATGAGCTACAATCCTGCTAAGTCGTGCCTCTGAACTCTAGCACCCTAGTCCCTCGTCCCCTAAGCGTTGCTTGTGTTTGACTTGCATTTAGCACAGCGAATGGCGACGGCGACGGCAACGACAACGACAACGACAGCGACAACCATAAGGACAGCGACAAGGACGATGGAGGAGCGGAGATGAAGACGATGATGACGATTACAACGATGGTAATGATGAGCATATTGAATGATTTTCTGCGACATGGACAGACGCAGCCCGGGAGCAGTTCATCATATTTGCTGGTTAGCAGTGGCAACTGTTGGCCATATTGGAGCAGATTGGAGATGGGTGGAGGGGGGCGGTGCTGGTGTATCCTCGGACCTGCATGCAAATGCCACGTTGATTTGATTTTGCCAATAAAGTAAAGCTGTCACAGTCAGCACTTTTGTGGAGCTTCGTCTGGCTGTATGCGATTCGCTTTGTTGGGTCGGGCCCCCGCCCAAAAGCAGCTGTCGTCCGATGGCAACTCTTGAGCAGATGCCTGGGGCATGGTCGCAATTTCAGACGTCGCTGCTAGCATCCATATCCATTGTTGACTTGGCCGGAGCCTGATTATGACGCAATTTTCTAAGTGCTGTGGTCGAAAATCTTCTGAAATGTTCAGCAATTTGCATTCTCTCCTTCAGGCTTCGGGTTCCGTTTGAGGTCCATGTCTGAGTCCTGGTTGGGGTTCCAGTAGGATTGCAATAGCTCAGCTTGCCTTCTCTGTGCATCTCATCTCGACTTATTCCATTCCCATTCCCTCTAGTCTGCTGCAGTCCTCTTCCTACTCTGCAGCTCCCTTAATGTGCTATTTGAGTGTTACTAATTGGAAGGTGGCCAGAATTACGTCCCAAGCTCCTGCGCTCCAGGATCGTGTACTGGGCACTCATTATACTCCCCATCTGATACTTAATACAGTAGATGACTTCTCCACTAATGATGTTCAGTTGTCTGGTTCCTAAATTAACGAGGCTCGCCTTCCTTCAAAGCTCTACGGACACAGAACAATGAGTAATTTTGGCTTGGAAATAAATCTCATGCTAGTTTTAAATAGCATGAGATTTAAGAAGACCTTAGAAATTAGAACCAAATTAGATCTTGTTATAGTAAGGATATGTTTAAGCAGCTTACATAAAGTACATGACGCACATAAATTACATGTTAAAAACGAGTTGCGGTATATCCGGTATCCTTAGAAAAAAAATATATCCTTTACAAAACTCTTAGAAATTTGTGAGGTTGGCTTTAAGGCAAGGAAGAAATTCTCTCTTGTGTTTCTTCCCTCTGAACAACCAAAATCAACACCTGGTACATTTTTGCTTCAATTATTTATTATCCTGTTTTAAACATTTTACCAAATAAGTAATAATATTATATTAATATATATTTTAATAGTTATATATATTATATAAATAAATTTTTAAATTATTAACGTGTTTTGCCATTCCGATCGCCCGGCTTTTCTTTAACAATTCTCGTTAATAAAGCTTGCCGCATTTTGCATAAGATTTTCTAAAAGGTCCTTTCGGTCTCCCACGTATTTTTTTGGGTATATAAAGCAGATCTGAAATTGTTGTTAAATATCAAAAATAGCAGAAAATGAATACAGAACAGTCCACAGATGGAAACTTCCTCCAGGATCATATGCTCAATTTACCATGTACCAACATTCAATATATTTATTAATATAAGATTTATCCTTGAACTTTGAGGATTGGTCAAGCGAATTTTAAGGTGCGACTCTGACATCTCTAACGATGTTATATAATTCTGAAACTTGTAAAGAAATCTTACAGCCAAAAGAGCATTGAAGCCAAATGTCACACCTTTGGTACTTTGCAGGACATGAAGGAAGTTATATGCATTACTAAAGCTGAGTTACAAATTATAATTTACAGATTTAATTGGAAAATAGATCAATGGATCGTAAGGTAATATTTATTAATTCAGTTTAAATAAATTTAATCATTTTCCTAAAGTTTAATAATAGAGTCTCCGCCATGAAAGGTCCTTTGCGTATAATTTGCTTTGCTTATTTGTATTCAATATGAAATACTAGTTGAAATCGCACACATTCAAATGGCTCAAAGAGTTGGAATTCCATTGGTGCAATTGTAATGCACTGCAATTGAGAATAGTGAAAAATGTTATTAGCTCGATAGTCAATTAACCCAAGAATGCCTCAGGGGGCGTAAATGAGACACCTTCCCTCAGAGAGTTGAATTTGAATTATGGAGTCGGGCTTTCACTTGAATTAACAACGAACTCATAGATATACATGAGTTGCACACATTGAGGAACACACACGGATTCGCATACATGTGTTTATAAGTTCTTCGCATATTAATTGGTGTCCTGCCACCCACAGGACGAAACGCATTTAGCTGTCTGCCGCTTGCAAAGTGCGGCAGGAAATGCCTTCAAATATTCATAAGGTATTTTTTAGATTTGTCTTAAGCACCGGAAATACAAATACACACAATCCCAAACGCATGCGTATGTGTGTGTGTGAGTGTAAGTGTAAGTGTAAGTGTGAGCTTGTGAATGTGAGCGTGTGGGGGCATGTGTGCGTGTGTGTTTGAAACGTATGCCAGAAAACTCAGCATCATAACTGTCCGAGCGAGCATACAATATAAATGAAGGCACTAGCCACAGGTACAGTCATCACTCTGATTTTAAGTCCTTAGTTAAAGTCTACGGTATTGCTTAGTAACCAAAAGTCCAGATCATAACCTCCCCCCCCCTGACATGCGAGCTTTTGGGCAGGCAACCATCTATTCGGCCTTCCATTCGCAGAGCTAAGCCGAGGACATCTTTCAATTTCTTTGACTGTCACTTGCATAAAATCCCGGCTGTGGTCCCCACTTGAATCCTAGTCCCGGCGGACTTATCCTGCGCGTTGTGTAAATGTAAATTAAACGTCTCATTTCCGTTATGGCGTAACGCCCAGCCCACCACCAGCAGCACTACCACCATTTCCATCCCCTTCACCACGGCCACCACCATGAATAGCAGCAGCAACAGAGGCAGGCAGCAGCAGAGGCAGAGGCGGAGGCAGAGGTAGCAGCAGAATCAGCTTGAGGACTAGCACCACCCAAGGTATCCGTCGTTACGTGCGCAAACAACCACCAAAATTGTTGACAGGCCATGAAGGCAATTTTCCCGCCCGTGTCAACCATTCGTCAAGCGAGTCCTTCAGCAACATTGATATCCCCCATGTAGTTGTTGCCGTGGTTGTTGTTATCCTTGTTGTTTTGGCTCGTTTCAACATCTTTTTGTTGGACTATTGCCATCACCCAAGCGAAGCCTCAAAAGGACGAGTCGAGTCGCAGCCGTTGTCGGAATCGCCGCCTTCTCCTCCACCTCCGTGCCAGCGCCCACGTCCGCACCCCTTGATGCGCCCTTACACATTCAGAGACCGCACCCGCCTCCGGATGTAAGTTATTAAATTGAAGAATTTGCGCCCAGGATTCTTACTTCATGTACAGAAATATGCGCGTTTATCTGAGTGTGTGTGTGTGTATGTGTGTATATGTGTGTATGTCATGTTTTTGCTTTTGTGTGTGTGTAAGTGTGAGTGGCCCTTGCGTCACTCAGCGTGAATTTTTCCTCTCTAATTAGAACGCTTTTTATATTTGTTCAACATAAGTACACACACTCACGCACACCCACACTTAAACGCACACTCACACACACACTCACACACACACAGACACAAATCCAGATTTATGTGTATGTAATACGTGCAAGTGCGTACGCTCCTAATGTTTGGCTCTGCGGCTTTCTTAGTACTCGGAAACTTTCTAGAATCTGATATACCGTAACCTCAGCGTACATTTTTGTTGGACCAAACTTGGGATGAGTTTATCCTTATTGATGATTGGGTCTTAGCTTCGCGGAGTCCGCAAGTTTAAAGGCGAACCTCAGCACCAGCTTCCATAAAAGTTGATGCTTCCTGAATCTTTAATTTTATGCATTCATTTATCCATCATATTTATTTTATTCTAAGATGTCCCTAAGATGTCCCATATTCCGCAGCGAGCAGAAGGTATCAGTTATAATTTATTTCTTATTTATCGGATAAAACCTCTTCCCTCTCATCTATTACCTTTTCACCACTATCTCTTACCCCTAACTAACTGCTTACCGCTTTTCGCTAACTGCTTACCGCTTGCCGCTAACTGCTAACCGCTTGCCGCTAACTGCTTACCGCTTACCTGTTACCTGTTACCTGTTTTCTCTTACCTTTTACCTTTTATTCTATACCGATTATCCTTTAACCTTTACCGACTTAACCTTAAACCTTTGCTGCCTTTACTTAACTCTACTTTACCTTGCTGACTTATTGACTTATTGGCAATAACTGAAGAATAGAATAGCCAAATCTATGTATATATAAAATCGATACATCGTGTTTACAGCTTGCTGTTTATAGGATATAGATAAATGAAAATCGCATGCAACTATTTTTGCATTTAGGAACATCAAAGTTGGCATTACTGCAGTCCCACATTAATCAGGATGTTTTTTGGGCTCTTGTCCTACGTGGCGCCCAAGTTCGTCATCTTGTACTTTCATTGTCTAAGGCAGTTACACCCATTTTTCTTTGCCGTCATTTACAAAATGGCGGCATTTTTACATTAAAAGCAAAAAATCTTTTCCCCAAACAGCAAAGAGAACCCAGCAACATTCGCATCCATATCCACGCCCGCTGCCGGCCATTTACGCCCCCCTCCCGTCATCACTTACGCTCACGGCCCAAAGGAATGAGCTTTGACAAACGCACCACAAGCATTTGCAGTGTTCCCTTGCTAAGCCATAATTGCAGGATATTTCGACTTCCTTGCTCAACTGGAGTCACTTGACACTAGACAGATACTTGCACAGGATGTTTTCATATATTTAAAGATTTCGGAATCTCTTTAAATAATCAGAAGCGCATAACTGATGGCAGGAAGAGCAAATGAAGTAAGTACAGGACTCATTGGCAGCGATGCGAAAAAGTGTATCCACAATTCGGCATTTGATTTTGGTGAATCTGCGCAAAGATGAATCGAAAGTTGAGAACAAGTGTTGGTAGCAGCGAACAAAGCGAAAGAAAGCAACGAGAACTGAAAGCAACGGGGCCTACAACGAGAGGAGATGCCATACTGGAGGTTAATTAAAATCGCTTAGGCTTCCCTAAGAAGATAAAAGAGCCAGCAAGTAGACCAAAAACAATGTTTCAATGGAAAGTCTTAAGAAATGACAATGATTCTCATTAACTTCAATACGAGGCCGAAGTTTTTCAGTTGCAGCCTAGTTATCCACGCACCCGAAGCTCTCGCTCTCCTTAACTCGTCTCAACTTCGAAAAATGTCTGTTCTTGGAAATGTCATCATTGGTAGCTAAGTAGTACATTTATTGATGGATTCGATGATCCAACGATTAGATTACCGACTATAGAACAACTTTAAGTCAAGAAGTGATAAATAAGAAAAATATACTCGCTAAATGTACTCGTTATATCTTCTTGTACCCAATAATTTACCATGAAATAATATTAAGCATCTCTCTGCTTGAATGAGCTGTTAGTACTTGTAACACCTTCTAGTCCATTTCATTTGCCATTTAAAGGCTAACATATCTTAAGATTATTTAATTATATAATATTAAATAAAATAATTAAAATCATTTTAATGAATTAAAGCGTATTTGTATTTTAAGCAAATAATTAAGTTCTTAAGTGAGCAGAAGTTAACAGCTAAAAGTTATGGGCAATTCTAGAGCTGTTTACGTTATAAATTCGAGACTTGATACTCGCCACTCGTTATTGGCCACTCGTTATTGGCCACTCGTTACTCGTTACTTAAAACTGATATAAGTTATCTTTTCATCGCCCACTCGTTGAATAAGCTTTACTTAACTCGCAATCATCTCAAATTGCAAGCTCATTAACGCGATTCAAGTCCCAATTTTGAACGAGGAGCAGCCTGAGGACCGCAAAATACGGTAAAACAAAAAGGAGAAAAGGAACAAATTTTAACGAGAAAGCTCGAGGCCCCTTATAAAACGGTAAATGACCGAGTTACCATTGATTCTGTTGGCTAATTAACAGCATAAATTAAGCTCAAGTGCATTACAGTAACACCAACATGGACGAGTCCGTGCGGCGGATCTGAATAAGAGACTCTGGATACGAATGCGAAGGCAAATGCATGCCCAGGATGCGGATGCGAATTAACGAACCTGAATGTTTTGCCATATGCGCATTTTCAAACATTTTCGCGCCGATGAATCGCGTTGAGAGAGTAACAGAAATCGACACTTGATCACTGCCAAGTGCTATAGCAATTGAACCAATGGACGGGGGCTATCCAGCGGGAGTGTGTGTGCGATGGGTGGATTGCAGGATGGGAGGATGGGAGGATGGGAGGATGGGAGGATGGAAGGCTGGTAGAATGAGGAGGGTGCGGGAATGGAAGAAAAGAAAAGGTATGAGGCTGATGGGTAAGCGACGGATGAGCTGTGAGTGAGAAGGTGTATCATGTTCAGAGGCTTCATAGCATATCCATTTCATTAAAAGTCAAAAGGCCGTTGCAGAGGCAAAGACGGAGGCAAAAGCAGAGGCAAATTCAATAACTGCGGCAAGGGAGGAGGCTACACGTGTCGCGCTGACGCTTTTTTGTTGTGACCCCTATGGCCGGAGTGAGAAGCAGCACCAGCAGCAGCGGCAGAAGCAACAGGACCAGGGCTGCCATCATTTCGTCCTAATGGCGGCTTTGACGGGCACTTCACTTTAGTGTTTCCTTCTTTCTCCCTTTTTGTTTTGCCTCTGCTTTTGCTTTTGCCTTTGCTTTTGCTTTATTTATTAATATAAATGTACATATAAATCCTCAACGTGTTCGGGTGCATATTTCAACCCTGAAAGCTTTACCAACGACAACAGAAACAACATCGAAGAGAAGCAACAACAACAACAACAACAATAAAAAAAACAATAATAAAATCAACAACAACAACAACAACAAATACATAAACAACAACAACAATAACAGAAACAACTCCAAAAGCAACAACGACAGCAACAACAAAAACAACAGAGACAACAACAATATCAACAATGGCAGCAACAAAAAGAACAGAAAAAGCAACAACAGTTGGAGAAACAACCCTATGTACAGTTGCCCTCCTCTCGCTGTGGATGGTAATGAAGATGAAGGACACAAGGACAGACGCAGACACAGACACAGACACAGACACAGACACAGAAACGGATGCAGAGACGGGGCTAGAGACGAGCAGAAGTGAGAGCAAAGCGATGGGCACACAGACGGGCACTGAGATGGTCATGGAGATGGGCACAGAGACGAGCACAGCCACAGACGCTGCCACTGGCAAAGGCGCTGGCACAGACACGACGATGGCGATGGCGATGGCGATGGCGACAACACGAACGTGTTATTTACCAAACACTCGACTGCACATAACACATAGGGCCCTGAGTTCAGTTGTCAGAGCCGCCGCTAAAACCTATGTACAGGGTGCAGAGCAAATACATGAATGTAAAAAGGCCGGAAAGCGGGTGGGGCTGTCAAAAGGAAGATAGACGGAATAGCGGACGTAGCAGGCGGAGAAAGACGAACAGTGGGACGGGCAAGTGCCCGTTGCTCAACAGTTCAACTGCGTACCCATACCCAAAGTGCAAATCTGCAAGTCCCTCTCTTGCTTTGTCACATTGCATGTTGGTTCAATACTAAAAGTAGTATCCAATTTACCGTTGGTTGACGCTGTACCAGCCCAATAGATTACAACGACCTATCCCTTATCCTCTATCCTCTATCCTCTATCCTCTATCCTCTATCCTCTATCCTCTATCCTCTATCCTCTATAGCAACAACACTATCAACTAAACGTGCAACAAAAGTGACAACTAGCCTTGCAACAACAATAACAACTGAACCTCCAACACCACTAAGAACGAACTTTGCAACAACAATAAAAACTTACCTTACAACTAAACGTGCAACAACACTAACAACTAAGCGTGCAACAAAAGTAAAAACTTACCATGTAATATTAAGAACTAACCTTGCAACAACACTGTTAACTGAACGTGCAACAACGCTAACAACTAACCTTGCAACAATACAGGGAACTCAACGTGCAACAACAGTAACAACAACACTGACATTTACAATAACAACAACACTAACAACACAACAAAATAAAAAACAGTCATAACAAAACAAACAACAACAACACTAACAACAACACAAAAACAACATAATAAAATTATTGTTGTTGTTTTTGGAGAGAAAAAAAAGAAAAACAACGAAGAAAAAATTTTGCAAGGAAAATCATGGCAAAAGCGAAAAAAAATCACAAAAAGGACGATATCTCGGAAAATATCAGGACGATTTTAATGTCCTTGTGCAGGATTGTAGTCCTGACTGTTCCGGTTCTTATGACAATTAACTTGTCAGGATATGTAAGGACACGGCCAGGATATAACAAAGTTTTTTGGTAGCAGAAAAGTGTCTCTATCACAAGTCCTGTAAGGACGAATGCAATTTTTACAACTGAAACATATGTGGAAAGACCTTATCTACCTTCACGTGAAAGGACATCCTAATTGTCCTTAAAATGGCTAAGATACAGACAATTTAGTGCTCTCAGGACCTTTTTTTCGTACTTCCGCCTTAAAAAATTTGTTCCCATTGTTGTTGTTTCTTTTCTTGAGGTTAACAACACTAACAACTAAGCATGCAACAACACTAACAACAACACTAACAACATCACTAACAACAACACTAACAACAACACTAACAACAACACTAACAACAACATTAACAACAACACTAACAACAACACTAACAACAACACTAACAACAACACTAACAACAACGCTAACAACAACACTAACAACAACACTAACAACAACACTAACAACAACACTAACAACAACACTAACAACACTAACAACAACACTAACAACAACCTTAACAAGACAAACACTAACAACAACACTAACAACAACACTAACAACAACACTAACAACAACACGAACAACAACACTAACAACAACAATAACAACATCACTAACAACAACACTAACAACAACACTAACAACAACACTAACAACAACCCTAACAACAACACTAACAACAACACTAACAACAACACTAACAACAACACTAACAACAACAGTAAGAACAACACTAACAACAACACTAACAACAACACTAACAACAACACTAACAACAACACTAACAACAACACAAACAGCAACACTAACAACAACACTAAAAAACACCAAGAACAACACTAACAACAACACTAAAAAACACTAACAACAACACTGACAATTACAATAACAACAACACCAAAAACAACACTGACAATTACAATAACAACAACACTAAAAAAATACTAACAACAACACAACAACAACACAACAAAACTATTGTTGTTGTTTTCGGGGAAAAAAAGAACAACAACAACGAAGAAAAAATTTTGCAAGGAAAACCATGGCAAAAACGAAAAAAAATCACAAAAAGGACGATATCTCGGAAAATATCAGGACGATTTTAATGTCCTTGTGCAGGATTGTAGTCCTGACTGTTCCGGTTCTTATGACATTTAACTTGTCAGGATATGTAAGGACACGGCCAGGATATAACAAAGTTTTTTGGTAGCAGAAAAGCGTCTCTATCACAAGTCCTGTAAGGACGAATGCAATTTTTACAACTGAAACATATGTGGGAAGACCTTATCTACCTTCACGTGAAAGGACATCCTAATTGTCCTTAAAATGGCTAAGATACAGACAATTTCGTGCTCTCAGGACCTTTTTTTCGTACTTCCGCCTTAAAAAATTTGTTCCCATTGTTGTTGTTTCTTCTCTTGAGGTTAACAACACTAACAAC